>CM021102.1:411034558-411251505 GCA_007115665.2 Sequoiadendron giganteum | reverse complement strand
TAGAATCACCCCTCCCGAAATACACAAGGACCCTAGGAAACGTGCCATATTTTACGCAGCGTAGGAATTGATGAGACAGGCTCTGAATACTGATTCTTCTCTATGGGTTTCATTATTTGAATATTGAACAATTGTGGTGTAGAGATACACCATTTTCATATGTTTCAACACTATGGTGTTATACATTTGATACAAGACTTTTTATGGGCTTCTTTAATTATTTTATTATTGTACAATTATGTTGAACATATATACTAATTTCATGTCATTGGAACACATAATTGTTATCCATTTCATATCAGACTTTAAGAAAAACAGTCTTGTTCACTATTTGTTCATATGTTTGGAACATAAATTTTACATGACTCTTGTGTTGTCCCCTCTGGCATGTGTTTCCATTAATGTCAAAGCAATAAGATAATAAGATGTTCTTGATTGGTAAACAAGTCAGTAGTATTGGTTTGGTAATTTAGTTCATGGTCTCTTCATTTCGGGATGGTCTCTTCATTTTGGTTCTTTGAAAATCACTTGACTTGGCATACAAGTGTTTTTCAACTCTAGTACACTGCATATTGTGATAAGGATCTAAAATTGTGACTATATGTAAATCAAATTATATGAGTTGAAACAGTTATGAAGACAGTTTTGGTCCTCACATTCATTTATTTATCATATGTCATTTTGTTTTAAAGTTGTCATAAGATTATGTTATCTTGTAAATATTTCATCTTTTGGGTTTCTATAATGTTGTCAGTTTATGTGATATGGTTATGGTCTTTATGTTCATACATGTTAAAATCATCAAACATGCTTGATAACTAAATTTCTCTAGAGCTTGCACTTTACATTTGGTTATTAATGCTAAAGTGGTTGGTATGGGAACAATTGATGTCACCATTTATCAATAAATTTGAGAAATTACTTTTAAAAATAATCCATGAGGTATAGGATTTGAAACCCATCAAGTGTCAGTAATCTAGTTTTGGATTGTGATAATCCATACACGTGGATAAAATGATATACTAATTTTTGAAATGCACCATTTTTAATGCATATTATATATATAACTACCTAAAAAATATGTCGGGTCTCAATCCTGGAAACATAAAAAAAAAGACTATCCATGAGTCACACACAAGATCAAATCAACTTCCAAATGAACAAGTGAAATGCCTCAAGAAAAGAATGATGAAAATCAAACTAATTTCAACAATTGTAAAGGTGATTACAATAGGCCCATCAAAATATCTCAATCAAGTAATGCACCCTTGATTCTCATTATGTACCTTCAACCATATGGTAATGACAACAATGTGATTGGTAAAGTATTCATTTTAATGGTGTACCCTTACCCAAATGCCAATGACAAAGCAAAGTGTATATTAGTGGGTTAGAAAACCCTATTCATCCTTCTAGAAAACCTTTAAAGTAAGGTTTTAATTCTCAATATTCTAAAACACCACTCTATATGAGTTGTTTATCCTCTACAAACTTCCCTATTCATCCTTTTAGAAAACCTTTAAAGTAAGGTTTTAAGTCTCAATATTCTAAAACACCACTCTCTATGAGTTATTTATCATCTACAAACTTAGTTTTTCATACCTCTTCTCTATTTAAGGAGGGTAATTTACTTCTAAAAAACTATTTATCTTGGAGTATTTTCTCCATATAACCTGAATTGGTTCCTATATAATAGTTTCTATACATAACTGTTGTAGGATGGAAAACACACTGGGTTGTCCCATACATTGCAAATCTTGTTCAAAGATGCCAGTTAGTGTTATGCATACAGTAAGAAGACAATGTATTGAATTTGAGCTTCATAATTTTTAAGAACCCTTACTTTCAGCAAAATAGTCTTCTTCGATATCTTTCCAACACATTATTCACATAGCAGTTGCATCATGGAAAACACATTGCGTTGTGGCTCACTTATTATTTTTTCTGGACTATAACAAAATACTGTTTTCAACTTCACTTTCTTATTTTATGACACCCCTTACTTTAAGAAAAACAGTAAGAAGATAGTAGCTAGTGTTATGCACACAGTAAGAAGACAATGTATTGAATTTGAGCTTCATAATTTTTAACAACACTTACTTTCAGCAAAAAACTCTTCTTCGATATCTTCCCAACACATTATTCACATAACAGTAGCATCATGGAAAACACAGTGGGTTGTGGCTCACTTATTATTTTTTTCGGGCTGTAACAAAATACTTTTTTCAACTTTGCTTTCTTGTTTTATGACACCCCTTACTTTAAGAAAAAATAGTCTTGTTCACTATTTGTTCATATGTTTCCAACAAAAAATTTACTTAACTGTTAAAGGATGGAAAACACACTGGGTTTTCCCATACTTTACAAATCTTGTTCAAACACAGTAGCTAGTTTTATGCACACAGTAAGAAGACAATGTATTGAATTTGAGCTTCATAATTTTTAACAACCCTTACTTTCAACAAAACACTCTTCTTCGATATTTGCCCAACACATTATTCACATAATAGTAGAATCATGGAAAACACAATGGGTTGTGGCTCACTTCTTATTTTTTATAGATTGTAACAAAATATTGTTTTCAACTTCACTTTCTTGTTTTATGACACCCCGTACTTTAAGAAAAATAATCCTGTTTACTATCTGTTCATATGTTTCAAACAAAATTTTTACTTAACTGTTGTAGGATGGAAAACACACTGGGTTGTCCCAGAAATTGCAAATCTTGTTTGAAGATAGTAGCTAGTGTTATGCACACAATAAGAAGACAATGTATTGAATTTGAGCTTCATAATTTTTAACAACCCTTACTTTTAGCAAAACACTCTTCTTCGATATATACCCAACACATTATTCACATAACAGTAGAATCATAGAAAACATGGTGGATTGTGGCTCACTTATTATTTTTCCGGACTGTAACAAAATACTATTTTCAACTTCACTTTCTTGTTTTATGACACCCCTTACTTTAAGAAAAATAGTAAGAAGACAATAGCTAGTGTTATGCACACAGTAAGAAGACAAGAAAAGTTGCAGATTTCGAAATTCCATTTCAATATCCTTATACATTTTGAAGAGAAGATGCACAAGAAAAGTTTTAGAATGGAAAACATAGACTGTAAAAAAATAGTGTATTCAAGTTCACCATCAAATTTTATAAGAACAATACGCATCAGAGAATGAAATGTAAAAACATTTCGAGTCAATATTATACAATCTGAAGAAAATTACAATGCACATTTAATACTGGTCACACTGGAGACTATTTCAACCATTTATGAACATGTATAATCTTTGTGTTCTCAGCATCTGAAAGCATTTGTCGCACTCTGATTTTCAAGGTGGAATTGACAGCATACAATGTTGGCACCCTGTAATTCTCATGTAGCAGCCTGAAGGAGGGCCTGACACGGTGGATCTCAAACCTGACAATGTAGTTGAATTTGAACACGACCAACAACCATTCCTCCATAGGACCTTTGTGATTACTATTTAGAGATTCCCCCTTGAGGAATCTCATAAACCTCATGCTCACCTGATCCATAAGATTGTGTGTCTATATGATAATTGTTCATCTAATGCACACCTTCCATATGCATCCATCTAGGAAAAGGTCTCAAATTTCTCGGTAAACCGATATTGGCCAATCATATAAATTCACAATCTCTATTTTTAGATTGTAATATTGAACATCCATGCCCATATGTGCCCATACACCAAAAAAGTTGTTGAAGAAGTGAGCATAATTATCATACTACAAATCTATGTGGTTTGGACCTTTTCTATTAATTCTCCTTAACATCTTTTCCCGCAACCTTTATGAGAGGTTGAGTTCCTCAATTCGAGCAAGAATATTGCATGATAGATACGGGTGGTATTTGGTCAACCAACTAGCCACCCATGCTCATGAACTATGAGACATCTTCTATAGAACTACAGCAGCAAGTTGTAAAATTCTTGAAATGAAAGACAAAACAACTTTTTTAGAAGGTTGACCTACATTCTCTAATTAGAAGGACATTGTCAATGCAATGGAAACAGTGAAAAAATAAGCGAGCAAAGTGGACTTATGTAGATAATGTATGCACTAAAGAGATTGTACCTATTGTTTTGAACTGAACGAGGCAGTACGTGCAGTATCTTCAATGGGCATATGGCAACACACGATTTGAATAGTGGGAAGAACAATGCTTGAAAGGAAAGAGAACAAAAATTTCAGCACATACAACAACATTCTCTAATTAGAAACACACGAAACAGTTGCTAAAAAAATTGAAAGCGAAAGAAAATTTTTCATAACTAAGTAACTGTGTATGGACGGTGTCTTTTCCAACATGGAAAATATTTTGAGAAAATAATTTGAGCATTTTATTTGTTGCAATCACATGAGTTGAACTAATGAATTGTAGAAAATATATTTCTATTATGAACACAAGATGCAAATAATCACAGTTGCAGGATGGAAAATATAGTGGGTTTTTCCTAACATTTTTATTTTCTACAGATTTATAACAAAACAAGGTCTTGAAGTTCACCTTCTTGTTTTGTGCCAACCCTTTATTTCACAAAAAATTCCATTGTAATATGTCTTCATATGTTCCAAACACAAAATGCACATAACAGTTGCACGATTGAAAACACACTCAAATTTGTCAACTTAACTATCTGAAAACCATCTTCCCAGCAACAAAGCCTAACCTACTAGAATCATTCCCCGAGCGACAGAGATCACATCGCTGATTACATCCATTGCATCGCACATCTTTCATAAGACAATTTTAGGTGAAATATGGTGGGTTTAGTAAGTGAATGTCTATCAAACTTGGGGGCAACAAAGTTTAAGGTAAGATTAAGTTTTTGCAGGGTTAATTAGTCGTGTTTGAAGAATGTTTTAGGCTTAATTATTCTATTTATAAAATAGGCCTATTTTCGGGTCCACGACAGTGAAGAAGAGCTTGTTTGAAGTGTTTGTTTCATAAGGTATTTTCTGTTCCAGAAACCCATTTGTGCCATTTTTTACATATCACAAATTGAGATGTTATTGTTTTGAAAAGAATGCTTGAAAACATGACTCTACCATTGGAAATGCACTCAATTAGCCCAAATTTACAAAGGAATAGGTCTTAAATCATCATCAAAACACCTAACAACTTGAAATAGTCCTTTGACAACTCTCATAACTTAGGAATCATCTACTTTTACGAATACAAAAGCTCAAGCCAACGCTGATCTACTAAACCCTTACTTTATGCACAAAAAAAGCCCTATCAAATGAGGCTTTGATAGAATATTGTATTACAAACCTTCCCATGCTCTACCACCATATGAAACATGTTTAAAAATATTTTCCCATGCTTTAGGAACAAACTTTCAGCCCCTTTGAATGCACTTTCCTCAGTTACCAACTTGTACACATCCTTTTTCATTGGAAATCTTTTGTATTTTCTAAAGATTAGCAAACAAAAATTGAATGGTTCGCTTCCCCTGCATGATTCAACAAATACACTTCTTAAATTACATAACGTCATACCAAAAATTGGACTTATGTAAGCAAAGTTATTTAATTCAAACCATACCTTCCATTGGGTTTACACCCACAAAAGACAATCGTCGGTGAGGACTCCTTTCTCGAAGTTGGAATGCTGAAGTGAATAAAAAAATCCATAAAATAAATCATAAAGTTTATGGCATGGTACAAGCACATATTGGAAAAAAGGAATCTGCAATACCATTTCCTATTACAATAAATAAATTGAAATGGGTTTTCTCATACTCACCCGTATTAGATGGTGTATCCTCTGCCACATCCATATCAGTTGCACCTGAAGTCTCACATTGCATATTGACATTCAAATACAAACTATTCATGGACAATGGAAAGGAGTAATCCAAAGGGGTTCGGTGATCTGATTGTTGTGCATAATGTTTCATACGCCGGGTTGGACATCGACGATGATCCCTAGTTGCACTAAACCATGGACGCATGTAAACGGTGGTAGTTGCAGCTTGATCAGGATCCAAAATGAATTCAAATAGAAATGCATTTGATTATCGTAGGTCCTCTACAAACCTGTCCATGCATTTTGTATATAACTGCACCTATTCTAGAGATTGTGGTGGTGTACTCATCACTTTCTTCAAGAGTTCATTAGTGTCATTCCAAAGAGACATTGTCACCACATGTTCATCATATACATGAGTCATAGAAGGAGCTTGCACAGTGGTCAAAACATTAGGATTGATTTCTTCTACGGCCCCCTCTAACAATGTCTCATTCAAATCTATGTTTGTATCAATTGGTTGACCTCCCCCATCTAAATGAGGACATAGAAGAAATTTGTATAATTAGGCTGTAGAAAATGAAAAACACAATTGACTCCAATAAAGTAATGCAATTCAAATTTAAATTCAGTTACCGTGGACCACCCCTTCAATGGTAGATGACCTTTTAAATCAAGTGAGCAACCTTGAGGACATGTTTGCAAGTGTTCCCCTGCAAACTCCAAGGGCAGTCACAAACAAAAAGGTGCTCCCCAAATTTTCGCACAAGGTAGTGCATTGACCTACTTTGACTTTTCACCTAGTACCGTCCAGGATCTGTTTCATCGGGAATACAGTCATCATTTGGAATTGCCTTGGCCCGCTCCACACTAGATCGCATATTTAAATAATTTTTGGTCATCAAAAAACCATAATGCTGCAAATTTTCCTTTTGCCTATAGGATGGTTCCATTTTATACACAAGTGTGTAATACAAATAGTCCATTCTCCTATTTCATTTTTTTGAATGATCGCACAAGTACCGAGTTTTTAGTATGCAATGGTACGACTCAATGGTTGCATTCGTATCCTGGTTGGCATGTGGCAATAGTCTACAATTTTTTGCCCGCATGGCTGCGAAAAAAAAATCCAATAGTCAAGTAAGCCACAATGTATTAGATGTGACATCAAAGAATTTGAATGGTGCAAATCATGCGAGGTGACGAAAATTGTCAACTCACCAATTTGATCTTCTCCTTCACACCAAGTCTTCTTGAAGTACTCTAAGAATTGGGGCTGATCATTGAACTCCTAAAAGAAAGAGTTCAATAGCTGAGTGATGCAATCTTTAGTGTCAACGATTGCCATCATGATCATTCCAAGACTACGGAAGATGTCCATTGCCCTTTCCTTGGCTACATACTTATGTACATTCTTTAGCCAAGCCCTTTTGACATGCCAAAGGCATAGAAGCACACGACATTGAAAGACAGCCCTAATAGACAATACAAATGATATTGTTTACTGCTCGACTACATGAGAAAGTGGCATTGAAAATTAATAGCAAGTGAGAAAGGTATACAAATGAAGAAATGGATGCACATACTATATGGTTTGGATCTCTGTAGTCACATCATTGGTCAAAAATGAATTGATTCTCCCGTCGAGCCTGACTCTTCTTCCATGTTTGAGCAATACGCGTAGCCACATAGAGATGTCCTCAATCTTGTTTCGAGAGGAGACTACCCATGCAACTGGCACACCACTATGTTGCTCATTGAAAATGAGGAGAGTATACAATGGGTACTATAGAGAGAACAACTCGGCATGAGCATTGTGAAGTTTACAGCCAAGAAGATCATTGAAAACACGACGAACTATTTGTCAATGTTTGTAAGGCTTCACCTCATATTTGTTAGTTGCAAACATGGAATCCATCAAGATGACTGAATTGTGCGAGCAACTAACCATCCTATCCAGCATCCATGGAGTCTGAACCTCGATAAAAAAAAGGCGTATTGTTCCCATCGGGCCGTTGAAAGTAGAAGAAGTTGTCAAAGTCCTGTCCACTCCATAGTAGGATACTTGTCGAATCAACTTTGTGTTTTTGTGCATGAGTAGAACATACCTTTCGCTAAGCATTCATAATATCCTTTCTTGTAAGGAATTGATCTCTCTTGGACATCATTCCACATAAGAGAGGATTGTTGATGTGTCTATCCATTATTGCATTGGCACTGACGTCCATGAGAAAAATGCTTTCAATATAGCTTTTGCACTTCGTGGATAGATTAGCGAAAAACATAGAACACTTCTCTCCACTTGTGTCATGAATTCCATGGAAAAATTCACCGTTTTTATCTACGTGGAACATTTCTTTGTAGATAATATAGGCAACATCGGGTTTTCCTTCCATAACCTTTACCATGAAGTGGTATTGACAACCTCGCATTTGTGTAAATGTCCTATGTGGTTTCTTCTCTGGTGCAGGCTGGTTTCTGTTGTCTTTAGGACCATATTGACACCAGTAACTGCAAGAAAGGCATCATCTCATCATGTTCAACCAAGAGAGTAAAATATCATTCGGCCATAGAAATGAATGTCGATATATACAAACCTCTTATACAAATTTTTTTTGCTATAAGTTTTATTGTAGACGGGACACAAGGTGGTGGGTTCTCTTATTTTCTTGTCCAAAAATTTGGTTTCTACACCTTCAATAGGCATTGCACCATCAATGAACTGATCAAGTCTTGTAAGAGGAATTGTTGCAACAAAGTCAGGGACCTTATCCTTGTTGACAAAAATAGTAGCCCATTCCAAATCGGAAGACAAAAAAGGAGAGCCTCCATTTTGTACATCTTGCACCTACAATTTGTCTAGCTTCTTCCATTTCAAACCTCTCTCCATTCTAGGAAATCACAACATTGGACGAATACTTAAAATTAGTGTGGATTGTGTGAAGAAAAAGAAATAAATAATTCATTAAACATAGATAAAATGTGATTGCATTGCTCTCGCCCACGTGAAACCAATAGGACATTCTGGCTACAACCAAGGAAAATTAAAGGTGATAGATTCAATCAAGATATGCATAAAATATAACACAAACGCATGTTGGAAATCAGACAGTCCAACAACCCAACACTATGTTTTCCAAATCACAATTATTTTATGCACTTTTCTTTCAATCATGCGAAATTCAAACACAACAATAGAATTTGTGGTTTGGAAGACATTCATACTGTTTTGTAACATTCCATGTTGCAAAACCATGGGTGTTAAGAATCAAGCAACCGAACATGAGACGACCCTTTACAATTAAACAGGGAGATTGAAATAACTGAAACCCAGCACTGTGTTTCTCATTCACAATTATTTTGTGCAGATATTTTTTTCAATCGACTAAAATTTAAACACAACAATGGAATGTGTGATTTGGAAGACAGTCATACTATATTTTAACATTCCATATTGCAAAACCATGGGTTTTAAGAAGAAAGCAACCCACCATGAGACGACCCTCTACATTTAAACAAGGAGATTGAAATAATTGAAATCCAGCACTGTGTTTCCCATTCACAATTATTTTGTGCAGTTTTTTTTTTCAATCAACTGAAATTTAAACACAACAATGGAATGTGTGATTTGGAAGACATTCATACTATTTTGTAACATTCCATGTTGCAAAACCGTGGGTGTTAAGAAGCAAGCAACCCACCATGAGACAACCATTTAAGAAACAAGCAACCAACCATGAGACAAGGAAAGATAAATAATAGACTAATTTCACAACATGATTTCTTTAAGAATTCACACATTCAGAAAATAAAATATCAACACAATTCGACTCAGCAAATATCATATTGAAGAATGGTCATAGAAGCACAAAGACATTTGCGATCAAGAAAATATTAACAAACTCAAATATTCAACCTGATTTCCTTTTTTCTCAATACAAAATATGTGTTCAAAGCCTCCATGGTTGCGTAACAAAATTGTCTGAAAATAGAAAATGCCCTTCTCCCCCCTTTTCCTCTCTTTCTTTCCTCCCTTTTTTTCTCTCCAATAATTGTTCGCAATCCTCCTTAAAAATGGCCAAGGTTGCAATAATTCATTAAGAAACGGACATTGTTTCCATTACACCCTAGGATTTCAGTCACTATTCATAATTACAAAAATTTCATGCATGTAAAGTAAAGATTCAGTTTCTGTCAAAAGAAACCATTTTTGTTGACAACTGCATAAAGAAACCAAGTTTGCTAAACAACCGGAGGAATCGGAGCCCAGAAAATCTCTGCAAGCATTTCATTAAGCAAATTATTAAATCCGGCTCACTCTTCCTCTCTATCTAAGATAGAGATCACCCTCCAATATTCAGCCTAGCTAGACTTTTCCTTCCATGCAAGCGAACGTAGCTCAAAAATAATGTCGAGTTTTTCCTCCTCAAGCCACATTAAATTAGGTTGAATGATTGGTACTAGCTCAATTTCCCATTCCGCAACTTCACCAGGAAGCACCATGTCGAAGAAAACCTGGGATCAAAATTCTACCACCTTTGCAAAACCGTGGGTGTTAAGAAGCAAACAACCAACCACATGAAAACCCTTTACATTTCAAGTGGATGATTAAAATAACTAAAACCCAACATTGTGTTTCCTATTCATAATTATTTTGTAAAGTTTTTTTTTCAATGGTGTGAAATTTAAACACAACAATGGAATGTGTGATTTGGAAGACATTCATATTGTTTTGTAATATTCCATGTTAAAAAACCGTGGGTGTTAAGAAGAAAGCAACCGACCATAAGACAACCCTTTGCATTTAAACAAGGAGATTGAAATAACTGAAACCCAACACTATGTTTCCCATTCAAAATTATTTTGTGCAATTTTCTTATCAATCGACTGAAATTTAAACACAACAATGGAATGTGTGATTTGAAAGATAATCATACTGTATTGTAACATTCCATATTGCAAAACCATTGGTTTTAAGAAGCAAGCAACCCACCATGAGACAACCCTCTACATTTAAACAAGGAGACTCAAATAACTAAAACCCAGCACTATGTTTCCCATTCACAATTATTTTGTGTAGTTTTTTTACTGAAACCCAGCACTGTGTTTCCCATTCAAAATTATTTGGAGACTTACAAAAGAGAATAACAATTGAACTAATATAGTGGAGGCTAAATACTTCAATGGGTTACTTATTATTGATTTTCCAAATTTGGATAACTTATATAATGTCTTACTTGTATGAATTAAAGTAAAAAATTATAGATAACTCATAAGAAAGAGACCAATTTGAAATGTAGGAAATGGGTTGAATGCTAGATTTCGGTATGATTCTTGGTTGGGAAACACTCTCCGTAATTTTTTAATCCCTTGTTTAGCTATCAAGAATGGTATTTCTTCTTTATTTTCATATTGTGTGGGTAAATACTAGGAATATGGTACTTAATGTAGAAAGTTGATTAATTTATTTACTCCTCTCAATCATCTCAATTAAGAGGTTATTAGCTACCTTATAGAGAAGTTAAAGAGTTCTATATAGTCTAGTTTAATAGGAAAAAATAGACCATTTGGTTGGGTTCTTCCATATGGAAGTGTACTATTGCATCTACTTATCTCCTTTAATGTGATATACATGTTGAGGTGTTTGAAAAGAAGATTTTGAACAAGAATATATTACATAAATTCAATGACATTTAGTAGGTTGCTTGTTAGAGTAAATTATTGATTATTGATAATCTTAAAAATAGAGCCATTACAATCCCAAATAGGTGTGATCTTTGTGAGAATAATTTTGAGTCTATTTTTCACATTTTTCTAGAATATGTGTTCATCTACTCTATCTAAATATCAAGTTCTCACCCTTAATGATGAATGGATATTCCCTCGGTATTTTAAACCACCTCAATTACCTTTCTCCCCCTCTTGGAATGTCTTAAAAATTATTAAAAGCTATAGGAAAATTCACTCCATAAATGAGGAAACAATTGATCATCTCTACCATGGAGGTAGTGGAAAAACTATTTATGTAGACAATATGAGTTGTTTTATGGAAAACATCGCATTGGTATGATGGAAAATCTTTTCCTACTAAAATTACTTGTGGAATAATTATGAGAAGTGGGGTTGGTTGCAATTATGTGATCTTGGGAAAATTATTGAATGACTTGATAATAATTGAAGTTTATCAAAATATTTATTTGGGTTACTCCTTTAGATTTATCACAATCTACAACTTGGAGGTCAATGATATCACCATTTTTATCTTTATTTGTACAGGATACTACCTATCAATCATTCTCCTTATTGATCCCTCTTTGGGAATCAACTTCTTTCATTTTTCCCAATGAGACTTAATAATTTCATCATTTTCTACTTGTTTATGGACTAGTACATTTGGAAGATTGTCATGGGAGATGAGAGACTATGAATAGAGGCTTATTATTGTCAATAATACGATAAAAAAATTACTATTTGGCAATCCTTGCAAAGGGTGAGCTAAATCCATTTATATAATACATAGATAGTTATGATCCATTAGTTCATAGATATTTCATTGTACAATGGAAGAGTAAGAAGGTCATTGTGAGGGATCTGAAATTTTAAGACTCTAAAGAGTTCAACATTGTAGTTGCTAGCATGTCTAAGAAAAGAGCGAAGACCCATCAAGCGAGCAAATGTCAAAGAAAAGAAAAAATTGACTCTTTCGTAAAAGGCTTTGAGAAGCTCATTAAATGATAATTAAGATATCTCAAGGAGGCTCTTCTTTAAAATGAATTCAACTTCTTTCTCATTAAATATTTTACCCTAAATGAGAAGTATAAATTATCTATCTTTTGTTAAATAACTTTCCCTTTGTAAACAATATAAGGCATAATTACCTAGTATGCTTTGCTTTGTACCTTTCATTATATAGAGAGAAATAAGTCATGAATGAGATTCTAGGTAAGAAAAAATGGTCCACTACACCAAGTTTTTATAATTCAACTTTATAATTGTGATAAATCCAACTCCTTACTTCTCAAATCCAACCATAGGGTGGTTGTTAATGAAAAAGTACTCTTTTTTTATAAGAATCAAGTCTCTTTTATGTGGGAAAATATTCTCTAACCCCGAAAAAATGTGATCACTAAAATTTCTCCCTATAGTTCCCATATTTTTAAATCTTACAAGAGGTCTAGTATTGGTGAGGAAACTACAAATGATCCCACTAAATCTTCACTATTCCTAGTGTTATCTTCTTTAAACTTATTAGACCTATAGGTAGAGCTAGTATTAGTAGAAGTCCTACCCCCTCTAATCTTAGTGTTGAGCTGATCCATCTAATGTTTCCCCTATCGATATCATTTCCCCTCCCTCTAATACAAAAGGAAAATACCTAGATATCATTGGTTCTTCAATTGAGTTTATTGATAACCCTAGATTTAAGAATATATAAACAACTACTAAAAGGAATAATAATTATATCAAGGAGACTATGGCCTAAAATGAAATCACTCAATGATGGTTTTAATCTTCAACATAGATTCCTAAAGTGGTTCAAGAATGAAGTTGAGAATGAAATTAACGATGGAGAAAATTCATAAATAGGTGAATATGGATGTTACTAAAATTGAGATTAAAGTGAGATTGTTTGATAAGGATTGTACAAATACATTGCTTAGATTAAGATTCTATTTATATTGTAATCATATTTCTATCTCATGCATCTCGAACACTCTTAGAATGTGAATTTGGATTCCTATAGTGTATAATTATAGAGGTATCTTCTATTTATATTCTAATGGTAACCATGCCATTATTTTCCATATTATATTTGACTTTAGACTCATTTAAAGTATTTTCCCTTTCTTAAGTACTAGAAGAAGAAGTTGAGAATCTTGTCATAAAAATGGGTCCCGCATGTGTTAGTGGCTCCAAAATAGAGAACTATATTTAGGGATTTAATCCATAAGATAGTTATGGGTCGAACATGTCTTTGTGGTTTTATTTTGTATTTAGAGTCTCATTGATTGAGCCCATATGACGTCCATCTAAATTCATTGATGTCCAAGGTGGGTATTGGATTTTTTCATGTATTAAGACCTTGGTCTATTATTTTGGTGAAAAAAATTATGGCTTTTGTCTCTTTTCTTTTGTATTAGTAGTATAAGATAGTAGTTTAATATCATTTTTTGCAGTTTTTTTTCAATGGTGTGAAATTTAAACACAACAATGGAATGTGTGATTTTGAAGACATTCAAGCAACTGAAATACTCCACATTGTGTTCCCCAAATTTGAAATTAAAAGAACTTGTAAAACCCTCTACATTTAAACAAGGAGATTCAAATAAATGAAACCCAACACTGTGTTTCCCATTCAAAATTATTTTCTACAATTTTTTAATTGAAACCCAGCACTGCGTTTCCCATTCAAAATTGTTTTTTGCTGTTTTTTTTTTCAATGGTGCGAAAATTAAACACAACAATGAAATGTGTGATTTTGAAGACATTCAAGCAACTGAAATACTCCACATTGTGTTTCCCAAATTTCAAATTAAAAGAACTTGTAAAACCCTCTACATTTAAACAAGGAGATTCAAATAAATGAAACCCAGCACTGTGTTTTCCATTCAAAATTATTTTCTATAGTTTTTTAATTGAAACCTAGCACCGCGTTTCACATTCAGAATTATTTTTTGCAGTTTTTTTTCAATGGTGCAAAATTTAAATACAACAATGGAATGTGTGATTTTGAAGACATTCAAGCAACTGAAATAATCCACATTGTGTTCCCCAAATTTTAAATTAAAAGAACTTGTAAAACCCTCTACATTTAAACAAGGAGATTCAAATAAATGAAACCCAACACTGTGTTTCCCATTCAAAATTATTTTCTATAGTTTTTTAATTGAAACCCAACACTACGTTTCCCATTTAGAATTATTTTTTGCTTATTTTTTTTTCAATGGTGCGAAATTTAAACACAACAATGGAATGTGTGATTTTGAAGACATTCAAGCAATTGAAATACTCCACATTGTGTTCCCCAAATTTCAAATTAAAAGAACTTGTAAAACCCTCTACATTTAAACAAGGAAATTCAAATAAATGAAACCCAGCACTGTGTTTCCCATTTAGAATTATTTTCTATAGTTTTTTATTGAAACCCAATACTGCGTTTCTCATTCAAAATTATTTTTTACAGTTTTTTTTTCAATTGTGTGAAATTTGAACACAACAATGGAATGTGTGATTTTGAAGACATTCAAGCAATTGAAATACTCCACATTATGTTCCCCAAATTTCAAATTAAAAGAACTTGTAAAAGCCTCTACATTTAAACAAGGAGATTCAAATAAATGAAATCCAACATTGTGTTTCCCATTCAGAATTATTTTCTACAGTTTTTTAATGAAACCTAGCACTGCATTTCGCATTCATAATTATTTTTTGCAATTTTTTTTTCAATGGTGCGAAATTTAAACACAACAATGGAATGTGTGATGTTAAAGACATTCAAGCAACTGAAATACTCCAAATTGTCTTTCCCAAATTTCAAATTAAAACATCTTGTAAAACCCTCTGCTTGCAAAAAAACTACCTCTCACCTCGATTTGGTTTGTATTCTCCTCCAAATCCTCCATGTGCACTCCACACTTCAACTTATTTGGTCGGTATTCTCCTCGAAGTCATCCACGTGCACTCAGACTTTCAGCTTTCCCTTTCAATGTATAGACAAGAAACAAAACAAATAGTATTTTTGCATTGCTTTTTCGAAACAAAAAAGGCCCACGTCATTCCCTTCCACTTTTATCGTGCCAGACAAAAGAAACTTGTCGTACCAGACAAAAGAAACTTGTCGACGAAGCTAACCCGCCTGTTTTTTCGCCCAACAACGGGTGAGAAAACGCACCTGACGATGCCGTTAACTCCTGTTTGACCATCACTCAGACATTTCGTCCCATCTGCCGGTTTCAAGCGTCTGATGGGCCTCGCACTACGTCTCGTCATGTTATGTATGTATCTATGTATGTTCTTATGTATGTTTTTTATGCATTTTTCGATGTACATAGGTGAATTTTGTCTAGTAGGTAGCCATCTCCGTTAGCCGACTCCTTTCTTTAATATGATTTTTAAACAACTCTCCCTTTTCTTTTTCTTTTAATATGATTTTTAAACAACTTTCCCTTTTCATTTTTTTTTAATATGATTTTTAATTTAATTTTCACCTCGTCATTAAAATAAAATTTTCATACAAATTATAGATGTTCAATAAATTATTTAAGTTGCAATTTATTGAAGGTTCATAGCCCCCACTATAAATAAACTTCCATTAACTTAATTAAACAAGATTTAAAATTAAGCAAAAAGGTAAATGGTTGAGCATTGAATCTCATCCATTGGATGAGATTAAATCGTCACCTTTGGATCTTAGGGTTAGAAGAGAAAGCCCTAATCCATAAGAATAGCTTATTAAAAGTCACTCTTTCTCATTTTTCTTTTCATTTGGGTGTTTGCAGGTTGAGTGGAAGAAAGAAATGAAACTTCAAGAATGCAGATTGGAATAGCATCAAATTAGATCAAGCTCCCATTTGCATATTACCCATTTGATTTTTTTTTTTATTAACATTTACCCATTTTAATCATTTACTTGATTCTTCTCTTTTATTCATCTGTCTCTTCCCATTTTGTTTTCTTTAGTATGGTTGCAGGTTACTGGAATCCCCAAATTTTCATATACCCATGTATAAAAACGGGTTGTTGTTCATATTTGCTCTTTGAGTTATGATTTGCTTGATTGGCAGCTGCAATTTACAGGGCACTGGATGTATCAAGCTCTTTATACAGATTCTATTTCGGATCTTTATTATTTGCTGATAATGGAGGGGGAAGGGAATTACAGATGCGTTTAAACAAATATTGTTTCATTTGTTTACTCTCAGATTTCATTAAAATCCTTTGAAACCACAAACATTTATATTTTATGTTGATTTAAATCTGATAAATGTTGAGAACGGCAATGAATAGAAATAACCCGTTTTGGCAGAGACTTATCCTTGTTTTAGCAAAGGAATAGATTTTTATTTTGGTTCAAGTTTGATGTTTCAGATGCATTGCAGGGAATACATATTAGGATGGATATTATAACATATTAGGTATACATGTTAAATATGAGAGATATATATAAATAAGTATATTTTTATAAGATATATTTTCATTTTATAATATATATTTATATTTTGTATATGACATTTCAAAATAAAGGTTGAGGAAATATATATATATATATATTGATACATTATGTGAAATCTATTTAGATAGTCATTTTATTCTACTCATTTTATGATATTTGACTATTTAGATTTAGAGCAAGGGATTTGGAGAGCTTGAAAGAGGTATATCCACATAATCCTTGCATAAAAATGATATTCCCTTTATTTTCATTGTCATGGTTATTTTATTAGAACAACCCACATCTCTTTAACGTTGATAACACTCATATAACCCAGTCAACCATTTTTTTTGTACAACATAAGTAAATACCTATTTTACATAATATTACACTTTAAATCACATATTTCATTACTTAAATATAAATATCTTTCTTCATCTTAAATCTAATTGGTTACAAACACTTTTCCTAACATATAAGGCTGCAAGAGATACTTTTTCCATATAAACTTTTGTAGCAAATAACTTCAAAATGTCCTCCAAAGAATAGTCTAAGAGAGATAAATAAAGAATAGTATGAACTTGATCTATACCATATTTTCCTCTCTCCATTTCAACAAAACTTTAAACTTTCAATATTGCACTAATCTTTACAAATACAATAAACAATCTTGCAATAAATTAAAGATTTGCTCTTTTCTTGCCCCCCTTTTTTTCTTATTAAACAAACTATAAAACTCATCTTTTAACTTGTATTGAAGAAACATATTTACATGCTCATAAAGTAGGTCTTTCTCTATCACAAATACTATTGGAAAGCTAATATTTGCATGCTCATGAAATATACCTTGCTCTTCACCTAACCTTAATGGCATCATGAAGCCTCATGGGCTCTAGCCTCTAGCCATAACCCCAAGCAAGTACTAAAAGATTACCAAATGATCTTGGTATGTAAGCTACACTAACTTATTCAACAATTACAAATACATTTATTTTCAAAGAACCATTCTAACTCTAGAACTTGCATATCACTTATTTTATCAACTAAAAGCAATTAGAAGAAATATGATTTAGCTTTCTCCATGTTGCTCTATTTGACTCCTTCACTCTTCTCTTTTCTCCATAGCTCTCAAGCTTTCCTCTCCAATCCAAGGTATGAAAACAACCCCAAAAAGAAAATGCACTTTTCAAACTCTCATAAAATGACCAAGTTCTCCAAAGGGAGAAGTGGGTAACAACCCACTCATTCTTCCTCTCCAAAATATATAGAAGTTTCAACTTGCAAATTTTAGGTGGGGAGGTGTGAAGTGTATTTACCTCCATCAATGAGAGTTTTTTCCTTATTAAAGAGGAAACATGCACTTGGACAACTCCTTCATCTTTTCATCTCATCTTCTCCTCGAAACTCGTCACCCTCTATTATGAGGACTTTTCAGGGGTCAAATCATGTCCTTGGGGCATTATTACATGCCCACTTGACCCCTACCACTATGGTATAGACCCTAGGGGGCTTTTTCTTGCATCCCAACCAAGGAAATTGACCAACAACCATCTTTAAAGACCCACTTAAGGTTCCATCCGAATTTCACACTTTGATAAAAGGGTTTCTAAACTTTAACCCCAACTTACATCTCTCATGACACATAATTAAATATCCTTGCAACCCAAAATAATAAACATAATAACTCTATTTCCTTCTAAGCTCACAAAATAAGGAAATCAAATACATAACCACAAGAGGATGCCTTTCAATTTGTTCTCATTGGTTTTCACTTTTCGTATTGACACCATTCCTCTCCTGCACATTATCAATGAAATCATAAGCAACAATCACATATCACATTAATTTGGTAGTTGAAATAAGGTTTAATTGTACAACAATTTCATTAAAATTCCAATTCATATTCATAGTTTACAAGTGCCTAATACCTTTATAGGAATGATAATAAAACATGTCAAAATGAAATACAAGCACATTGCCAAACAATCACACTATGCATTGTGTGAAATATATCTAATCATCTCTTTAGGAGAATATATAAAAAAAATTAAGATTGTTTTATCCACATGCAAAGTGTGGTCTTATAGGGGCAAAATACAACTCACCCCCCTCACACTAGTTCCAAAGGGCTATAGAAAACATATCTTGCTGATCATAAGGTGAAAATACCATGGAAAAGATCAGGTATGTATCCTCACTAAAATATTATGAAAGTGTTTTCCATCACCATCCTAGAAATATTTCTTTCTATGGAGTCTAATCAACTCTTGTAAATTATATCTCATACAAATAATATTAAATTCAATAAAATATTAAAAATTATTTCAAATGGTTTAACTTTTATTTTTCGTAATATTTGACTAACACATTTTGAGGTCTTAATTAAATCAAAATGCAATTTAATATAGTAATCTAGAAACAAATTTTATTATTCCCTTTTCAAATATTGCATTATAGTTTTTCAATACTAATTTAGAGAATTATAATTCAATTAAGAGTATTTTTATAAATTTGTAGATTAAATATTTTAATATAGATATCTCATAAGTGTAGATATATTAGTTTCATACATATATCTTAATATATAAGCATCCTAAAATTGATACACACACATACCTGTGTGTGTATGTGTGTGTGCGTGTGTGCGCGCGCATATATATGTGTGTGTTTATATATATTGTTTTTATTTAAAATATTTAAATTAGAAGCATTTAAGATTACAAAAATACTATCATATAGTTGAACTCCCTATTTAAATATTCCTCTATTAAAAAAACTACTTTTATTATGTCTTTACATTACACCCTTTTAACATTTATATTGACTTCTAAATCATATCTCTATGAAAATTGCCTTTTTTTTACTATACATTTTACATTATATGTACACACACCTATATTAGTCACTTAGGATTAATATAAACTAGCATCAAAGCCTGAATTCTAGTAACTACTTCATCAAAGGGTAAAAGAAAGAAGTTTGGTCCACATATGGGGAAGTTTTAGGTGAAGAAAAAATCCCAACAAGAACGAGTACCCATTTTAAAAAATTGGGTGCTCATTTAGTATTAGGTATTTGAGCCTTAAAACATGATGAGTACCCGTTATTATTTAAGATCCCGACTTAAATGAGTACCTATTTCGAAATGGGTACTTGTTCCTAATTTATTTATTATTTCCCCATTTAAAAAAAGCATGTTTACCCACTTTAAAAGAGGCGCCTATTCTAAAAATAGAACAAGTATCTATTTTAAAGCGGGTTCAAAATGGGCACCCATTCTAAACCACTTTAAAATGGGTACCTATTTGAAAAATAGAATGGGTGCCCATTTTAAGGTGGGTTCAAAATGGGTACCAATTCAAAAAATAGAACAAGTACCCATTTTAAAGCGGGTACCCATTCTAAAAAAATGGAACAGATCAACCCACATTTTGATTTGGTTTTAGGCTTGGGAAATGCATGGTAACCTGGCCTTTAGCCTTAGACCTGTAAGTACAAGGTCATGTCAATGCCAAGAGGAAAAATTGACTTTGGCAATATGGTTGATGACTTTTTCTTTTTTTTTATGAAATTAAAACCCATTATAGATAGCAATGCCTATTTTTCAAATATGTAATTTTTTTATGTTTGGATATTTTTCTATTTTTTATAATTAATTTATGAGGAAACTAGTCCATAAACATGAAATGTCAATATTTTTGTATTTTTATCAAATTTCAATTTTTTAAGTTTATTGTAAAAAATTATATGAAATAAATATACAAAAAATTATTTACACAATGAAAAAGATTTAAAAAATTATTATATTACCTCAAATTATGGTGGTCGTACATGAAGGGTTTTCAAAAATGGTAATTAGGGCCAACAAAAAATATCTTGATCAATCTTCAATATAATACACATATTTCCATAAAAACAATTAGAAAAATACTTTTATTTAGTTCAGATTATGGTGGTCATACGCGTGCATGGTATTGTCCTAAAAATGTGACTTTTAAAAAGTTGTTTCTATACATGACTATTAAAAAATAATGTGTATCATTTGGGTATTAGAATAAATTACATATTTGAAAACTAGAATCAACATACTACTTTTCATATTACTATACCTTTAAAGATTTTGTGTGTAGTTGCTTCGATTTTTAGTCCAATTGTGACAAATTTTGAAAATTATAAAAAAAAAACTTCCAGTTTTTGAACATTTTGTGGACCCAACTTCTTGCACCTACCCCAAATCCATCATAATATATAAGTATTCCTCAAAATTCTAGAGAACACCACCAAGTATACTGAACATCCTACTAAACCTCTATAGAAAAATACTAACAAACTTTGTGCCCTTCTAAAAAAAATATTTCAAGAAACAACAAGCCAATACAAAAAAAAATCATCACTAAACTCTTCTAATACTGTTGGGATAAGAAGATACATCCACCCAAAATTGAATGTGGGATAGATCATTAAAATATATATATATATATATCTACCTTCCAAATGACCTTAAAGAACCAAATACAACAAAAAAAAAGTGTTTCAAATGGGTAGAAAAGGAAAATTACTATGGATTTCCTTCGTATGGAGTCTTTATTTTAAAATGACCAAGTTAAGGGGAAAATTGCATGGGCACCTCCACACTCCTAGTTACACAATTATGACATGTATCCCCTTCCTTGGAGGGTGGAATTTCGTAAGCAAATCCTCCTAATTGACTTCACAAAAAAAATGAAGCAAGCTTTGAGCTAGCTTTTTTTGAGAGAGTTATGTTTAGTTTTGTTGAGCATAGGTTGTCATTGATGTCAAACTGATGTCAGCAAGTCATTATTGTTGTCAGTGGTTATCAAAGGGTGTCAAGGTTGTGAAGATGAAGAAAGATTGTAGGAGTACAAGTATTGACAACAATCTCAAGGTTCCAAAAGCATGTTGTGTAGGTTGTCTAATATATCATATCTTGTATCATGTTAGTTGTGGCATGAATACCTTCAGATAGTTAATGAATTTATTATACCATGATGGGTATGAAATCAACATGAGTGTGGTGATCTGGGAGGATATCTTTTAGGTAGAGATTAATTAATATGGGTGGAATTTATTTTAAAAATGTGTTGTAGATATGTGGTTTGGAAGGAGAGTATTCCTATACTAGTTCTATTGGTTTCTTGAATTCTTGGTGGTGTGGCTCAATGTTCAAGTATTTTGAAGTATCAAAACTCTCATCAAGATATTTCATGTTCAATGCATGTGCAGTAACGGCTAAAAGCATGTAGAATTAAATTCAAGCATGTGGAGTGAGGATAGGACTCGTTTAAGGTTCTCTTGGTGGTGTGAGGCATCAAGTGATTTTGGTGGAAATTTTGGACCGATGTATTGCACGTTTCATGTAATTTGAATTTAGGTATGTTCTATGAATTGTCTAGGTTGGTGTGGATCCCTGGCCAACATAAAAGAGTGTTAATATAGTTTCATGTATATATTTCAAATGTTTGGATGCATTGTAAGATAATTTTGAAGAAACAAAGTCCATCCATGTATGTCTAAATGTAATTAATGATTATAGTGAAAGTACAAGGAGTGGGATATATAGTTGTTTCATAGTAGAAGTGTGAGGAAAAGAGATTGCACTAGTATTAGAGTGTATGTTGGTGTCATATTTCAAATCTACCATTATTTTTCTCTGGTAAGATTGGTGTTCTACCTGCTTTATTGTTCTAGCAGGGATTGGTGTCTCTATTTCGATGGGTATCGGTGTCACTTGTAGGTTGGTGCCTACTAAATATTTTGGGGTTTGATGTCTTTTTTAGGTTGGTTCCTACTAAATCTTTTGGGGATTGGTGTCTCTGGTAGGTTGGTTCCTACTTCATCTTGTAAGATTTCATTATTATATTCCTACTTGTGAGAGCTTCACATCACGTGGTTTTTCCCATTTCGGGTTTCCACATAAAAAATATGGTGTTATGTGTTATCTTATATTTTGGTTCAATTCCTTAACTTGATAGCTTGTATGGTTCAATGCTCTTCATGTTGAAATTTTATAAAGTAGTTGTGAAGGTTTTCATAATTGTTGAAATTGTTTAGATCTACTGATTCACCCCCTTCTTAGTAGATTGTGTGCCATTCAATTGTATCAAAGCTAAGTTCCTTTTAAATATTCTAATATCTTATGGTAGATCCTAGATGACACATGATAGTTCTTCTAGAAACAAAGTATCGATTTTTATGTATCTAACTTTTCTTTTTTGATATTTAGGATGGAGTCATATTTGATGGCTATAGGAATGGATATCTATAATACAATTGTAAAAGGTTGTGAAATCCTTGAAAACCCTTCTAGGGATCAAATTGGAAAGAGGGATTATGAAATCAATTCTAAGGCTAGAAATGCTCTTTTATGTGGTTTGAATAACATGGAGTTTTCAAAAATGATGGATTGTAGAACAATAAAGGAAATATGGGAAAAGTTGGAAACTATCTATGAAGGTGATGAAAATGTCAAAGAAGCCAAGCTATAGACTTACAAAGCTCGATTTGAAGGTCTAAGGATGAAATAAGATGAGAACATTACTACATTCATGCTCTGGGTTGATGAAGTTTGTTGGAAATTGGAAGATTATCATTGATGTCAACATCTACATCAACATTGGAAATTGGAAATTGGAAGATGGAATATTTTTATTGATTTCAACATTTGCATCAGCATACCTTAATCACATCACTTGTATAGATCAATAGTTGCTTTGGCAATAAAGTTTTGAGATATGCTTATCTAGTACTAAAAGTTTGTTGATTTGATATTTTGGTCTGGATTATCTTATTTTGTAAGATTCCTTCATATCAGATACTATGTTCTATCTTGGAATCATGTGCATCTACTAACAAGATTTTAGTTGGCTTGGTTATACAGTTGGAAATATATAGTCACTACTAGTTCGATAAACAATGTTTTGTTTATATACTGGTTCAATGCATCGATTATTTGGTTCGTAATCTACCACAAAGAAAGATATCACTACAGGATTTTGTACATCGATTCGTGACTACGAGATTCATCTTACCTCAAATTTTTATGATGATATGAGAATGCATTTGGAAGATATGAATAACAGTTTTTGGTTTTGAGGATTACAACAATCTTCTATCTAGCGCATTGTTGTGGGAGACTCCACATTTTCTCATGATTAATTGTTTTGACTTGTGGAGTTGGAGATAATTAATTCGATGTCATCTAAAGGGGAATTTGATGTGCTAACAAGTTTTGGAGTTAAAATTTTTGCATATATGTTTGAAGTCCTTGATGATTTAGGTTTAACTCTAGTTAACCTAATTATGAATTTGTGTTAAGAAGATTAAATATGTGTTGCAAATGTTAAATGGATCTATCTTAGATCCATGCCGAATAATACCATATATTACATAATTATGTTGGGCACGAAGATGAATATGTTTTGAGGATAAAGTCAACAAAGTTAGTTTTGATTTGAAATAAGGCTACTCTAATTAGATTGGCCTAATTAGTGTCATGTGAATGTATATGGTATATGTATGAAAGATATTTTTGAGAAGATAGATATGGCGAAGAATGAAGATGCGACATAGAGTAAAAAGATAGATCATGTGAACAAATAGAATTATTGAGTATACTGTATAGATAATTGTTTTGTATTTTGTGCTTAATTGGAACTGAACTCTAGCACAAAGAAGGTACATCCTATCTTAGTTCACCTATTGGCAGTGATCGATACTCTATTTTTGTAAATTACTTCAGGCTGTGATCCTTTAAGGACAATGAGTCTTAGCAATGAGCCATTGTAATGTTCTATATCTGGATATATTATATTGTGAGTTAATCCTCATTGTGGTTTTTCTCATTTTTGGTTTTCCACATAAAATCTTGGTGTTCATGTGTTTTGTGATCTTATTTTTGTTCCATTCTTTCACTTGTTATTACAGTTAGAATTGTATTATTACTTGGATGGATATTTTGCAAATGGTTCAATGGAATACTAATTCACCTCCCTTAGTATTTTGGGTGTTCAACAATTGGTATCAAAGCTTGGTTCCTCTTAAGAAGTATAATAGCTTGAGGAAGATCTTGTAATTTGAACACATGGTAGATAAGAGATTTCCTATTCCTCCAGAAGAGATTCCTTCTAAACATATTGAAGAAGATTGTCTCCTAGATAATAATGGTGAACTTGAAATTTCTCTTGAAGATCTTGAAATAACTAAAGAAGAAAACAAATATTTAAAGAAAATCCTCCATGAAGCAAATGAGTGCATCAAAAAATTGAAAAGTCAAGTAGTAAGTGGAATGGTTACTTGGGTCAAGGAAAAATGCTTGTTGGAAATTGGAGATAGATGTAAGTCCACATATACCAATACACTTGAGAAATTAAAAGAAGTTCAAGATTGTGAAAATGGGGCTAGAAATATATTCTCATTCTATTGGACATGGCTTGATTCAATTCAAATATTCAAGGAATATTGGGGACACTATTGACACACAAATAAAGTATGCATCTAACACTTTTAATCCATCTCTGGATCAGGATGATCAAACTTGGTTTGGTCTGACAAAGCTACATGAATAATATCTCACATTGCACAAGGAAAAAGGAGAATTGATCGAACAATATGGAAAATTTAAAGATCTGATAAAAATTAAGCACACACCTGTATCTTATGCTCTTTCTCTTGCTAATAGAATCCTGAACTCAAATGTCACTCCCAAAACTTTGGTTGGAGGGAAAGATATCCTAGTTGAACTTGAGTATCTATGCAGATCCTTAACAAAAGGAAAGAAGTTGTGGGATGAAAGAAAATCTTCATGGACAAGTACTCTCCATAAACTTCAAGAGACAACCACCTCTAGTTAATCACTCATAGTTATATTTTTGACGTACTCCTAAGGGGGAGTAGTCAAGTACGCAAAGGGAAATTGTTGAAGTATTTTGGTCAGCTTCATAGGAGGAGATGGTGGTATTTGTTAGAGTGTAAAATATATTTTATCCTTTTCCATTGATGTCAAAGGGGGAGAGAGTACCATGTGAATATAAATTTTGTTCAGAGAGAGATGAAAAAGAGAAATTTTGTTCTTGATGGTTTTCACAACATGTGTTGCCATCAATGACAAAGGGGGAGATTGTTGGAAATTGGAAGATTGTCATTGATGTCAACATTTAGATCAATGTTGGAAATTGGAAGATTGGTATTGATGTCAACATTTACATCAGCATACCTTACTCACATCACTTGTATAGATCAATAGTTGCTCCGATAATAAAGGTTTGAGCTATGCTTATCTAGTACTGAAAGTTTGTTGATCCTGTAATTTGGTCCAGATTATCTTATTTTGTAAGATTCATTTGGAAGTAGATAATATGTTCTATCTTGGCATCATGTGCATCTACTAAAAATATTTTGGTTGGCTTGGTTATATGGTTGGAAAGATACAACCACTAGTAGTTGGATAAATAGTGTTCTATTTATTTACTAGTTCAATGTGTCGATTCTTTGGTCTAGATTCTACCTCAAAGAAAGATATCACTATAGGATTTTATACATGATGTTATCAACAAAGTATTCACCCAAATTCTAATCTATCAACTTAGCTACCTATTGACACATGGGAACACTCCTAGGCCTGTGGGTTGCCTAAAACTTGGAGTGAACCTCTAGAGTGGTTTGGTTCCCCTAGTAAAACACCTAATCTAATAGACCTTCAAGGAAAAGGGGTAGAAGGAAAAACTAAAAATAGAGATCCTAAGCTAAGGTGATTCACCAACAAATTTGAAGATTCTAACAATTTTTTCACTCACAATAATATCACTAAAACTCTGATTTTCATAATCCCACCCTAAAAACATAACCCAAAAGTGTTTTGCATGAAAGTTAATCAAATATAACACATAATGCAACCTGAATCACATGAAACTCTTAAAAATAAACTCACAACTACAAGACATAAAGAGGATTTTTCATTCGAATCGTAGTTAACATCATATTGTAGTTATAAATTTTGATACAAGAAGATGAGAAAAGTAATCTTACAGCTTTATTGAACTGAAGGAGTGACAATTCCAAAATCTGAGTACAAGAACAAGTTTACAAAACTCTCTGAGTGAATAGGAGAGAAAGAAACCATTAATCTAAACCCCTGAGAGAATAAAATTTCTCTAACTTATATCCATCCAATGACCTCCATAGTGAAAATAGAAAAATTTGGCTGAAAAAGCTCCACAAAATAGCAACTTCAACTCATTTTTGAGCTCACCCAAAAAGATTGAAAAACAACCTCCAAAACTATTCCAAATAGCATGAAAAAGATGGAAACTTTTTCTCTCCAAGATTTCGATCCAAAAAATCCACAAAATCAAATCAAAACAACTCCTAATTGAATTTAGAAAACTCAATTTGCCTCCTTTTTTCAAAATTCACCCAAGTGAACTCAACTCAAAAAAAAAGGAAAGATTTATCACACTGCTTTATCAAACTGCATTTAGAAATAGCAAATATTAAGATAATTTATAGAAACATTATCTTAACAATGCTTTACAATATCTTGCTATTTTGATTTTCTCCTATTGTTCTGATTTTTAATTATTCTAGTTTTTGCAATTTGACCTAAATATTTTGATTTTTTGCAATTTTTAATACTTTGCAAAAATTAAAATATTTAAAACAAGCCCCCTATATACTTTATTTTTCTATAAAAAATCATAAAATATCTAGGCATCCATCATATATGGTGATTTGAAGCACCAAGGGAAACCTAAAGTGCTCAAGACTTAGGCAAAAACTCAAAAGACCTAAGGTTGTTGTCTTGATTTTTAAAGCAATGTATGGAATATTTCCCAAGGTTTAGAAAGGCTCATCTAAAATGGACAAGGCATATATGGTTTTCTTTAAAAATCAAATAAAAGACTAATGCAAGGTTTCAACCTACTCATCATGGGCACAAGGCATTAATAAGCATTTGATATTTTAAAATTATGTGATAAAAATCACATTCGACTTAGGGCATGGAAGAAACCCTAAGATCAAAACCAAAGTGAATCCCTAAATTTTCTCATCATTTCACTTGGTCGACTTTGGAGAAGAGGGCTCTGCACTTGACCGACATGGAAGTAGGGTTTGAGGATTCAAACTTCATCATTCGAGCTGCCTTTCTTGTCAAATCTCCACAAAAGATTACTGGGTAAGTTATTCTGAAGAAAAATTCAAATGTCGACCTCCATTTTGAAGTATTTTTTACCTCAAGGCCACGACCATAATTGGTTTTTTAATGGATTTTTACAATGCCTTCATGTTTCTATTGTTTCATTGTTCACATGGCCACCATGAGAGAATTTATTTGAGCTTCTTGAGAGCTTTGATAGCGGATTTGAACTAGCTTTCTCCATTTGCAGACTTGGGTAAGCTCCATTTCTTTCATACATGGTGCATTTCCCTCTTAAATATGCTTGACTTGAGCTCATCTCACAAAAACAAGTGAAGATTCGAATGATTTTTTTGAGTTTATCCATTCTATAGGCCACGACCTCACCATATGTATTCTCTTATTTATGAAAAATATAGTCTTTTTGGGCTTGACCCATGATGCAAAATGGACATGACTATCGAATGAAAGAACCTCTTATATTTTTGCTCGTCATTTTCTAGGTTTTGAAAACCATTCATGGTTGTGGCCATTAGCTTTCATATCTTCATTTTTCTAAGTCATTTCTCTAACAAGGAGCTCAAAGTCTTGTTATTTCCTTTTGTATTTGTATTTTGAACACAAAACCCCAAGTGGGTATCGCCATTTGTGAAAGAAAAAACTCTCCCAGGCCGTGGCCATGAGAGCACAACTGGGTTTCTCTGCATTCTTGTACAAGCTTGAACTACCCATTACATCTACATTTTGAAGTATCACAACATAAACCTATGTGGGTTTCCTCTTATTTCTATCAAAACACAAGATGGGTACCAGTACATTTTCTTCCATTCTATGCAAAATACATTCATTTTTATAATATGGCTGCCATGATATTTGCACACACTTGCTTGGAAACACACAGAAAAATCTCTATTTTCTCCCAAATTCATTGCATAGTGATGCCTCTATTTCATTCACTTACTTTCTTGCAGTGTTGCATTCGGCCATCATGATATCTCTGTAGGTCACTGATAATTCATTGTTGCTTGTCATCATCTATTCTAAGCACTCCGCATATTCAAAAAATGCACTTCAAGTCTCCACTTTTACCACAACCTTATCCTTTATTGTGAACATAGAACCATGCAATGAGATTCTCTTTTGCAACTGCAGCACCAACATGCTGGAACAAGACTCAAATTTTTCATTCCATTTACATTATTTATGTTTCACTTGCAGTCTTTTGTATTCTCATTTCATGATGGAAACAAAGGTTTGTTTTGCACTCTTCATGCATTTTTAAATTATCCTCCATTTGCTTCAATGGCTACATTTGATTTGTAGATATGGAATTATGTATGCTTGTTCACTATCACTCCATGATAATGTATCACTTGTTGTCCTAATGAAAGATGATTTGCTTAATTTTTGTTTTGCATCATTTAGCATTATGGGAATGATTTTTTCTCATATGGTTTTATCATCTTCACTTTTTTATTTTGAACTTAATGGTCATGTATGGATGGTGAATCTATTTCTCTTGCATTACCTTCTCCTTCAGCTAGATGTTCTTCTTGACAATGTGAATGCATTTCTTTTATCATAACCCCAATTGCAGTCAAGGGGCAACATGTTGAGCTCTACCATTGTGGGAGCCCATTTTACACCACATGCTTTTAAGTCTTCAAAATAGATCAGCAACATGGCTTTTCCTATACCTGCACATGAAATAAACAATGTTAGATTAAAATAATAAGTTCAAAGTTATTATGATTTTTCCCCCTTTGTATTCTCTTGCATACTTCTTGTCTTTGCTCAATTGATTCAATGCACCACAAGCAATGTTCTACATTACTATTAAAACATCATATAAGAGGATTCATAACCCGAGCTCTAACAAAACTCTTTCAATCATTTGCAAGTTTACTTGGAGAATAGGAGCAAGGAGGGGTGCACAACATCAAAGGAAACTTGAAGACTCTTCAGGCAATGATGGCTATGTTCCCTCTTATGTGATTTTTTCCTTCTTTATCTTCAATAGTGTAGTGCACTCCTTGTGTTTCATTGAATCATCTATTCCCACGACTTGTGTGGGACACTTGATTTCTCCTTTTATACCAATGAATTTAAAACAACATTTGTGTAGTCTTGTTCAATTATGTACTTTTATTTCTGCAAACAATATTTGGAACATTAAGGAATGAATAACTGAGTATAGAATGAAAGCACTTTCTTTTACACATGCAATCTTTTCTAATACTATTAACATTAAATGGAAAAACTAAATGCCATCTTAAACATAAAACACATTGCACAACTTAACTGAACAACTCTTTCAAATTCCAATATATGCAATGGATTAAGAAAAATGCAAAATAAAATTGAAAGTTTTTCACCTTAAAATGAACTAAATTTAATCAGCTCTGCCAATTTGAGTTGTGGTGAAAAATTGGTAACACATGATTAGGGGGAAAATAGGGTTTACCAAAATGAATTGATCAAGATGATAAACCACTATGCTTTTCACCCTAATAATATGTGATTTTGTGTGTGATAAGGTGCCAATAACAATCATAAACTAACCCTAACTATTATAGAAACTATGAGGGAAATTTTTAGAGCTAAAAATGTTGTGTACCTTGTTGCAAGAAGACATTTTTTAGGGCACAAAGGACTCATTCGCCTTTAGTGGTGAATGGGTCCCTGTTAGGGTTTCTAAAACTGAGATCTAGGTTATTTTCCTTGATTTTTGTACTCTCAGATCCTTGTTTGTTAGCTCCCGAAAAAACTGTAATAAATTATGTAGCTTCAATTCTTTATTCTTGCACTATGAAGGTCAATCTTGCAACTTGAAAAATTTTGTATGTTTTCTCTAAACTTCTTCTCCACTTGATCTTCAATCATTAAATCTGCAAACACACATTGAAGGGGAGAAAAACTTGTTGATTTGTAGTGAATAGGGGTTTGCCTAAGTCAAACCCCATTTAGGTAATTAAACCAAATAATAAAATAATGAAATTGAAGCATAAAACATGAGATATGTAATTGATGATACCTTGATTGTAGTGTTGGAGTATAAATCTGCAATCTAACATGTAGTGGCCATAAAGAATGTAGATCTTGATCTTAAATATGATGTGTAACAATGCTTGCAAGTAGATCTTTAATGCTACATTAACTATCTTATCTCAACAACATGTAGGAATGCACTATTCCTTACACATGATGAAATGATCTTGAATTGCTGCAATAACCTTGAAAATCTTCCTTGAAATACCTTTGAAATGCTTTTGTTATGCTCTAATTCTTGAAAATTTGAATTCTTAGGCCTCTTGTAAACTTTCTAGGAGAAACAATGTGAATTAACCCCTTATTTATACTAAATCTAGAGATTAACCCCGAAATTCAAACAATTCAAGCCAACACCAAATCTGAAAATGAATGTTATTAAAATATTTCCAAAATAAAATTCAAAAAGGGGGTGTTTTGTGTGGTCTCACAACACACCCCAAGATTGTAAGGCTTGGGGACCCCCCAAATTATTTTTTTATTTTTATTTTTAGACTGCAGGAATCGGTCAGGTATCCGTCCCCCTATAAACTGCAGTGCGCCTGGTAAACTTTTTTCACGTGACCGGTGGCACTGGCGCGACACGCCCTCCGGTACCACGAGTTTGGGGGAAGACTAGACCTCGTGACCTCTTGCCTGCAACAGGATGCTTTAGCCAATCGAGCTAGGACCTCCGCCCCCCAAATTATTTTTTAACTCTTATGGTATGAGCTAGCTATTTGGAAGATCACTGAGTAGAGAAAAGAGATATAAAAGAAATGTTTGATGTAAAGAATGCTTTGTAGTAAAGCATTTTGGGTATTATATACCAAGAACCGGGATTGTTTGAAAAGAAAAAAAGGTAAGGAAGGATGTAAGTCAAGCATTTTGGTCTGATATTTGAAGCCCAGGATAGAAGGAAGTTCGATAAAACTGAAGTCTTGGAAAATTATGGGTGAAGCTAAATATTGGGTACCAGGTACCGGGTTGCGGGTTGTGAAGTTTTGAAGTTTGTGATTATCTAATGAGTCTGATGGTCCGATAGTCCGGTATATATGTTGAGGATAATCATACAAGAATTTGCGATGTGCCTTTTGGAAAGCATGTTATTTATGGAAATTTGTAGTATAACATTTAAATAATGGCTTTATTTAAATGAGATGTTTATAAATGTTTTTTTTAAAGGGATTTAATGTGTGGAATTTGTGATTGAAGGAAATACAAATTGTTATGCAAAGTTCGGGTATGGATAGTTAGGAAAATTTGAATCATCGATAGAATCATTTCTAGATCAGATTGCTTACTCTGGGAGGTTATAATGCAAAAGGCTTTGAGTCCACCAGAATGTTGGAGATCTTGGTATTATACATGCAGTGGAAACAAATGTGAATCTTTGGGGAAGCCCATTCCCAAGAGTAGTGTACCCAAAACAAAACTGAGTGTTGGAACAGAGCAATAATAATATCATTATGTATGTATGGGAAGTTCCAACACACTATCTTGATTAAATTTATTATCCTGGTGATAATAATAGATTAAAACCCGAAGAGCTTCAATGAGCAATTGAAGTCAATCTTCAAGGACTTCAATTGTAATTTCCTAGCCAATCACTATCTTCCACGTGCCTTGATGTGATTCATCCCTTGTATTTCCTCTTACATATTTTTCTTATCCTGTTTGTGCCTTGTGTTCTATAAAAGGCTAAAGGATATCTTTTTTTTAAGTTAAGTTCAAAATTTGTGGATGTCGAAAGAGTCAAAGCTTCTTTAAGTTTTGTTCTTTTTTCCTATTTTTTGAATCATTCCGATCTAAAAACTTGTATGCATGTAGACATTGATTAATATCAAATCAATTTGATAGCTACCTATCTCATGAATCTTTTGTAGATGGTTTTGTTAGTTCATCTGAACAAGCCTGTATGCTGCGTTGTTTAAGGGTGCATACATAAACTACTCAATGTCCAAAATAAACCATTCTCTTTAAAATATCGCACCATTTTGTATGTAGCTATGAAGCAATCTAGTGAAGTATAAAACGGTTTTCTTTAATTTAATTAATTCTTGGGGGTATATGTGGAGAATAACCGGGAGAAATTTTCAGTTCAGTATTTTTATGCTTTATTTTAGAAAAGATGTTTAAATTCCTTGAAAATGTTCTAAAAAATAGATAAATGGATGGAATTCATTGAAAATATTTTGATTACAGAGAATTGTTGAATGCTTAAAGCTAAATCTACTTAAGTGATAGCAAATGAAATTGTTGATGCTCATGAAATACTATTTTAAATATTTTGGTTTCATGATAATTGTTCTTAAGATTCAAATTGAAAAAACATAGTGCTTAGTATAAATATGATTTTTAACAAAAATATTCCCTTTGAGATTTACAGAAAATTCACATCATACCCTGAAGTGAACCTAGTATGATCATGACCTAATTTACTAGAGACTTGGGATTGAACTGAGTCAATCTTATGGTTCTATTTAGGTAGAGTTCCCCTTTGAGATTGTCTTGTTCCATATCTTTCAAGAAGAATAGGCTTCTTCGAGGTTTGTCTGTGGAGTTTCTTATTTGACACTTTTGATGTGAGTGAAATCATTATCAATAGGGTCCTTATTGGGAGGACCATTTGCCACCTAGGGCGAATTAGTCTTCGCACAAGTTTCCAGGACCATGCCTTCAGGAGGTGAAAGAACATCAAAAACCCATGTGAAATATGCAAATAAATAGGGGGTCCTATAGAGGGAGGACTCATTCACCACCTAGGGTGAATGGGTCCTAGCACCAATTTCTAGGACATCGAATTTTCCCAATTAAATGCTATGCAGTTTGAATTATCGGTGTCGAGATAGATCTTCAAAAAGTGTCACAAATAAGGCTTAAATTTGAATTAAATGGGCTATTTAACTCTAATTAACCACAATTAATTAAGAGGACCCTAGATAAGTGTGAAAGTGTGTTACAACACTTTACAACACCATAGATAGGGTACAAATCAAGTACATTTTATTAAAGGGGCCCAAGATCAATGTTAATGTGTACAACACATTACAACATTAAACCTAGGCAAAAATTAGGCTAATTCAATGACAATTATTCCCAGATCAAGTAAGGAAAAAGGATACTTTTTTTGTTACTACATTTTTCCCCCACTTTAGTGAGAGGATGACCCCAAGTCAAACTCACACTAAATTAGACATTCAAGACACTTAAGTATGCAACAATAACAAAGATACATGATCATACCCTATCAAAGGCCAAGAAAAATAAAGAAAAATAAAAGGATCAAGCACAACCATTCCAACGTGATGTGGAATGAGGTTTTTTTCTGTAATATACATTGCTCACTTTGGGGTAGTGGAACCTCATTCTGTCCACTAGGTGAGTTATCCCAATCATGTATGCTCACTCTGGGGTAGTGGAACCTCAGTCTGTCCACTAGGTGAGTTGTCCCAAAATATGTATGCTCACTCTAGGGTAGTGGAACCTTAGTCTGTCCACTAGGTGAGTTATCCCAATGAGGTGGTGAATGAGAGAATCATATTAGCCTCTCATACCATACTGAAGTTATCCTCTTGACAACTTTGATAAGGCACCACAATGTAATGCTTTTGTAAATACTTTTGTAATGTCATGTATTTTTTTGTTAAAGAGGATTTTTCTTTGTTGGAAGGTTTTCTTCTTAGGGAGCATTTTTCCTAATGTCTCCAAGAGAGGATAAGTCAAGGATGTCAGATCATCACTCATGGGATGCCTTATTCACATCATTCCATGAAGTTATATTGGACACTCTTTGAGGAAATCAAACCCATTGAAAGCACCAAGAAAAGGACATGTCACAAGAAAAAAAAAATCACACTATGAAATATGTCGAAATATGTCATTGATGTATGCCCCCACTTTAAAGCAGTTGCTGCACTATTACTAGGAGCAATTAATTTAAAGTAGCCAATGTTTTGTCCTAAGACATGAGAGATTTCCTCATAAAACCCTATGCCAAGTCATGTTTCTGAGATAAAGTTGCTTAATGAAATAGGAAAGAAGGGTTTCCCCCAAAAATACATAAAAGATCTATGGATTCGGGGTCAATATGTCTTTGCTACAATGTTTTCATAGAGAATGGAATTGTCATCATTCCCCAAATACTCATAGAATTGGAAGAATGACACAAAGAGAGAAAAAATAAAGAAAAACTATTTCAAGTCAACATGAAAGAGACTTAAATGTCTTGACGCTTTGCGTCATCCCCAAAAGGAAAACACAAGAAAAATGAAAAAGATAAATAAAAGCTTTTGTGTCAACATGAAAGATACATGAATATCTCGATGCCTTGCATCATCCCCAAAAGTAAAACACAAGACAAAAGAAAAATTATTACAACATAGAGAAGAATGAAGGTACATATAGAGGAATGCACAAAAAGAGAGAGATACATCAAATGAAACATCATGGGGGTTCACATTATGCACATACAGTTGCACAAAAAAACCATGAAAATGCAAAAGACTAGTTAGGAACATATGAGTCAACCTAAAGTAGGTTGTTTGCATCCCAACCTTGGTTTGTATAAACGAAAGGCAAATAACTAGCCAAAGGGACAAGAGAAAGCGTTGAACTAGGGGAAACACTAGGTTCAACACTCTTTCTAGGAGCTTTTTCATTTACATTCATATCTAAGAAGAAAACAATGTATTCAACTCATCATGTACTTCATCAATATTTGCAATGTCAATTTCATCATCTAGATTTATCACAATGGGAGGTCAAAGGATAATGTCCATGGAAGGCTCTTGTTTATTTTATGGCAAAGGTATAGAGTCATCATGCATTGCTTCAGGTAAGTTTGGATTTTGATTTTCTATGTTGTTCTTGTTTTCTTGAGTTTGTAACTTATGAGCAATAACATGATGTCTATGCCTACACTCTCTAGCACTTAGATTCCTTTTTAATCTATTGTAAATTTGTGTTTTTTTAAGAGTGGATTTGTCAATAATAAGTTCCTTCTCTTCCTTGGGAGGAAGAGAAGAAGAAACAATAGGTTTTCCGACTGCTCTCTCTAACTTTGTAAACTTGTTTGACTCTAGGAGGTACAATGGGATTGTTTTTGTTATCATGTGATATCTTGTAGTAAATAGTAGGAGGTTTTTCTATAGGTTGTTCGTGTATGTTCGGAAGGGCTTTCGGTTCAATCATTACTTCATCAAGGATAGGTACTATTTCAATTATAGGTTGAGGCATGTATCGAAGGGATAATTCTTCTATTTTCTTTCCCTTGAAATTTTGATATGATTTAAAAAATAAATCCTCATGAGCCTTGATAGGCTCCATAGGCTTATGCCAAAAGAAATCTAATGAAAAATTGTCATGGGTCGAGGCAGGATTAAATCCACTATGATGCATGGTAAATATATCATTTCTAAATGGAAACTTTAGACATTTATGCACAACCGAAGGGACAACATTCATGGAGTGAAACCATGGATAACCTAGCTTCACATGAAATTTTTCTAACTAAGGGATAATGGAAAATGAGATAGTTAATGATTTTAGTCCAGCCTTTAAACAAAGATCTATCAAGCCTATCGTATGGCAAGAAAACTCGTTATGTGTCTTGATCCATGCTTTCGGTTTGTCATATTTTTCTTGATATAGCTCATGCACATATAATAATTCTTTAGTGATCACATTCTCTCCACATATGGGATCAATCAATATCCCATTAGTGGGCTTGTCATTGATTCAACCAACTAGGTAGAGAGGACCATCAGGTGAATGCATAAGTATGTCACTTTGTGAGAAAGAAATGTCAAAAGTCTTTTTAGTTGGCCCTTATGAGGTCTAGCTTCAATAAATCCTACCATTTTAATCAGTTGTTCATAATTTATGTTTTCATCATCTATGTCAACATTCATCACATTATTCTTCATTTCACTAGATTTGACAAATGAAATATTGTGTTTAGGCATGGGATTTGTAAAGATTTGTAAATCTTGATTAGGAGGAGCTACTGACTTATTACCTTGATCATTCACACCTCCGATTTTAAGTTGATTATTATCAATAAGGTCTTGCACAAGATGTTTAAGATGCTTACAATATTTTGTACCATGTCCATTTTGTTGATGGTAGTGACAATAAGAATTTTTTTGAAAGACTCTAGGCAATGGTATATTAGGGTCATGTTCTCTAATAAGAGGTAATGTAAGCATGTTCTTATCAATAAGTTGCAACATTTTATTATGAAGGGTATCAGGTAAAGGAGTGAACTGTCTCTCCCGTTCCTCGAAAGGAGTTGTCATCTTGATAGCAACCACTTTATTATTATTTTTTTGACTTATTTGAGGGGAATTTAGTTGTAAAAATCCCTTATTCTATTTATTGAAAGGTTGATAGCCATTTTGAGTTGTAGATTAGGATTTTCAGTACGACTAGGGCGATTTATCACATCACGACCGTAAGTTGAATTTTGATCATCATGAAGGGTAGTACATAACTGTGTGAAGGATGGAAATCTCAAAATTTCAAGTTTTCTTTGGAGTTTATCTTGTAAGTTGGAAATAAAAATTCATTGAAGGTTGGCATCAGGAATCTTAATGTTTACTTGTGAATAAAGTTTTTGGTATCTTGCTATGAAATTAGTCACTTTCTCATCCTCTTTTTGTTTGCATGTCATTAAATTAGCAAGGGTCATCTTGGGACCCATGTGAATATGGAAGTTGTTGTAAAAGGAATCAATGAGTTTTTTGAATGAACCAATTGAATTTTTTGGCAAAGAAGAGAATCACTCTAAAGTGGTATCCTTCAAGGACCTAGGGAATAGTTTAGCCATGAAATGTTTGAATGCAATATTGAATTTTAAAAATGCACTAAAATGAAGCAATTTAAGCTTTATGCAATAAATTTTATGAAACAACAAATCAGGAAACTGAAATAGGAAAGTAACAACAACAAATAGATGCCTAAACCTAAGATTTTAATTTCTAGAAATTGCAAATTAGGATCTCATAGGGACTCATTTTCCAGTAAGGGGGAATGGGTCCTAGTTAGATATTTTTGAGATTTTTCTATTGGTTTCAAAGTGATTTTTAATGCCTTTTTAGATGCCAAAAGGTTCAGGTTTGACTTGACCAAGGACTGATTCACCAATAAAGGTGAATTGGTCCTGTTTAGGTATTTTAAAACTATTTTTTAATTATTTTCAAGCTTTCAATAATGTCTTTGTTGGAATTTTGTCATATATTGTCATTGATGTCACCATGTTGGTCTAAGACTGTGTACCAATGTGAATATCACACTTATTCTATCCGGTATTTGATATGGTATCTTTGGAATGTTGATCTGCATATCCCCTCTGGTAATCAGTATGATCTAAGATTTTGGAAAAAAGGCTTATAGTGGTTGAAAGCACGTATACATTTATTTTTAGATATTCTTATGATCAAGTAATGCGTTGGCATCAACTCTTGAGATTAAATTTTTCGTATCAAGCTAATCTTGGATGACATGATGTTGCATAACATAGGAGAATTACTTTTGATATGAAGACCAACAAGTTATCATCTTGGAAATATGTTTTGCATCGATTAGGCCAACCTAATCAATGCATGTGGTTACATCGTATATATATAAAAGATGGTTAGAAGATGAAAAGGGGATATGTTAGTGAAGCGATGAAGCGAAGAAGTTATGAAGAGTAGTGAATGCAAATGCAAAGAGAACGAGAAGTGTATGTATGAGAAAAGTGTTTCAAAAGTGGTTGAATATCAGAAAACACTATGAGAATCAATGGAATTGAACCTGCACATGTGGTGTATCTTTCTTAGTTCAACTCTAGTAGTTAGCCATTTTATGTTTACTTTTTTTGTAAGCAGTGAGCCTCCATTTTGGATAGTAAGTCCTTGTAAGCAGTGAGATTTTGTATGTGGTAGTGAGCCTCTTATTATCGGTTTTGATACAAATTTGTATATTGTGAGCTAATCCTCACTGTGGTTTTTCCCTCATTAGGTTTTCCACGTAAAATATGGTGTTCATGTGTTATGGAACTTAATGCTAGACTATTACTTTAATCTGTTCTATTCTGCAATAAAGTATCAAGTATTTGTTCAATGAGTTTGTGTGGATACTCATTCACCCCCCTCTCAGTATCCAGTTTATTCAAAAATTGGTATCAGAGCTTTGGTTCCTCTAGAGAAGTTTAATAGCTTGAGGGATATCCTATAGATTGAACAAATGGATAAAGAAGAGCTATGGACTGCCCTTGAAGATCTCGACAAGGTTGAAATTGAAAACAGAAACTTGAAAGAAAATCTTGATGAAGCAAATGAATGTAACCAAAAATTGAAAGATCAGTTAAAGAAATTCAAGGAAATATATAGAGAAGTGAGTGAGGAGTTGAAGCAAGCAAATGATGAGAATACTAGACTGAAGTTGAAGACAGATGGAAAGAAGAAAGTTGAAGAATGTTTGAAAATAGTAATACAAAGCAAAGTTGATGTTTGTTGTAGGCTTGAACGGGAAGTGATGAATCTAAAAATAGAACTTGAGAAAGAAAAAATTTGTGAAGAAGATTTTAAGACAAGCTCCATCAAGCTTGATGAATTGATAGCAGGACAAAAACCTTTGATAGACAAAATGGGGGTTAGGAAATGAAGCTGATGAAAAGATGCAAAATTCAAATACAGTAGAAAAAGGAAATCAAAAAATATATTTTGGAAGGAAACCACCTGTCAGACAACCAAATGCACAAAGGTACTATTCATTTAAAGGTACTTGTTTTTCATGTAAGAATTTTGGTCATAAGGCAAATGAGTGTAGGAGTAGGTTGAATCAGTTTTCTAGTCCATTCTCTAGACAATGTTATACATGCAAGAAGATACGACATAAAGCTACTGAATGTAGATATTTAGTTAGTCGAGTGATGATAAATAAGTTCAGTGGTTATTTTTATACCTGTAACATGTTTGTACATAAAGCAAATCAATGTAGAACAAGGATGAATGGAAATTAGAAAAGTCAGAGAAACATGGTCTGCTATTATTGCAAGGAACCAAGACATATCTCAAAAGTATGTAGAAACACAAAAGGGGAGCAGTCTGCTCCGGTGGAAGATGGTAAACCGGTATTGATAAGGAAGAATTTAAACAGGAAATGAGAAAAATATGGAAAAATAAAGAATCGAAGTCTACGGATGCATCTATACTCTCTTTTAGTGCAGATGAATCCTTCAGGAATTAGATCTAGCTTTCTCTTAGGGGCAGATTTATCAGAAAACCAACAAAACCCTCGAAATACAATGTGTTGGGTGTTGGCATGTGGATATGTTGTAAATAACGATAGGAAATATGTGATGCAAAAGAATTTGGAAGAAAATATGCAAGCATGTTTGTTTGCAGAGTAAATTAGGGTTTCTTAGTGTAGATGGAAGAGAAGTTTGTAAACTTTTTGCAATTAATGCGAATTAGGGGAAAATGATGAAATATAAAGGAAATATCATAAATAATTTTTGATCATCAAATGCATTCAAAGAATTTGTAGAAGCACCTAGAACCTTCTTGAAACATCTCTGAAGTGATTTGAAGACATTCAAAGAAATCTTTGTGGATACTCAATATAGGTGACAAAAATTTCCCATCTCACAGTAGCAAAGGAAAGGTAACTGAAGAATTTTTCTTGTTGAATTTTGAGAGCTATAGTGGAAATATCTAAAAGGAATACCCCTCTAAAGTTGAAAGGAGTTGAGATGAATGAGTTGGATCATCAGAAAATAAAGAAATTAGAATTAGGGTTGGAACCAAATGACTTGCTGAACATCCAAACCCCACGTTTGGATATATAGGGAGAATTCCTTTGGTTTTATGAAAAAGAATTTATCTTGTTCCTTCTAAGAAAACTAAAGGATGGAAACATTATATTGGACAAACCCCATCTCATTTTGAAAGAAGCAATCGAAGTAGTTATCAGACTATGTAGCATCAAAGAACTTCCTAGACGAAAAAGAATAAAATACAAGGAAGTGGAGGAAATGACAAGAGTTGGCAAAGATCTCTAGGCACTGTTGATCGATACTATTGGTGATTCCTTGGTTAGGTATATTGCATATGACATTTCTTATAAAAAAAAAAATCAGAAATCATGAAGGCTCTACTTCGGCCATTGCAGTTTATCTGCGCATAAAATGGTAAAAGAGAATGTACAATTTGATCTATGCAAGCTAATTCTTGAAAATCTCACCAAGAATATACAAATGACACTAGGAGAAGGATATCCATTCCAATTTGGATCCTTGCTTACATATTTGGTGATTTATTTTATGAAATCTCTACCAGGAAAGAAATGTGTTGAGTGGGAATCCGGGATTCCCATTGCAAAACAGATATTTAGACATTTGGAAAGTTTGGAAGATAAAGCAAGTGCATGCAAAAACTTTTTCACATCATTGTAGAATTGGATGAGCTCTGGTGAAGTCATTGGAAGTTGATTTGATGAAGGTTCTTCCTCTAGGACAAATGAATTGGAAGTAGTCACTAGCGATTCTTCTCCAGAATTGAAGAAAAGAAAATTTGTCTCCGAAAAAAAGAAAGAAGAAGAAGAATCTTTGGTTGGATTTGAATCTTTTGATCCAGAAGGCATCTGGTCCATAATAATACAAGGAAAAATGAAGAAATTTTGTGATGTATGGAGTATGGCCTCACCTGTTGATAGACTTAAAATTGATGATGTGTTAGTTGATTATCTACTTCATAAAGGTATTGATGTATTTGTTGTTTCTGAATTTTTACCTGAAAATTTAGTTGAAGTAGTTGAAGAAAGAATGTTGCTTGAAGGTCTAGGAGGACGTAAATTGGAAGATTTAGTTGAAAAGAGGTGTTCAAAGGAGAATCATAGGTTATCTAAACTAATTGTAGAGACAAAGAGATGCATGAAAGAAATGACAGACATATACAAGTATTGTCTCTGGTGACTTGCTACAATTGACAACTTTCAAAGTAGAATTGAAGCAATAGAAGCTGAAGTGAACAACATTGGGAATAAATTTGATATTTTTTAGGAAAAAGAAGGGAAGCAAAGGTTGAGAATTGGTGAGCTTCAGGATGAAATGATCATTGTATAGAGGAAAAGGCATGACGTAGTAAAAAATTTCAGGATTCTTAAGGAAGTGGTTGAGGTTCGGTTAGATTATCTTTCTAGAATACTCTCTGATGTAGAAGACTGTGAGAAATAATGTTCATCCACAAACTGGTCATCCTCCTTCACACTACTGGCTATATTAGATAGTGTGTGTGCAAGAATGGATTCAACAGTACTGGAATGGAAGAAATTGCTTCCTGTGATCAAAGAAAGGTACAAAAAGGTGTTCCAAGTGAAAACAGTTTTTCTGGTTTGGGAAATTGGATACTTGAAAGTTTTAAAGTTTTGAAATCTTGAGTAAAAATCTTCAAATGTTGGATGTCACCATGTTTTTATCTTTTTTTTGGTGCCCTTTTCCATTTATGTCAAAGGGGGAGAGATTTGGAGAGATTTAGAGAGAATAAAGAGAATTTTGAATAAGGAGAATTTTGAATCAGACTTTATCACATGTTGCCATCAATGAAAAAGGGGGAGATTGTTGGAATTTTGTCATATATTATCATTGATGTCACCATGTTGGTCGGGTACTATGTACCGGTGTGAAGATCGTGCTTATTCTATCTATTATTTGATCTGGTATCTTTGGTATGTTGATCTAGATATCTCCTCTAGTAATTAGTATGATCTAAGGTTTTGGAAAAAGGATTATAATGGTTGAAAGTTTGTATACATGTATTTTTAGATATTCTTATGATTGGGTAATGCATTGGCATTGGTTCTTGAGATTGCATTTTCGTATCAAGCTAATTCTGGCTAACATGATATTGAATAACACAGGAGAATTACTTTTGATATGAAGACCGACAAGTTATCATCTTAGAAATATGTTTTGCATCAATTAGGCTGACCTAATCAATGCATGTGGTTAAATCATATATATATTAGATGGTTAGAAGATGAGAAGGGGATATGGTAGTGAATCAATGAAGCAAAGAAGTGATGAAGAGCAGTGAATGTGAATGCAACGAGAAGGAGAAGTGTATGTATGAGAAAAGTGTTTGAACAGTGGTTTAAGATTAGTAAACACTCTGAGCATAAATGAGACTGAACTTGCACATGTGGTGTATCTTTCTCAGTTCAACTCTGGTAGTTAGCCATTTTATGTTTAGTTTTTCTGTAGGCAGTGAGCCTCCATTTTGGATAGTAAGTCCTTGTAAGCAGTGAGATTTTGTATGTGGAAGTGAGCCTCTTATTACCGATTTTGATACAACTTTATATATTGTGAGCTAATCCTCACCATGGTTTTTCCTTCATTGGGTTTTCCAAGTAAAATATGGTGTTCATGTGTTATGAAACTTAATGCTAGACTATTACTTAAATATGTTTTGTGCTGCAATAAATTTTTAAGTATTTGTTCAATGAGTTTGTGTGGATACTGATTCACCCCCCCTCTCAGTATTCATCTTATTCAATAGTCTTTCAATTCCAAGTCTGAGGTACTAAGTTTCAGTTTAAGATTTTCTAGAAATGCAATGTGAAAATGCAATGAAATAATGAATGCAAGGACCTAATTTGAAATGCAATTTTCATTTGATTTTCAAATGCAATTTTATGAGATCTAAATGATATGCACAATGATTAATTTTTTTTTCAAATTTATAGAGATGCAAAACAATACAAATCTAAACTCTTGATGAGATTCAATTTTTAATGCAAAGTAAGAAACCCTAAATGAGATCTAATTCAATGAAAATCTAAATGCAAATGAATGTAAGATCTAACCTAGGATGAAATGAAAGACTTCAAAATCAAAAATTTGTAATATTCAATATGTCAGACTCACAATTAATGATTAGGGGGGAATAGGGTTTACCAAAATGAATTGATCAAGATGATAAACCATTATGTTGTTCACCCTAATATTATGTGATTTTTTGTGTGATAAGGTGCCAATAACAATCAGAAACTCATATCATGCATTACATCACTTACTTTCATCAGCTCAAGTTCAATTTCACAGATGAAGGACAAGTTACTAAATTGCCACAAGCCCCTTCAAGATGGAAACTTGTTTGTTGTTCTTGGATTTCCCATTGCAAGGTTCTTTAGCATATAATTGTATCCCTTCAAGTGGTGAGAAGAATTATTATACTTGCAGAATGTTTGATCTCACACGAGTTGAAAAGAGGAAGATATCTAGTTGTATATTTGGCCCCTGTTTTGTTATAAATGCATTTAATATCTTCTATTTAGCTTTAAACAGCATCTTGAACTAGATAATTTTTTTCTGAAAAGAATTGTCATTTCCCTCGGTGGTCTCTCGTGAATTAAGAGTTGGGTATCTGTGTGCGAGGAATTGTTAAAATGTTGTCTCATCCATGGAATCTTAGGGTTCTTTGTCTAGTCCAATCTTGGGAACGACTGTTTGAGGAGCCTCTTTCGCATGAGAATTCGTCACTAGTTTTTCATGTCTTGTACCCTAGGGTAGAGGATTCCGTGTGGTTGATTCTGAGAGTGGAAACTACATACTCTCGAGCCAGGCAAATTATTTTTCCCTCTCAAGTACTCTAATTTTTCTTTCAAATGTTCTGGATCTTTGTCAATCCCTAACTGAGCTTGAAATAATTGCGTCTAAATTTTTCAAGCCTCGATTACTCGATAATAATGTGCTACTTCAAGAAGTGCAAGGGTACATTTTTTTCTTTAGAGATGGTAATGTAGGGGTTATATTTCCTAGGGAGTATATTAAAAATAAGCAAGACTTTGATGAAATTTTTGAGGCAGTTAGACTAGCTTTGCAATATAGAAATGATAGTGTTTTGTTCAAAGTGTTAAGAAATAATTGTAGGAAATTGTGTCCAGAAATGGCCTTTGAAATCAGAGAAAAATATTATGCTATCTCATTCTTGCACGAGCATAATTCACATCTTCCCTCAAATTCTTTCCTTGCTGAGCTGAAAAATGGAGAGATTTCATATGTGCCAGATGCAGTGAAAGTTGAACTAGTGTCAGGTCAAGATGAAGACATCCCTGCTAATGGTGGGCATGAAAGTCTTAATGCTAGGGCCCATTTAATGCAAGAGGAATAGACAACTAAAGAGCCAGGACTAGGGTTCGATCTCTTTGCAAATGGTTTGGGTTTTTAAGAAAGTCTAGAGGGCTAGGGGGAAAACTCGATGCAGGGTGGTGACTACATGGAAGAATAACTTCCATTTTCATTTCAGTGTTTAGCTACTCTTTTTTGGGTTTGTGATTCTACTTTATCAGGCTTTTGCTAAATATGGGTTTATTTAGAATTTGACATGTGATATATATTGTAGTATTTAAAAATCTTGATGGGTTGTATTTTGGATAGTAAAATATTTGAAAAAATTTGATAATGGGATCCCATTATTGAGATAATTTTGTTCGAATATTGTAACTAATTGAGCTACAACCAGAGGTTTTCTTCCTGGTTCTTTCATGTCGGAATGCTCTATCGAACCAAGTTTTTTGTAATATTATTCTATATATTTATAATATATTATAGTGGCTTGCCACTTTTTCTTAAAAAATAATAATAAAAAACTAACCCTAACTATTATAGCAACTATGAGGGGATTTTTTAGAGCTCAAAATGATGTGTACCTTGTTGCAAGAAGGAATTTTTAGGGAACAAAGGACTCATTCACCTTTAGTGGTGAATGGGTCCTTGTTAGGGTTTCTGAAACTAAGATCTATGTTATTTTCCTTGATGTCTACATTCTTAGATACTTGGTTGTCAGATCCCAAAAATCTATAATAAATTAGGTAGCTTCAATTCTTTATTCTTGCACTATGAAGGTCAATCTTGCAACTTGACAACTTTTGTAATTTTTCTCTAAACTTCTTCTCCACTTGATATTCAATCAGTAAATCTACAAACACGCATTCAAGGGAAGAAAAAATTGTTGATTATTAGTGAATAGGGGTTTGCCTAAGTCAAACCCCGTTTAGGTAATTAAACCAAATGATGAAAAAAGGAAATTGAAGCATGAAACATGAGATATGCAATTGATGATACCTTGATTTTTGTCTTGGAGTATAAATATACAATCTAACATGTAGTGGCCATGAAGAATGTAGATCTTAATCTCAAATATGATGTGTAACAATGCTTGAAAGTATATCTTCAATGCTACATTAACTATCTTATCTCAACAACATGTAGGAATTCACTATGCCTTAGACATGATGAAATGATCTTGAATTACTGCAATAACCTTGACAATCTTCCTTGAAATGTCTTTGAAATGCTCTTGTTATGCTCTAATTCTTGGAAACTTAAATTCTTAGGCCTCTTGTAAACTTTCTAGGAGAAACAATGTGAATAAACCACTTATTTATACTAAATCTAGAGATTAACCCCAAAATTCAAACAATTCAAGCCAACACTAGATTTGGAAATGAATGTAATTAAAATACCACCAAAATTAAATTAAAAAAAGGGGTCCTTATTAAGGGAGGACCCATTCATCACCTAGGGTGAATGAGTCCTGGCACAAGTTTCCATGACCATGCCTTCAGGAGGTGAAAGAACATCAAAAACCCATGTGAAATATGCAAATAAAGGGGGGTCCTATAGAGGGAGGACCCATTCGTGACCTAGGGTGAATGGGTCCTAGTACCAATTTCTTGGACCTTCAATTTTCCCAATTAAATTCTATGCAATTGAATTATGGGTTTTAGGATACATCTTTGGAAGGTGTCACAAATAGGGCTTAAATTTGAATTAAAGGGGCTAATTAACTCTAATTAGCCACAATTAATTAAGAGGACCCTAGGTAAGTGTGAAAGTGTGTTACAACACTTTACAACACCATAAATAGGGTACAAAGTAAGTACATTTTATTAAAGGAGCCTAAGATCAATGTGAATGTGTACAAAACATTACATTAAACCTAGGAAATAATTAGGTTAATTCAATGACAATTATTCCCAAATCAAGTAAGGAAAAATGATACTTTTTTCGTTACTATAGTACATAGATTTGTGACTTTGAGATTCATCTTAGGTTGAATTTTTATGATTATATGATAATGCATTTGGAAGATATGAATAACAGTGTTTTGTTCTAAGGATTACAATAAGTTTTTGTGTAGAGCATTGTTGTGGGAGACTCCATATTTTCTCATGACTAATTATTTTGACTTGAGTATTTGGAGATAAGTTATTTGATGTCATCTAAAGTAGAATTCGATGTGTTAACAAGTTTTGGAGTTACACATTTTGCATATATGTTTGAAGTCCTTGATGATTTAGGTCTAACTTTGGCCAACCTAATTATGAATTTGTGTTAAGAAGATTAAATATGTGTTGTGAATGCTAAAGAGATCTATCTTAGATTTGTGCCAACTAATACAATCTATTGCACAATTATGTTGGGCACAAAGATGAATATTTTTTGAGGATAAAGCCAACAGAGTTAGTTTTGATTTGAAATAAGGATACTCTAATTAGGCCAACCTAATTAGTGTCATGCAAATGTATACGGTATATATATGAAAGGAATTTTTGAGAAGGCGGATATGATGAAGAATGAAGATGTGACATAGAGTGAAAAGATAGCTCATGTGAATAGATAAAATTGTTGAGAATACTATATAGAGAAGTGTTTTCCATTATGTGCTTTATTGGAACTGAACTCCATTACAAGGAAGGTGAATTCTATCTAAGTTCACCTCTTAGCAGTAAGCCATACTCCTTTTAATAAATTACTTCAAGTTGTGAGCCTTCAAGGATATTGAATCTTGCCAGTGAGCCATTGTACAATTCTATATACAAATATATTATATTTTAATTTAATCCTCACCATGGTTTTTCCCATTTTGGGTTTTCCACATAAAAATCTAGGTGTTCATGTGTTTTGCTATCTTATGTTGATTCCATGATTTCACTAGTTATTATACTTAGAATTATATTATTACTTGGATGGATATTTTATAAATGGTTTAATGGAATATTGATTCACCCTCCCTTAGTATTCCAGGTGTTCAAAAGAGTTGTTAATCATATTTGAGGTCTTGGTGAAACCTTGGATGAGAAGATTGTTGTGAAGAAGGTACTCAGATCATTACCTAGAAGGTTTGATCCTAAAATTTCTTCTATTGAAGAAGCTAAAGATGTGAATACTTTAAATTTGATTGAGTTACATGGAACACTAACTACATTTGAGATGAGATTTAAAAGAGAATGTTCTATTAGAAAATAAGTTTCTTTTAGAGTATCTTTGAAGTAGGTTGATCAAGATTCTAATTGTGGGTTAGATCTTAAAGAAGATTTTTTTTTCAGAAACTTGCAATGAGGTTTCAGTAAGTATAAAGATAAATTACCTTTCAAATGTTTCAATTGTGGATAAGTTGGACATTTTATGGCTGTGTCCCCATAAGAATACTAATAGTGGTGAACAAAATAATGGGAAGAAGTATTTTTTAGAGAAGATCCAAAGGACAAAGAAAGCATAGAAGATTTTATAATAATGAGGAAGAAGATGAATATTCTACAAAAGAAGAAGATGGAGATGCATCCGATGATGGAAATGGAAAATTTATATTCATGGCTTTTGAAATCGCCGATGGTGATGTTGAAATGGGTTTCGAATAAGATGATGAAGAAGAAGTAGATCTTATTAAGAATTTGTTATAGGAAAAAAGAGAGATCAAGAAGATAAATATCATAATTGTAGAAAAAGTAAAGCCAAAGAGAAAATAGAAAAATATTTCAATATTGTTGAAAAGATCATTGTTGATCTAAAGACTCAAGTAGAAGAAGCTAAGAGAGTTGAAGAAGTTTTGACAAACAAGTTACTAGCAAGAGACAAAGACTGAAAATATTGAGGCAAAATTTTTGCAGCTTGAAAAGATTTTGAGAAGGAAAATCCGTAGCTACAATTGAAGTTCAATAAAAGTATCGAAACCCTAGATTAGATGTTAGAAGTTCAAAAAGTTTCACATGGAAAACTAGAGTTGATCAAAAGAAAAAGGTGACAAAGCAGTCAGAGAAGAGTACTAAGGAAATTTTGGAGGTGATAGGTTTTGAAAGTTCATAATTAGAGAGAAAATCAATAAGTAATGGAAGCATGACTTAGAATGATGGATTTATTCAAGTGAAAAACAAAAGGAGGATATCTAATGGACAAGGATACAATACCAGGTCAATTTTTTATTTTTTTGGTTATTGTTTTAGTTGTATTGATTTTGGGCATAAGGTTGTGGATTATAAAAGAGTTTCGATAAGAAGAAATAATTTTGTTTGTATTAATGCATTTGCACCTCTATTCAATTTCAATATTATTTGTTTCAAGTGCAACAACTTTGGACATATTGCAAGGAACTATAGAAGTAACTTTGCAATTTCTCCATTATTGGAGAAATGAAAGAGTGATGTTCCAAAGAAATCCTAGAAGAAGGTTTCAAAAGAGAAGAAGTCTGAGAAGTCTTTGATTGCTCAAATAGTGTTACATTTTCAAAAGGAGAGGAAGAATTTATGGATCATTGACAACGGTTGCTCTAGTCGCATGACTGGAGATAAAATTAAGTTCATGAATTTCAAAGAATTGAAGGTGGTTCAATTACCCTTGGAAAAAATTATATTGCTAAAATATCTTGTAAGGGTACTTTAAGTCTTGATGGTGGTAAGATAAAGACACGCGATTTTTTCTATGTTGAAGATCTAAAACACAAATTGTTGAGTGTTAGTTAGATGTGTGATAAGGGATATAAGTTATCCTTTAGTGTTGATGGTTGTGAAATAAGAAAATATAATAGCGGTGAATTGATTCTAGAGGGAAGTAGGATAAACGATGATATTTATCACCTTAGTGAGTTGAATGGAAAGATATGCCACACTCCATGTAGAAGGATAAAAGTTGGATTTGGCACAAAAGTTTAGGACACATGAATTTTGATGATATTGTCAATGCTAGTTAAAAAGGGTCAGTCTGGGTTATGCCAAGAATCAAGAAATCTTAGTCAATTAGTTGCAAGACATTTCATGAAGGAAAGAAGATAAAGAACAAATATCTAGCTAAGGAGCATATTACATCAAATCCATTGGATTTAGTACATATAGATTTATGTGGACCAATGAGGACTAAGAGTACACAAGGTGACATATATTTCATGATGTCAATTGATGATTATATTAGGATGACTTGGATTACATATCTAAAAGAGAATTCATAAGCTTTTGAGAATTTCAAAGAATTTAAGGCTATGGTGGAGGATGAAACTAGAAGAAGAATAAAATTCCTAAGATCGTATAGATGTGTATAATTTATAGCTGATAAGTATGAGATATTCTATAAAGAGCATAGAATCCAGAGGTAGTTTTCTACCCCTAGAACACCACAACAAAATGGAGTTGCTAAAAGGAGGAATCAAACTATATAGGAAATGAAAAGAAATATGTATGTCAAGAAATTTTTCTAGATATGTACTCGAGAGAAGCTACATAGGAAATAGTATACATTCATAACATATTTTAGATCAAACACAAGATGAAGAAGACTCCATATGAGTTATGGAAAGGAAGACCATCATCGATAAGGCACCTCAAAAATTTTGGAAGCAAGTACTACATCAAGAGAGATGAGGAGAATTTAGGTAAGTTTGGTTCAAGTTCAGATGGAGGTATTTTTCTTGGTTATTATTTAAGAAGAAAAGCTTATAGATGTTATAAAAAAATATTGAAGAGGATAGTTGAAAGTGAAAATGTGATTGTTGATGAAACTATTCAGAGTACTACTATTCTGAAAGTTGAAGAGGAAGAGGAATTAGTTCATAGTAACATTGAAGAACCAAAAGAGGTTTTTTTCACAAATCCAACTAAGTGTGTTTAGAAATATCACTCTGTAGATCATATTATTGGTGACAAAGACATTGGGTTTCTAACCCGAAATAGGCTGGAAAGATCAAAACAATAGGTACATTTTTCTTTACTATCAAAAATAGAGCCTTAGTCATATAAATAAGCAAGCAATGAACAAGGATGGATAGATACTATGGAAGAAGAACTAAATCAAATCATGGGGAATGATACTTAGGAACTTGTACCAAGGCCTAAGGAAAAAAATTTGATTAGAACCAAGTATTTAGAAATAAGTTGAATGAATAAGGTGAAGTGATATGAGACAAATCAGGACTTGTGTGTAAAGGATATGCTCAAGTTGAAGGTATAGATTTTGAGGAGACATTTTCTCTTATGGTTAGACTAGAGGCAATCAAGATTTTTTTAGCTCTCTCAACATTCAATAATTTCAATGTGTATCAGATGGATGTGAATTCAACATTCTTGAATGGACAACTTGAAGAAGAAGTTTACATTGAACAACTAGAAGGATTTCAATGCACTAACAATATGGATTATGTTTGCAAATTGAAGAAGGCTTTGTATGGACTCAAATATGCTCTTAAATCTCAACATGCAAGGTTGGATGGATAATTGTAGCAACAAGGATTGTGGAGAGGTTGTGTGGACAAAAAATTGACATAATAGTAGAAGGGGAACAAATGTTGATAGTTTTGGTCTATGTTGATGACATTATTTTTGGAGGAATCAGTGACGAAATGTGCAAAAAAATTCAAAAGGCTATGAAAAATTATTTTGATTAGTCTATGTTAGGAGAATTTTATTTCTTCTTGGGATTGCAAATTGTTCAATCAAACAAAGGTATTTTTATTTCACAACACAAGTACATAAAGGAGATGTTAATAAATTTTTCTATAAAAGATTGTAAACTTGTTACAACACCTATGATTATAGGGTGTAAGTTGAGTGAGGATGATGAATCTACTTTGATAGATCAAATGTTGTAGCAGTCTATGATTGGTAGTTTGTAGTATGTGACAATATCCAAGCAGGAAATTATGTAGGTAGTTAGAATGGTTACCATATTTTAGGAAGCACCCAAAGAGACTATGTGAAGGAAATGAAGAAAATTTTTAAATATTTGAATGCTATGGAAGAATTTGGTCTTTGGTATCCAAAGAGTGAAATTTTCACTCTTAAAACATTCATAGATGCAAATTGGGCAAGATCTATAAACGATCGAAAGAGCACTAGTGGCAATGAATTATTCCTTGGAGATAGTATGGTGTCTTGGTTAAGTAATAAGAAGGAATCAATTTCTTTATCTATAGCAGAAGTAGAATACATTGTTGTAGCATCATGTTGCACTCAGGTCTTTTGGATGAAGCAGAAATTGAAGGTGATGAAGGTTGAGTTTGAATATCCTATCACTATTCTTTGTGATAACACAAGTGAAATAAACATTTCAAAGCATCTAATGATGCACTCAAGAAAAAACACATTGCAATTAAATATTATTTCTTGAGAGAGAAGGTTGTTGAGAAAGAAGTAAAGTTAGAATATGTGGATACAAAGGAACAAGTTGTAGTTATATTCACGAAGCCACTTACTAAGGAGAGATTTTGAGTTTCTCTTATACAAGTTGGGCATTTTTATTCCCTCCTCTTGATTCAAGAGGAAAGCACAGGGTGAGAGGGAGCTTTTCCTCCCTAACACAAGAAGGGTTGGTTCTCTTGTGAAATTTTGTTCAAAAGTTGTGATACATGGACTCAAGGGGAGTTTATCTAGAAACAAGTTTTTGGATGTTGTAGTATACTAGTGAGGTAGAGAAGGTGAGCATATTGATATCAAATATATGGAGAAATTGAGCATGTTGATCCTTTTCCATTGATTTCAAAGGGGTTGAAAGTAAGCTCAAAATTTTGAATTTCTTGAAAAGAATATATCCATCATAGGGGCAGAAAGAGCTGAATAATGGAGAAGGTGAATGTTGAATTGCTTGGAAAGAATAACTATATTTTATTTCTATTTTTCAATGCCATATCCTTCACAGGGAGAGTAAATAGGACACCACATGAATCATTTAGACTTATTGTTTCTATTATTCTAGTGTGTTTTGGTGGTCCCAACTTTTTTTTGTTTTCCATCAATGACAAAGGGGGAGATTATTAAGCATAGATTGTCATTGATGTCAAACTAATGTCAGTAGGTCATTGTTGTTGTTAGTGGTTATCAAAGGGTGTCAAGGTTGTTATATGTGAAGGTTGTCAAGATGAAGAAATATTGTAGAAGTAAAAGTATTGACAACAATCTTAAGGTTTTGAAAGTATGTTATGTAGGCTATCTAATCTATCATAACTTGTATCATGTCAGTTATGGTGTGACCACCTTTAGATAGTTAATGAATTCATTATACCATGTCTGGTATGTAGTCAGTATGAGTGTGGTGGTATAGGAGGATATCTTTTGGGCAGAGAGATTAATTAATATGGGTGGAATTTATTTCAGAAATGTTTTGTAGCTTTACAGTTTGGAAGGAGAGTCTTCCTATACTAGTTATATCAGTTTCATGAGTTTTTGGTGGTGTGGCTCAGTGTGCAAGTAGTTTAAATTATCAGAAGTCTCATCAAGCTATTCCATGTTCAAGGCATGCGCGGTAATGAATACAAGCATGTAGAATTCAATTCAAATGTGTGGAGTGAGGATAGGAACTATTTAAGTTTCTCTTGGTGGCGCAAGCCATCAAGTTCTTTTATGACAAGTTTGTGTATTACACATTTCATGTAATTTGAATTTAGGTCTATTCTATTCTATCTAGGTTGTTGTGGATCCCTAATCAAAATAGAAGAGTGTTAGTGTAGTTCCATGTATATATTTCAAATGTTTAGATGCATTGTAAGGAATTTTTAAAGAAACAAAGTGCATCCATGTACGTTTGATAGTAATTAATGATTAAAGTGAAAGTAAAAGGAGTGGGATGTACATTTGTGTCATATAAGAAGTGTGAAGAAAAGAGAGTGTTTCACTATTAGAATTTCTTCTGGTGTCATATTTCAAATCCGCCATTATTTTTGTTTTGATAGGATTGGTGTTCTACTTGTATTGTTTCGACAGGGATTTGTGTCTTTGTTCTAGTGGGGATTGGTGTCTCATGTAGGTTGGTTCCTATTGAATCTTTTGGGGATTGGTGTCTCCTACAGGTTGGTGCCTAATAAATATTTTGGGGACATGTGTCTCCAATAGGTTGGTGCCTACCTCATATTGTAAGATTTCATTATTATATTCCTACTTATGAGAGCTTCTCACCATGTTTTTTCCCATTCTGGGTTTCCGCATAAAAAAATTGGTGTTATGTGTTATCTTGTGTTGTGGTTTAATTGCTTACCTTACTATCTTGTATGGTTTTGTTCTCTTCATGTTGAAAATCTATAAATTAGTTGTGAAGGCTTTTGGAATTGTTGTAATTGTTTGGATCTACTAATTCATCCTCCCTCTTAGTAGATTGTGTTCCCTTCAAGTTACTTTGTTAACTTCTTCACTACTAATTACATTCTTCATGTTCCCTTTAGCAACTCATGAAGATAATTGATATGAAAACTATTAAATATCTCTTATTTTTTTCACCTCTTTAATATCATCATGAAGAAGGGAGGTCCCTATCACTATTGAGGGCATGGAGAAACAACTTAAATATTTAATTTCACTAAATACATAATGTCTCACCACTAACTATATTAAATATGGTAATAATTTTGGCAATGCCTCTCTAATACCCATGTACGAGATATATCCATGCATGTTAAAGAAACTTCTATATTTTTGTAGAGACCTAAAATTTGAGATTCAAAATATCCAAAAAAAATGTAAAATTATTGATCATATCCTTCTATCATTGATTCCTTACTCTTTCAACTATTGTTAATCTTCCCCTAATTGATGAAAAGGGAAAATCTCCCTTTCAAACCTGATCACAAAATCGCACTAAACACAATACAAGAATGTTGCAAATACACATAAAGAACAAAATATGGAAGATAAATCTACAAGTTATAATATATTAAAATATTCAAAAAGTTACATCAAACTAAAGCTCATGGGATCCCCTTCAATCCTACATGCTACACCTACAACAAACGTGTCTTCAACAATTTGGCATAATTTCGGCAGCATTTGGGTATGCAAACTTAACTTCTCCAAAGCCCCCTTCTCCAAATGAAAAGGCCTCAATAAATAGAGAATGTGTTTGGAGAAAAACCATTCATTGTTTTATGAAACAACCTCCTAAAACCACCTTGAGAAATCCACGCCCAACTTTGGGAGTTTCAAAATCTACAATAAGAAATGAGTTCCAATGCATTCCAACCTTCTCTTGGGCTCCTTAACTCTTGTCCAATCAGCTTTGGTTGTTTATGACATCTTACAACCTCTTACATATTCCTTGCAGCCCGTTGTCTACAACTTTGCATGCAAAGACATGCAAGCAACATGCAAGATTCTTTGCAGCCCATCTTATGACAATTTATGAAAAATGTACATGCAAACAATGCCAAAACCACTAAAAGATAAAACTATTTGTCCTCATCCTAAAGTGGACACCCAAATGGAATATTCCCCCACTAGATGCTTTTACCACTTTATCGGGACCAATTTCCCATAAAATTTGCATTTACATTTTCACACCAAGAGAATTTATATTGTTGTAAATTAAAATATTATTCTCCTAACCCTTAAACCCTTATTAAAATCAAACAAACCAAAATTACAATATTTTGGTGACACAAAATTTCCCTTACACCTTGGATGCTCCTACATTAGACACCCATGGTAATTTGAAATGTTTCATGATTCAAACTCATAAAAAATTTTAGATCCTATGCTTATCTTGGATCCATATATTTTCCTTATCATTTTGAACATCTTTTTGAACCCACCTCTACAATTTGATGTCCCTTTCATCCTTCTTTCTTCCCCTCTTCCTTCCTCTTTTCATAAATTCCAATTCCCACCAATTTGCACTATGAAATGTTGGAAAATCATAATCATAAATTTTATCTTCTTTAGTAAAATAAGGAAACTCATGGGTTACCTCTTTCCCCTATTACTCCTACAACAATCATTTCATTTTCAATCTCTATTTGTTCCATGTGTTTCTCCTTTCCTATATCTCCTGAAAATTAATTTTCAACTGCAAATTCAGTCAATATCACAATCAAAATACTCATACTTTCCATATCTCTCCTTTGTATCCTTATCAATGTCAATAACACAATCAAAATATTCTTCCTTTGCATCCTGCAATAAACTATCATCCATACAAATCTTTTTATCATGCAATAAATCACCAACCGATGCAAACGAAGGCTCACCAAACAAATCAACTTGCACTTTCTCTCCTTCTTCCTTACTTAAAACTGTAGTACCTTCACTCACCAATGGTCTCATTGTTGCAATTTATTTTTCTACACAAATCTCATCATGCTCACATAAATTTGCAATAATATTTTCACAAAAATCAGATTTTACCTCTTCTTTCTCCATCTAAACTTTCACTCTACCCCTTTTGAATGCAATCAACACTACTACAATTTCCATTAATAAATCATGATTTTCATCCTCATCCTCTTTAACTAATTGTCTAACTCCATTAACTAAGCATTTTACATTTTCTTTACATAACTTTCCTTCTTCTTTACTCAAAGTTTTCAACTTGTGCTTCACTCCATCCTTCATCTGGGAGTAGGTATTGGCATACCCATCATGCATGAATTTTTGATCAAAATGCCAAGGTCTTCCCAAGAACAAGTGACAAACATCCATATACATAAAATCACACAAAAATTCATCAAAACAATCACCAATATTAAATCTTACCAAGCATTGTTCATTCACCAAAACCTTACGGTCATCCTACAACCAAGCAATTTTGTATGGATGCGGGTGTTTTCTTCTTTCTAGATGTAAATTTTTCACCATTTATTCAAAAACAAGATTTTTAGTACTACCACCATCAATAATCACATTACATACTTTACCTTCAAATTTTCATCTTGTTCTAAACAAACTCTTCCTTTGCATAAGTTCATTGTCTTCATTCAACAATGTTCTTCTTTTCATCAAGACTTCACCTCCTTCTGCTTCTTCAGAATGCAATGAGTGTGCATATTTATCATTGATGTTTGCTGCTTTATTTTTATTTTCTAATATTCTATTGGTCCTTTCTTGATTATGAGGGTATTCATATGCTCTATGCCCCTCTTCACCACATCGAAAACAAGTTTCGTGAAAGACACCTCTTTTGAATCCTCTACTCAATCTTCCTCTTCCTCTAAATTTTTTCAAATAGAACTTTTTTGAGCTTTCACCTATTTCATCCTTGTTATCCTTAATGTATCTAATCTATTGTTCATCCTCTTTTCTTTGCACATAACCTTTATCCTTCCCTTTCTGCTTATTCTCAAATTTCTTGTTCAATCTTTCTTCTACTTTCAATGAAAATTGATATGCATCCTCAATGGTGTATATTCTTACTAATGCCAAATCTTCATGTATGCTTGGATTCAAACCATAAATATAATGGGCTAATTTCACCTTGTTTTCTTAAAAATTTGCTATTCAAATAAAGACCTTGTGAAATTCTTCTGTGTATTCTTTCAAAGTCCTCATTCCTTGTCTCAAGTTGTGCATCCTTTTGAGAAGCTCCAATCATAATCTACTGGGATAAATTTTCTTTTCATCTTCACCATCATTCTATCCCATTTGGATTTTTTTTCTTTCCCTTGTCTTCCTCTTTCAAGATGGGTTTCTTTCCACCAATTTCTTGCATGGCCCTTTAACCTTTTTTTTGCAAACCTCACTCTGTGAGGGTCTTCAATCCCTTTAAACTAAAAAAACTCTTCCATGTCATTAATCTAGTCTATCAACTCTTTAGGATTTAAACTTACATTAAAGGTTCAAACCTCCATTTTTGGTTTCTTTCCGATTTGTGATATAGCTCTCAACATTCTAATTTCTCTAGGATCCATTTGATCTTGATCTTCCTCTTCCTCTTCCTCTTACGTTTCATCTTCACTATCATCTCTTCCCCTATGCACTTCTCTCCTACGAATATCTTCCTACAAAGTTTCTAGTTTCCTTCTGAGGGCTCTAATTTCATCTCTAGGAGGGTCTCTTCCTCCACCATCTCTTACTGTACCTCTACCAAAATTGGAAACTCTTGGAGGCATTTTAATATTCACCCACAACTCATAGGTCCTATTGCAAACTACCTCTCTTTGGCGCTCTGTTTATAGGTTCAATACAACCCTCTCTGATACCACTAATGAAAAGGGAAACTCTCCATTTCAAATCTCATCACACAATCACACTAAACACAATACAAGAATGCTGAAAATGCACATAAAGAACAAAATATAGAAGAGAAATCTGCAAGTTATATTATATTCAAATATGCAAAAAGTTACATCAACCTAAAACTCATGGGCTCCCCTTCAATCCTACATGCAAAACTTGCAACAAATGTGTCATCAACAATCTAGCATAATTTTAGTAGCTTCTGGGTATGCAAACTTAATTTCTCCAAAGCCCTCTTCTCCAAACAAAAAGGCATCAAAAAATAGAGAATGTTTTTGGAGAAAAACCATTCATTATTTTACAAAACAACTCTTGAAACCACCTTGAGAAATCCATGCCCAAATTTGGGAGTTTCAAAATCTATAATAAGAAATGAGGTCCAATGCATGCCAACCTTCTCTTGGGCACCTTAACTCTTGTCCAATAATTTTTGGTTGTTTATGACATCTTGCAACCTCTTGCATATTCCTTACAACATGTTGGTTACAACTTTGCATGCAAAGACATGCAAGCAACATGCAAGATTCTTTGCAGCCCATCTTATGAAAATTTATGATAAATGTACATGCAAACCATGCCAAAAACAATAAAATACATAATGGTTTGTCATCATCATAAAGTGGACACCCAAATTGAATATTCCCCCACTAGATGCTTTTGCCACTTTATGAGGACCTATTTCCCATAAAATTTGCATTTACATTTTCACACCAAGGGAATTTACATTGTTGAAAATAAAAATATTATTCTCCTACCCCTTAAACCCTTATTAAAATCAAACAAAGAAAAATTACAATATTTTTTATGACACAAGATTTCCATTACGCCTTGGAAGCTCCTGCATCACTAATAATCCTATATCACCCTCTACTTACCTTTTCCCTCACTAAATGTGACCATCGGAAAAATAAAAATGAACCAAAGCTATAAACCCCAAAACAAGATATTTTTCATATGAAGCAAACCATACTCAACCCAAATCTATGGACACCAAATTTGTCTCATATGTACTAGCTCATAACTACACAGACATAATTGTATTAAAAAATTATCACTTATACTTTCAACATCATCCCAATACAATTAAAAAGCCCCTTTCCTATATGTGAATTTTTTGGTTAAACCAAATGTTCAAATAAGAAAATGTGGGTCAAACCAAAAGCTCATTTGAGAAAATATTAGATTACATTTTATACTTTAAGAACTATTCCATGAAATTTTCTATTTTGGTGAATTTCCTTGACATTTTTTAATAAATTGAATGAAAGTGATAGAGTAAGTAGATATTTCATATTTAAATATAAATTTAAAAATAAAGTGTGGATGATTGGGAAACCAAAATTTATGCTAGTTTTTTTTATCAATTTAATTATTTAGAACCTAAATTTTCTATTACATAATATTTTAGGGGGTGAGTTAGAATGCAATTTTTTCATTAAAATTTAATTGAGCTATTGAGTTAAACCTAAATTTTATATAAATTTTTAATTGAGGCGGGAAATTAACCATAGATTTCTCATATTTTTTTAATTTGAGGTGGTGAATTAAGTTGAAATTTCCCACAAATTTTTTATTGAGGTGGCAAATGAAGCCTCAATATTCTATAATTTTTTAACTCAACTAGAAACTTAAGGGTAAATATATAATAAATTTATAATTAAGGTGGTGATAAAACCTAAATTTAAAATAAAATTGTAATTGAGGTGGAAAATTAAAACCTAAAATTATCATTAATTTATAATTGAAGCAACTAATGAGAACATGAATTTCATATAATGATTAATTAAATAGGTGAATAAGTGCCAAATTTTGTTGGTTGTCATAAGTTATATCTAAGGTGTTTAAATATCAATTCCATATAATTACTAAAGATTAAATATATCATTTTTTATTTGCATTCAACTACCATAGATAAAAATTAAAATTGTAACTATGAGAGTGACTCAAAATCATAAGTGTTAATGATATTTCCTAAGACTTGAGGCCTTTAAAAAAATAATCTAAATATCAATTAAAGGAAATACTTAAATTTAATAACATTAGTTTAATAAAATATAGGATAAAACTAGGTGTGGTTGGCTAAGGTTAAATTTTAGGCGTATGCATTTTTTCCCTCTTTGATATGGCATCACAAAGTGGCATTATATCAAAGAAGATTAAAACATAGTGGATGGGAGCAGATAATGATCAAAGATATGATGCCTAGCAATCAGTAGAAGGATCAAAGACAAGATGAATAAGGAAAGATAGGTATTAGGTGATGAGATGCCCCCTAAAGAGGACATACAAGTTAGGAGAACATGGCTATGATCTCAAAATGGAAGGAAAATATGAGGGATTAGGGTCAAGAATAATATGAAAGGGGAGATGAAAGAGGATTATTGGATGAAAAGGAAGGGGAATTGTATGGAAGAGGATGAAAAGGAAAGATAATTTTATTATAATTGTTTGGTTATTCTAGTATGTACTGAGAAATCATAATATTTGATATAGAAAAGATAATTATGCACCAAGGTATGAAGAACTAGGGTGAGAAGGAAACATTTGCATGGACTTGACACTCAAAAAATGATAAGGACAAAGAAGACAAAGACAATACCTTGCTATATACCATTTGTGACACATCAAGATATAGATAGATCTAGGTGGCCATAAATAGGTGTAATCATGGTTTAAAAGATAAGATCAAAGATCAAAAGCTAAATAAAAATAAAAGATTCACTGCAAAACATGTAATGCAACCAACATATCTCTTTCCAATGATAAGATGATGATGATTTATTTGCTTAAATTAGGCTTGTATAATCACCTAAGAAAGGCTTTGATAAGGATGATTTTCTTACTTAAGCAAGGACTAGATAAAGATGATCATAATTGATTGATTGGAAAAAGGATATGATGACTTAGTAGTGCTCAATAACTAGGCTCATGATATGGTTTCCATTAAAAATTGATGTTTGGGATGCAATGTTTGAATTATTGAATGCTAAGTTTGAGGAGCATAGGATTATAATTTTTTGTTTTTTATTTTTATGGGATGGAATTTGGGATGAACATAAGAGGAGATAGGGGATTGATGGGTTGATGTTGATATTTTTTTATTATGGGGTGGGGATTTTATTAATGAGTGAAGGGATGAAAATAAATATGGAGTCCAAATTCATGAGACTTGAAGGTCAATGCATTAGAAAATAAGGATATAGAAGGACAAACCTTTGACATAATGTAGATGTAACTTCCACATCTAATGTATCAAAATTAATGAGGAAGGGTGGGAAAGGATGGAAGATGGGATGACATGAGTCAAGGATCAAGACAAGCCATGATAGCTTTTATTATGGATGGATGAGTGATAATTTATTATGATATGGATGGATGACTAATACTTTATTATGATATGGATGATGGGTGATGAAGGAGATGACATCCTAAGAGATAGTGGATAAGAGACTACTACACATGGAACTTGTTTCTAGGATTTCACCATGGTACTTATCCAAGGCACCATTGAACTAGTTTTCACCATTGGATGGATTATTTCTCTTTACTTAATTTTGTATTTTTGATTTTTTTAGTTTTTTATATTTTTAATTTTTGGATTTTTTATTTTATTTTGGATTTTCTAATTAAATGAGACTTGATAATACTACGATCAAGGTGGACACTCATTGATAGATGGATGATAATTCTGGGTGGATGGATGCAAATGGTACACTACGGATGATAGATGATATGTGGTCTCATGAATGGAAGGGGGAAATGTATGATCACTAAAGTGTGCACTATGAAGGATACCATGTGTCACATGTAAAGGAGCTTGGGAAACCAATGGATTAAAGCACATCAAGGGGTCACCATCAAAGGTACATTGAGATGCATCATCAAGGGTGATATAAATGATATGATGGATGTAAAGATATGCGTAGATTATGTGAAATGAATGGATTGTGTGAATATGATGAGGATGAAGACTTGAGACCAACAAGGTCACTTCTTAATGTTTTTATTTGATATTTTCCCAAATTATTTTGGATGAAGGGGCATGATAGGTGATCAACTTATTTTTTTGCTTGAATTTATTCTACACTTTTATTTTTCATTTCCCAATAGCTTTTGATTAGAGGAATTTTATTTTATTTTATTTTCTTTCTTATTTTGTATCTCCTTTTGATAAGTATTTTTAATTTGATTTCAATTTTTAACTTTTTATTGATAGCCTTATTATTTTTAGATGACACATGTTGATCTAAGTCTAGTAAATGGATGGATGTGGATGATTTAGATGATTTGGATGGTATGGTAAATATATGTGATTTGTGGAAGAGGTTGGTGAAGTATTTGATGGATTCCTCATGACTATTATTATCAGTGTTGTTAATATCAAAGGATTATTACATGCCTTTAGTGGGTTGGAAATTAGGCTTAGAAGGAATAATATTAGATGATTCAAAGCCTAATCCAAGATTCTCAATATGGAAGGATTATAGCTCATATTCTCTAATAAAAAGGTCTTTTATTTTAGCCTTTATCTCTAGGATAGTGCGAGAGGTGGGTAGTGATGAAGGATCAATGTATGAGGATGATGATGATACAGTATTGGTATGAAAATGTTTCAAAATACCATGACTAATTCACAAGAATTTATAATATTGGAATGAATTTTTATTAGCAAGGATAGTCACTTTAGTTCTATTATGGGGGAAATTTATACATTTATGGAATCTGGATGGAATGGCTTTATGGCATGGATATATGGGTAACCAAGGAGGATGTTGTATGGGAGATCAAGGTCTAGAATTTGACATGTAGATTCAATTATAGCTGGTCTAACCTGGATGGCTAGCTTTATGGAGCCTTTGGATTCATGCTTAGCCTCATCATAAGTTTGATGGTAAATTTTATTTGGGTATCAACAACATGATTATACTCAAGCTACAAAGATTAATTCATGATCCACCATCTACTTGGACATGTTTTATTTTAGTTTTATGAATGTGGGCTTCAAGGTAAAGTGGATTGATATGATATGGATTGATGGAAGGTGAATTTGGTGGGAAATGTGAGGTATTTTAGAGATGATAAGTGTCCTATCATGGTTTAAAATTGAAGAAGATTAATTTCATTAGGTACATCGGATTCACAGAGGTTTTTCTCAAGAAGGTCCTTGTGGATGGGGGATTTTGTAAGTAGCTCGAGGATAGATATTTATTTTGGGATTTTTTTCAAGTGGTCAAGGATTCTATATTGATGTGTATATTGGGAGGAGGAAGAAGCTCCTTGGATGTTGACTCAACCACATCAGGTAGTGATGATATAATTAGGTGCTTTGATGGTTATGGTGGATACTTGGGAGGGATTTTATTTAATGCAACCACTGATAGAATTGGATGAGATATTATTATTATATTTATAAGGCATTATATTGTAGGAATTGAAAGATTTACCATCATTATGTTGAGGGAACAGTTGCTTGTAGATACCCAAGTGTTCATTAAGGGAATTTTTTCCTTTGATAGAGATTTATCCTTGATCAATAAGATCTTGGGTCAAGTTCTTAAGTCTCATGCAAGAGGATGTTTTGTGTCCATGAATATTATGGTAGTCGAAAAATTCATGTTTGTTATACCAAGAGGGCTTAGGGACATCTATACCAAGGTGTTTGATATATGAAAATTGGATCATGGTGGCTTGGACTAGCTATTGGAGGACTAATTCAATAGGTTCACCCAAGGGAGTATATTCTCATTGGGTATATGTGTTTGGTTGACCCTTAGGGATGAACATATTATGTTTGGGAGCTAGATTGTTTTCAGATGATAATCATGGAGGTATTTGGATATTTTGAACATATTTGGCATCGATCACACCATCATTGACTATGTTTTTCTTTTGTTACAAAAGTGAGGTTTGTCACTAGATTGATGATTGTTGTCTTTTCTCTCTTTATAGGTCTTGACTAGTCCTTTAGCCATAAGTTATTTTTTATAAGACATCCTTATTTTTTTTATTTATTCAAAGGAGTGAGCAAATTGCATTCAAATATGGAAGCTCAATTTGGTATTTAAGTTCTCAACAAAGATAGTGATGAGTTATTTTTTAGGTATGGTCGATGCAAAGTGACTATCAAGATGTCTCCATCTTTGCAAGAATCGGGTAAATATTTCACCACTCTTTTGTTTTGTTTTGCAAAGGTCCATCATGGTGACATCTTTCTCTATATTATAGGAAAATTGAGTGGAAAATTTTGTGCCTAGCTTTGAAAAATGTAGTGATTGTTCCATGAGGAAGGTGAGTGAATCAATTACGGGTGTGCTTGTCCACCCAATATTATAGGGAATAGTCTCAAGAAATATAAATCAAGATAAGAGAAAAATTAGCATGTGATGTAAACTTATTTAAGGTTTTCCCTAAGATCTCCCTTTCCTTTTTATTTATCAAGTTTAGGCATCTCAACATTTTTGGGAAAGTGGATCATTATGATGGACTTATTGAAAGGAATAAGATTTCTTGTTATGTCCTATTTGAAGTTCCTTAAAGGTATCCTTAATTTTTGTTAGAGAGGGGGACCAACCACATCAAGGCTCTAGGTCTAGAGAGCTGAGAGGAGAGGGCTACCCTAACTTACCTCACTCTAAAGGACAAGGATCAAGAATGAAGAGCACTAAATAATGCTTTTGTCACTCTTCAGACCCAATATTCAAGTTTAGGCTAGCCGAGCTAGTTTTTAAGATCAATACTATACCTCAGGCAACTCTCTATCCGAGGACGACAGTGTGGTTTTGGGACAATAGTGTGGTGTGTTGGCATCTCTCTGGCGTGCTAGCATCCATATGGATAGAAAAAATGAGACACATTAAGAATACCAAAAAAAATAACTAAATAGCCTAGCTAGTTAACTTTAACGAAAATGACAAAATAATGAAGTACAAAAAGTAGATGCGTAGATAATGGAGCAAGTAAATAAAGACTAAAGTGAAAAAGATTAACTCACAGAAATTCAACTTCACTAGCTAGCTCCACATGTACGTATCCACCTACACACAAGAAAGAGGGGAAATTGTTGAGGCTATATAGGGGTCTACCTCAGTCAAATCCCCATTTTGGTGTTTCCACCTCCACAAACAACCAGAGAGAAATGAAATAGAATATGCAATAAAGGAGAGGAAAGAAAGAAAAGAACACTAAAAATAATACTATGCTACTCAATCAAATCACAAAGGAGAGGAGTGAAGTGTTACAAGCTCCACCCAAAATCTCACTAGCCAATGAAGGGATAATGCAAGGACTTGGCAAAGTCACTACAACCATGACAGTGATGAAGGGAGATCTCACAAGAATTCAAGCTCGTAGTTCTATGGCTTGCTTTACACTTGCAATGTGGAGTTGATGGAACTTAAAAGCTACTATAATGGAGTGCTAGAATGTTTCTTAAGAGTCTAAGAGTGAAGTGAAAAATCTAAGAGAGTTCAAAAGAGATGCTAGAGGATCAAAATGAAGTGAGAATGAATTTTTTTGAAGGTGGGATGAGAGGGAATAAGGTATTTTGGGTCGATTGGTCGAAGAGGGATGTTACAATTCGACCCCAATTGGGTACATAATGCCTCTAACCACTTCAGACGTAGGAATCCATCAGGGATGGTAGCGCACCGTGTAGAAATCCACGTGTTGTGCTTTCATCGTCGATATATATTCTCTCATCGACACACAAGACAAATGCCAATTGGATGGAAGATAGGTAGTTGATGTAGAATTTCACCTTTAGATTTCATTTTCAAAGGTGAGGGTATGTGAAAGGGGAATTTACCTAAAGGGTAAAAATTAGCTCTTATACATTTCATCCCCACTTTAGCAAGCATGAGTATTAATGAATTCTTGATAAAGTAGATCAAAGAGATAGAAGACATAGAAATGTATACCTGAACCATCAAGGATGCAGACCGTGATCTGGCGAACCCAAGAGCACAGGGCAGGAAAAGGACTCCACAAGTACTCTCCTTAAGGAGTTTTGAAAAGAAGTACTCCATAGCCTTGTAGAACTATGAAGTTTCACAAAGTACACCAAAGGCCTTCAAACCAATGATGAACAAATCCCACAGGATGAAAGCACCTCATAGGCCCGCAGAATTGCAAGGGTGCAACCGCAAATTTTTCTCTCATGAAGGAAGCCCAATGATGTAAGCACCTTACAGGTCCATAGACCTGCAAGGAGGCAATCCCAAGTTCTCTCTCATGGAGGAGTCCCAAAGAAGTAAGTGCCTTACAATCCCATAGACCTGCAAGGAGGCAACCCCCAAGTTCTTTCTCATGGAGGAAGACCAAAGAAGGGGACTCCATAGAATAAGACTTGAAAACAGCTTTGCAAGCGCACCTACAAAGTGACATGCCTATCAGTAGATAAAACATGTGAAAAAGAAAAGCACCCACTTAGGCAATCAAGTGAATGGTCATGTAGACCATTAACAAATCAAAAGGCTTTCAAAGGGGTCCCTAGGAAACCCTTCAAAAGAAGAGGGGTCCACTCAAGGGATGTGTTGTTTGAAAGTGCAAAAGAGATGCTTTTTCCTCAAATCAATTCATAGTCAAGGAATCCTTTCAAAATATTTTCACTTCATCAAGGAATTTGAAAGGAAGAAGATGCCCCTTAGTGAGGGGAAGGTCGAGGCTTCTCCCATAGTAAAATTTTCTCCCTTCTTGGAGGAAAGTTCTCAAGTTCTTTCTTTGCAAACCCATGATGAAGGAAACACGTTCTATTAGGGGTCCAAGTTGAGAATGTGATTTTCGAGAAAAATTTGTGCAAGGATTTTTGAGAAAAGATTTGTTAGCAATGAATGCATTTTTTGAAAATCAAAGTATCATAGAAAGAGATGTTGTCATACATACAAGGGACAACTCAAGAAAAGAAGAGAGAAATATAATAAAAGAACAAGATCACAAACAAAAAAAATAGGGGGATCTGGTTTCACGGGGTCATATCTACTCATGCTTATATAAATAAAATTTAACTATGGTGCAAGGCGAAAGATCATCAATCCCCACTAGATCAAGAGGAATGCACAAAATAAAAAGTTAAAAAAAAAAATTGGGTCAACATGGAAGGGAAGCCTAAATTCCCCCAATGCTTTGCAACATCCCAATTTTTTTGAAATTCAAAACACAAACATGGAAGAATGATGATACATATAGAAGAAGTTTTATGACACAAAATTACTCCTATATCCTAGTACCAACAAGGGTGGTGCAAGGCACCTGGGCCTTCATGGTGCAAAAGGGGTTTAATGTTTGTATTTTTGTGATTAAGTTATGATTTTGTTTGTAACAATGTCAATTAAGACCGTGTTTCATATTTTAGGTGTCTTGAGTCAGTTTGGAGTCAATTTGGTAAAGTTAGTAAAAAGTTGCAAAAAGTTGTAAAATGTTGTCATGCAAATTTTGCATTTTTGCACTTTTTGGGAAGTTGAAAGGTTGGGGATTTAAAAATTATTTGTAAATGGTTGGTTTGCGTTTTCAAAAGCTTAAATGAGCCTTGAAAAGGCTGAGACAAAGTTTTGGTGATTACATTCAAGTTTGAGCATCAATAAAACATAGTTTTTAGAGTTTTTCTCATTGAATTTTCTTCTACAACAACTTGTTTGGCCTTGTACGGCCTAGTAGTCATCAAATATTGATTGGAAGTGACAGATCATTGAATCCTTGTTCTTTTTATTTTTGTCTCATCTGATTTCATCAAAGTTTGATCATTTTAGAGCTAATTTACTGAAGGTTGCTTGAAACCCTCATTTAGGGTGTGCATAGACTGTAAATAATGGATTCCTCTCCATTACACTAATTAATTAACTTAAAACTAGGTGGAATGGATTTAGGTAGTTTAATTTTTGTGTTCTTGAAGTTGCAGGAGTAGGGGAATGAAGATTGGGGCCAATTTGTTGATGCCCTAGGTTGAAAACCTCATGATTTTGGGCATAGAATGTGCATAGGAGTTATGGTTTGGTAAAAATCCCTTTGTAAATGGTTGGTGGTGATTGAAAAGGTTAGTTAAGACCTTATTTAGCATGTCTAATCCATTGGTACGCATATTTATGGTCTAGGTTTTTAAAACCTTTTTGTGAGTCATTCAAAAAAGCCTAATTTGGCCTAGCTCAAAGCATAACAACATATTTTTGGCTTTGTTGTTCCAATAAAACCACCCCTAAATTCTGATTATGTTTCATAAATTATAAATGGGTCCAAAACAACAATTAGTTTCTAGGTATGAGGTCTGGTTTGAAAATTATGTCAATAAAACCTCATTTGTTGTCCTACAAGGCCTAGTTGCAATTTGTGAAGAAGTAACCTTGTTTGGTGTGTAAAGACTTTGACAAAGGGTTGTTTGAGTGAGTTTTGGTCTTTGATACCCCTTATCTACATAAAATTGGTATCATAGCATAGGTCTGATCTGAAGAAGAGAAGTTGTATTGAAGGAAAAAGGATAAGATGCCTCCAAAAGGTAGCACTATGGTGAGAAAGATGAATGAATGGAAGAGAGGACTGCAAGAGAGATTAGGATATTGAAGGAACTCCAATATAGGATGGTAGAAAGTCTTGAGGCTATTAAAATAGGTTAGAGGAGAGGTATAGTCACTGGTGAAGAGAGTAATAGTGAAGAGGAAGGGGAAAAGGAAAACGCCCAAGAAGAGACTCGAGAATAAGAGGAGTTGGATCCTGATGAGAAAAGGATGGCCAAGCTATTGAGAGCACTCAAGGAGGATAAACAAAAGCTAAATATTGAATTACAAATGTATGGAGTTAATTTGAATGATGAAGAGATTTTGGATTGGATTGTAGCACTTGAAAATTACTTTGAATGTGAAGATGTACCTAAGGAACAAAAAGGAAATATTGCAAAGACAAAATTGAAGGGCCATGCCCTATTATGGTGGGATTATGAGAAAACTAAAATAAGGAAGAAAGGAAAGTCAAAAATATTCTCTTGGGATAGAATGGTGGCCAATTTTAAGGGTAAGTTCTTACTGGCTAATTATACAATTCAAATGTAGAAGAAACTTCAAGGTTTGAAACAAAGAGAGATGGATGTCAAATCTTACATTGGTGATTTTTATAAGATGAGTATAAGATCAAGTCACATGGAGGATGATGTGGAGAAGGTGGCTAGATATCTTAGTGGGTTAAGATTCAACATTCAAGATGAGTTAACTTTGGCAAATCTAAGAATGGTTGAGGAATGCTATCAAATGGAAATTAGGGTTGAAGAAAATCTAAAGAGAAGGCAAGACAAACAAATCAAGGGTAGAGACAGAAATTCTAGAGGAAGAGGTTCATTTTATAATGCAAGGAATTCATATTAGAGTCAAGAAGATGCGAGAAAATTCCAAGACCAAGTTGTTGATCAGAGAGGTGGATTTAGAGGAGGTAGATCGGGTTTTAGAGGCAGATTTGAAGGTCAAGGAAGAGGCACTAGTGGATTCATAGGAAGGTGCTATACATGTAACAAGTTTGGACATCAAGCATTATAGTGCAATGAAGTTCAAGCTTCTACTTCACATGGAGGAGAAAGAAGAACTCAATTGGTGCAAGAAGATGACAATGAGAGTGTAAACTCTCCATCACAACATGTTGCTCTAGAGGTTGGTGAATCACTCATGGTAAGAACTCCCATAAAGGCATTAGTAGAGAAGGAGCCACCATAAAGGAAGACTATATTCAAGACCACTTGTAAGTGCTTGGGTAAGGTATGTAAATTTGTAATTGATTCAGGAAGCACAGATAATATGGTTTCAGTTGAGATGGTTGATAAACTTAAGTTTCCTAGGATACCACATGCTACTCCTTACAAAGTCTCTTGTTTGAATGAGGGTCAATATGTTTTGGTAATCGAACAAAATTGGGTGGAGCTAAACATAGGAGGGTATATAGACATAATTCTATGTGATATACTACCTATGGATGTATGCCATTTGTTGCTAGGGAGGTCTTGGAAATTTGATAGGCATGCTATTTATGATGGAAGAAGGAATACCTATGAGATAGAAAAGGATGGGGTTTCCTATACATTGACACCATTGAAAGAGGAGGATAAAGGGAAAATAAATGGATCTAATGTGATGATGGTAGGTAGGAAATAATTCATCAAAGTAGAAGAAGAGAAGCAAGTGAAAATTGTAGCCACTCCTAAATCTGAATACATTATGATAGTAGACATGAAGAAATTTTTGATTTTGGAAATCCAAGGTTGGCTTAAGGAGTATGTAGCTACAAGGACAAAAGAGGTGTTACACTTATTTATTGCACAAAGGGATGTTTTTCATTCATTTTTTGTCATGCCAGAGGTTCATACACCTAATCAAGTTGTTATTGCAAGGGCACAACAAGAAGTGGAAGAGATGGGAAGCACCAGTGAGAAGGTCAAGGATGAATTACAAAGGAAGGTGGAAAAGTTCAAGCATGCACCTAAAGTGAAGAATAATGATGGAGGAGGTATATTTGTAGGTACTAAAGCAGGTTCAACAACATTTTTGGGTGAAGAACAGGTCAAAGCTCATACACCAAACAAGTCTCTAAAGTTGGAGTATGTCCTAGATGACAAGGGGCTCACAAACTCAAAGGATGATGCCTCTTTTTAGTATTTGGTTCATTGGAAGAGTTATCCTAATGGAGATGTCACTTGGAGGTTAGAGAATGGCATGGACAAGCATCAATCTACTATTGCAACACTATCCTCAAGGGGACTTGAGTTCATTTTTCCCAGGGAGTATGGTGCATGGCACCTGGGCATTCATGGTGCAAAATTGGTCTAATGTTATTATTTTTGTGATTAAGTTATGTTTTTTTTTGTAATAAGGTCAATTAAGATCATGTTTCATGTTTTAGGTGTCTTGAGTCAGTTTGGAGTCAATTTGGTAAAGTTGGTAAAAAGTTGTAAAATTTTGTCATACACCTTTTGCATTTTTGCACTTTTTGGGAAGTTGAAAGGTTGGAGATTTGAAAAGTAGTTGTAAATGGTTGGTTTGGGTTTGTAAAATCTTAAATAATCCTTGTAAATGCTGAGACAAAGTTATGGCACAATTGCATTAAAGTTTGAGCATCAATAAAACATAGTTTTCAGCATTTTCCTCATTGAATTTTCTGCTACAACAACTTGTAGGGCCTTGTACAACCTGGTAGTGATCAAATTTTTATTGTAAGTGATGGAGAATTGAATCCTTGTTATTTTTTTTTGTCTCATTTGATTTCATCAAAGTCTGAGCATTTTATAGCCAGTTTACTGAAGGTTGCTTAAAACGCTCATTTAGGGTGTGCATGGATTGTAAATAATGGATTCCTCTCCATTCCACTGATGAATTGACCTCAAAATAAGTGGAATGGACATAGGTAGGTTAATTTTTGTCTTCTTGAATTTTCAGGAGTAGGGGAATGAATATTGAGGCCAATTTGTTGATGCCCTAGGTTGAAAACCTCATGATTTTGGGCATAAAATGTGCATAGGAGTTAGGGTTTGATAAAAATCCCTTGGGAAATGGTTAGTGGTGATTGAAAAGGTTAGGGAATACCTTTTTTACTATTTATAGGCCATTGGTATGCAGATTTTTGGTCTGGGTTTTGAAAACCTTGTTGTGAGTCATTCAAACAAGCCTAATTTGGCCTAGTTCAAAGTGTAGTAGTAGATTTTGGCTTTGTTGTTCCAAAACAACCACCCCAAAATTTTGAGTATAATTTAGAACTTCCAAATGGGTATCTAAAACATAAATTATTTTCTGAGTATGAGGTCTGTTTGGGAAATTATGTTGGAAAACCACTTTTGAAGTGTTACTAGTGGATTGAGGGTTAGTGAGCAAAAACCCATCATTTGCTGATTTGAACCTTTGAAAGTTTGCTTCATTGGAAATTTTTCAAGATTATTACCCCCTTATCTACATCAAAGGATGACAAGGGTCATCCAAGAACATGTAACACAAGCATGGGGGAACACATCACAACACACACACACCTAATCTAAAGATAACGAAGAGGCCTCCCCCTAACACTCATCGACCAAGAGATCATCTGATTCCCAATATAGATAATTATAAGAAGGAAGATGAGCCTATAGTGGAGGAATATTAAGGAGAGGAGCTTCCGACCCTCCTGTAACAAGGGTTGAGGAAGAAGCTCCCGCAAGGTCTTCTCTGCTCAGCTCTTGTGGAGCTACGGTCAGTGATTTTACGAAGATTGCCAAAAAGGTTGGGACTTCATCCAAAGAGTTGAACATGCACTTTCTAGGAGTTCCATGTCATACCTCACAAAAACAAATAGGATGGAACCTGAGATTCATCACTTGGCTCATCGAGCAGCTTGGGAGCGGTGACAAATTCAATGGAAGCCAAAACTTACTTCGTCAATAGAATGGAACAAGATAGCACAGGACCACCCTTCAAAGAAGGTGGGATACTCTTACACTCTCTATTGCTGGAAGGGCCAACCTCCACCTTATGCTTCATCAGGGGATGTGAACTTTCCATAGATGATGCAAGAGGCATAGATGTGGAGGAGGAGAAAACCATGGTGGACACCACCGAAGTGTTTGGCATGTCCATAGGTTTTTGTTAATGGTGGGATGTTCGAAAGGGACATCAAAAAGGATGGCTCAATCAAAGGAGCAATGAACTCTTGTATATTTTTAGGGTCAAGCACATTCGCACTCATCACGGGAGCCTAAAGTAGATTTATTTTTTTGAACAAAAGTAGAGGGGGGGAGAGAGGAGGACACAGTAGGAGGCCCTAATGCGGGGGTGTTCATCTTCTCTTCCTTTTTTGTAAAGAATCCTACTCAGCCACCGAAGCCTTTCACTGACACTTGTGCTCATGTGTAAGGCAGTTTCTATGAATCTTTGAGCTAGAGGTCGAGAGCTACAAAGGTATGAAAGGCTCTTGTTCAACCATAGGGGTGTCCATCACAACTATTTCCAGTGGAGGAATAGACTCCTAAATGAGAATAGGAGGAAGAGATTGAGAAACATCGGGGGGAGTTGGCTCCAGTGCCTTGACGGTGGGTCTTTTCCCAATCACTTATTTAGGAGTAGGAGTGGTGGGAGGCCTCGAAGGTTGAGACATAGAGGATTCCCCATGGTGAAACTTCCTTCTATCGTATAGGTAGCACCAAGGTCCAGGAGGTGTAGTAGGAAGATTAGATATTTGAATCTTGGGTTTGCGTCAAGTCGGTATCATCAGATTCCTTAGGTAAAAGAAAGGAGTATTTATACAAAACTCTTCTTTGGAAAGAGGAACTAAAGAGGCACCCCGATGATGGGAAGGCTTCTACTTTCCCTTTGAAAAAGAGGAGGCAACCCATTGTTGCACTATAGGAAGGGTCAAATTTGACTATCCCTTGCCCCCAATCTTATACTTCACATAAATTTTGTAAAGTAGGTCCATTCTTGGTGGAAGCGGACCAACCAGGGCGGGCCAAAAATTATCCAATGAGTATCCCCCACAGGATACCAATGGAAATTATCCAGTGTCATAAACTATGTGCACAACACCTTCATGAGAGAATTTCAAGAATTTATGAATGATGGAAGTGATTCCATTCATGGAAGCTAGCAAAGATATGCGTAGTTGCACTCTAAAAAATTTGATTCCAGAATAACATGAAAGGTTGTATTTACGACCCTAGGTCCAACTAGGATAGAGAGGGTTATTGAGCTATATGGCTTGAGAGAAAGACCATCATGTGTATAGATGGTCGACTTTGTTTCTTCGTACTCCTTCCTTTGCAATGAATTCAGTCACAAAGTCTCCTCTGTAATGACATTTACCTAGCTTGTTGGATTAACTAATACCCCTGTCACAATCTTCCCATTGAGATGAGTAGGAATGTAGAGGGGAGAGGGATTTTTGTTTAAGGGCATGTCCTACAAAGTGAATGTCATGTCCGATGAGTCAGTTGTAGTACTAATAGAATTTGGAAAATATATGACTAGGTGACTAAAACTTTTAGTCACAACAACTAAAAATGACTAAATTCTACTCATTTTTTGTAACTTGGCTATAAATGAGTAAATAAATGACTAATCTAGTCATTGACTAAAAAAATATTTAGTCATAGAAATAAAAATGACTAAAGAGTTATTCATCAAATCCAAATTAGACAAAAATGTTAAAAAACAAGTCAGCCAATTATTGGCATAATGTATTCATGTGCACGATGTATTGGCATGATTATTCACATTCATTGCAAACCTCACTTCATTTGTTCACTACAGAACTCGCTTCATTCATTAGCCTAGAATGAGGCGTTTTGATCAGTTTTAGCAGCTAGTTGCATGGGCAATAAGGATTCAAAGAGGATGTAGAGAATTTTGAAAAGGCAAGAAAGGGCAAGTAATTTAGAGTTTGTTGCAACGAATTTGAATTTATCAAGGCCCTCTATAGAAAAATAAAATTTGGGTATTCCCTCTGTAGTGAATTCAGAGGTAATTCAAAACCCTCATTACATTAAACAAAAATTCAAAATGCTCATTACAATCTACTGCTCTTAATAATGTTCTACTACTCTTAATAATGTTCTTTTACAATCTTTCCACTATTCTGCTTCATAATGTGTTTGAGCTAAATATAATAAAATTTGGGTGTCAGTGCCAAAATAGAGTTTCCTCAAACAATTTTGATACATTTTCACTGCAAGCACAAACTATCCTTGTCCAAAGTAAGCATGTGCTAGATTTAGCCATATATCAAGCATCTGAACAAAGATGTTTCCTAGAAAAAATTCTTATCCCTGTGTAAATATTTCCTTTGCAACATCAAATTGACCCCTTTCAGCTAGCACAATGGCTGCCCCATTTGCAGCATAAACATTTTCACTGCAAGCGCAAATTGTCCTTGTGCAAAGTAAACTTGTGCTATATTTACCCACACATCAGGCATCTAAACAAATATTTTTCCTACAACAGCTTCTTGTACTTGTGTAAAAAAACCCTTTTCAATATCAAATTGACCCCTTTTAGCTAGCACAATGGTTGCCCCATTTGCACCATAAACATTTCCTAGTCTTTGTGCCAACACTTAAGTGGCCCCTTTTATGACATTAAGATCCTCTTGAGTTATTATTATACTCCCATTTTCCAAGAGAAAAATCCCCAAGGCCCATGGGAAATGAACGATAAGCATTTGCGTTTCAAATTGGTTTCATTTCGAAAAGGGGACATTACATTGTACAAGATTTGTTTATCAAAATAATTTAATCCACCTATTTGGGATTGTAAAACAAAAATAGATGAATTAATCCATTTTCAATTATAGGTTATTTTAATCTAGAATTTGATAGAAATATAAATCATAATACATTGAAGGACACAATTTTTTTTCTAAAATAAAGACTAAAATAGGTTGCCCATGAAAAACAAGAAAGAGGAAAATAGAAAAGATAACATACTTGAGGTTTTTTATAAGATCTCATTTAACTATGTCAAATGGATTTGGAAGGGACAAAGCATATTTGATTGACTCAAATTTTAAGGTACCCTATCCATCGCTATTGTATGCATCATCTTCTCTTGGAATCTGTTTCTACAATGCACCAAGCCTAGAATTGATTGGGTGTGCACTTAAGGTGGATAAAAACTCATCAAATGCTTTATGTATGCTTGGCAACATGGAACTAAAAAAAATGACTGGCTTAAAGCAAAAGAAACAATTAAAGTAGCATGCCAACTTGTCTTGGCTGATGAAGAAAAATGAAAAGTTGATGAAGAATGAAGGATTCAGATGTAAAGGAGAAAGCAAGAGGAAGAAATTTGGTGGGTGATGCAACAAGAGGATCAATTTGAACATGTGAAGGAATTATGGAAGAGTAAGCGTAAGGATAGGTATGATGACAATGATGAGGCTAGTCAGTCTGAGAAGAAAGAAAAGAAGGGAAAGAAGAGAAAGAAGAAGGATAAGGACCAAAAGGCTTAAGATTCTTATATGGAGGAACTTGATGTTGCCATGGAAGATGAGGAAAATTATATGAGTCATAAGGCACAAGATGATTTAGAAAATTCCCAATATTTTCTTGCAACTGGAGGTCTAGAAGACTTTGATGATGGCTACCTCAAAATTTTAGTCAATAAAATATGCTTTGTCCCTTCCAAGAGAAGATGATGCATACAATGATGATGGATAGGCTACCTCAAAATTTTAGTCAATAAAATATGCTTTGTCCCTTCCAAATCCATTTGACATAGTTAAATGAGATCTTATCAAAAACCTCAAATGAATCATCTGTATGTTATCTTTTCATTTTTCCTCTTTCTTGTTTTTTATGGGAAACCTATTTTAGTCTGTTGAAACTCAAATGCTCATCATTCATTTCGCATGGGCCTTGGGGATTTTTGTTTTGGAAAATAGGAGCTAGGTTTTGTTAAAGCTCAGTAATCATAGACATCATCATCATATGGATCATCTTCTCTCAGACTCTGTTTCTGCAATGGTTCATCATCTTCAGAATCATAGTATGCATGTCTCCTTCATGATTTTATTGAAACTGGAGAATTTTTCTCGCCATCATCAGAGTCTTCTAGACTTGCAACTGCAAGAAGATCTTGGGAATTTTCTACATCATCTTGTGCCTTATCACTCATATAATTTCCCTCATATTCCATGGCAACATCAGGTTCCTCCATATAAGAATCATAAGCCTTGTGGTCCTTATCCTTCTTCTTTTTATTCTTTTCCTTCTTCTATTTCTTCTTAGACTGACCAGCCTCATCATCGTCATCATCCCTATCCTTACACTTACTCTTCCATAATTCCTTCACATGTTCAAATTTCTCCTCTTGTTGCATCACCCATTGAATTTCTTCCTCTTTCTTTCTCCTTTCTATCATAATTATTCGTTCTTCATCAACTTTTAATTTTACTTCATTAGCCAAGACAAGTTGGTGTGCTACTTTAATTGTTTCTTTTGCTTTAAGCTATTCATGTATTTTCAGTTCCATGTTTCCAAGCACACATAAAGCATTTGATGAGTTTTTATCCACTTTAAGTGCATCCCCAATTAATTCTATGCTTCGTTGGACCTCATTTCGAGCCTGATTCATGCTTACAAGACATAGATATGCATCCATATAATTAGGAAACTTAAACAATTTTGGCCTGTATAAAAGATTTTATTTTTTAGTATCATGTAGTTGTTCAAACAACATAGCAATATTAAATATTGTTGTGACTTTATCCCATGGTAATTCAAGTGAAACACCACCTTCTTCTAGTCAATGGAATAATTCCATATCCTTAAAGTGCATAGAAAAAACTACATAATTCGCACTTGGGGTTTTATTTATGAATTCAACCCAAATGCCATTTCCTAATGCTTCCATAAAAGTTTGTTGAGAAAAATCTAGTTCATCATGCTCAAAATGAAGAACCACAATGTTGTTTAACAATTCAATGGGTACTTCTTCTCTGCTCTTCTTCAAAAGAGACTTTGTTGTCTTAAGAGAATCTAAGATTGCACTGGGGTTTGTCGATACTAATAACTCACCCATCTTGATAAATGCATGGGCATCACATGGATCTATGTGAGTTTCCTTTCTTAAAATTTCCAAGTCCTTCTCTACCTTCCCTTGTTGAGCATATATATAGCCTACAACTTTTAAGCTCTCACACTTCTTAGGGTGGATCTCCAAAACCTTTTCAAAATTTGAGAGAGAACTCTTAAGATCTCCCAGCTTCAATTGAACCTATCCACAAAATGCATAAAAGTGTTCACTAACTATGAGAATCCTACAATTAAAAAAAGCACAAAACTGACCATGGATATTTTTCCCCATTTCAAACAACAAAATTGCCAAAAAAATGTGTTTAAAACCAACAAATAAATGCAAATAAAATCACGCTGATTTTTGCGCCAAAAAAAAACCATGATACCATAGCTTGTTTCTTATCATTATGCTTTGTTAGATTTTTCCAAGCATCCATAGCTTGTTTGAAATCAAATATTTTAGGCTTTTATCCATAGTAGCAAGGTAGTGATTTGTTTGATAAAATGATTTGGTGAACATGTATGAAAAATGTGGTAGCATAGACAAGGCAATGAACTTTGGAAAAAATGCCTCAAAGAAATGTGGTCTCATGGTGATGGAATGCCATGACAAATGAATTGTTATGGATTGCCATGGAATTCCATCATCATGAGGCCATATTTATTTGAAGCACTTTTTCAACCAGTTCACTGCCTTGTCTATGCTATTACTTACTATTATTCTTTGATAGATTTTTCCAAGCATCCATAGCTTGTTTGAAAGCACTTGTTTTAGGCTTTTAGCCATAGCACCAAGGCAGTGATCTATTTGATAAAATCCTTTGGTAGACAATATGTATGAAAAATATGGTAGCATAGACAAGACAGTGAACTATTTGAAAAAATGCCTCAAAGAAATGTGGTCTCATGGAATACCATGACAAGAAAATGCAATTGGCAACTAATCCTAGTTATTAGTTATGCAATGTGAAGTAATTGCATACGTGCTTAGGTTGAATTTGTAAGAACTATATTGTAATTGCTTTTTTGTCATCTATGACCATCTAGTTATTATCTATGCAATGTGAAGAAATTCCTTGAGTTTGAAAGATGTGCAATGCAATGTAATCAGAAATGTAGATGATTATAAACAAATAATTGATATTCACAATATACCCCTATATTCCAACCTAAAATACATAAAAACTCCAATCATACACAATATTATCAACAAATGATTGAGACCAAAATTTGATCACTAGATTAAATCTTCTTGTCCATTGATTCCTTCAAATAGATATTACAATATAATATAAGTCTCCTCATATATGTTTCTATAAATGCCTATGATGATGATATCAAAATTCAGTCTTGGTTTCTCTTTTATAAGAGAAGAAACAAACTTCAGACCATTACAAAATATGGAATCTTTTCAAAATTCATGCCTCTTCGTATAAACTATACTAAACATTAGTTTTTCTTACAACATAAATTAGAGAAAGTAGATAACTAATGAAGTCTATAGCACACATGACACCATAGTCTGTTAATCTTTGTAAGGCACTTGTGATCACCTAAGATCTATTCAAGGTAATTTCTCCATATTAGTGTATTTGAATGTGTGGTTCTTCCACTATGACAACCCCAAGGAATACTATTTAGGGGGAGGACACATATACCTCTACTCCCACATGTATACTATATAATCACGTGGCCATTTGTATTCTTGAATTTTCAATATATTTGCAAGGTGAATCTTCCATCTGTTGTCTAGTAGTGCCCTTTCATACATGTTAAACTTAGAATATCCAACATCCAATGCTATTACTTCATCCATGATTAAGTCAAACCTATCAAGACTCAACTCACCATCCTTTTTTATGTAATTGATGCACTATGGAACAATCTGGCCAAATTCACTCTTCCATTTGTTGAGGTTCTTCAAGTGGTCAGCATATTTCAATAGTTTTAGCACAAACCACTAATTCAGAGTATGAAATGAATCTATTATTCTTATGATCTTTTGGTTCTCTCCTTGCATATATTGGAATTCATATATAACTATCTTGGCCATTTGCTTTGTAGGTTTTAATGATGCAAGAGCTTCAATACTCCTCTATAAGATTCTGAACAAGGTTAGCAATTTGTGGTGTATGGGCTTCTAGTTCTTAAAAAGGGGATCTAGTATGGGTAGATGTGTTTTCATCTAATCAGTTTCCTATGTCAGTGAGTTGTAGCAATCATACACACTTTCCAACTTATCCATAATTAGCTTTATCGTATGCTTGAGGACCTTATCTAAAACATTGCATATTTTCTTATTCACTCCTTCCTTACCCTCATTGTTGGCTTTCTTTAACTCTTCAATCTCATGTCTAAGAATGCTCACTTGTTTAGTAGAAGCACTTTCTCTATCAACTAGCTGAGTAGGAGGATGCTAGTATACCATTATTTACTTGTTCAATGAGGGGCCTAGTCCTTTAAATTGTTCCTTCAACTTCACATTTTCCATGAACAATTTATTGACTTCATCATTTAAAAACATTTGTTCCTTTTCATACTCTCCCAAAAAAACTTCCATATCCTTAACTACAGCTTGGGTGAACATAGTTGAATGCATTATCATAGTTTCAACTTCTAGAGGAGTTGTATCCTTTAATGTTTTCATCATAGTTGTCCCTTTCATTTCCTACACTACATCTAGTAACCTTGGTTTTTGTGTACTCTTTTTTTTGGTCCAGAATGCCAAGGTTTTAATCTTAGGGTTATACCCTATTCTAGTTACCCCTTCATTGGAGTCAAACTCAACAATCAACATTGGGTCCTCCTATGTTCTCACTTGATCAAGTAAAAACATTTTCTTTAATTCTATATCAAGGACAATAAATATATTACTTTTCAAAATCATCTCTCTAGCCTCTTGTGGGCTGGCATCAATATTATCAATCCTTAATTCATTAAAATTTTGGGCTACTATTTGGTCATGTTGGGATTCATCAACTCCCATCTTATTTATTTCAACCCTCGCTTCAAACTCTCATTTTCATCTTAATCCAAAAGTCTTTGAATTCAGGGGTTTTGATAAATTCATCATATTCCAAGAACTTGCGAGCTGCAACTACCCTCTCATCCTCATGCATTTCTCTTTATCCTTGTACCTCAATCTCAGCTCTAGATTCAGGCATGTGAGCTTTAGTTTCAAGCATAGGTTGGTCCACTTCAACATCATCCTTTAAATATCTTAACACATTAACTACTTCTTCTCTATCTCCAACCTCCTCACTTATTTCATAGGAAAAAAGTGGCTCTATCTCTTGTGTCTTTTGTTTTTTAGAAGGTGGTTGTTGAGGAGGTGACCCTAGAGAAGCATGACATATTGAAATAGTATCTGGAGTTGGTTTTGTAATTAGAATACCACTCAGCCTTTTGGGACACAATTTGGCAAGTCTCCTCATATCTATTGTAGTCTTATATAACTCATTAAACTTATTAATTATCATAGCAATCCTCTTGAAAGCATATGATTCCTCTATGAAATAATCCAAGAAATCATTGTGCTTCATCTTTATTTCTTCCTCAAACTTTTTCATAAGTTCCCATTTGCTCCTCATATCATTTACCTATTGAGGAGTGAAACATTTTCTAATTACATCTTCTTCATAGTCAATCTAGTAGTAACCATATCCTTGGTAAGGATGGTGCATCTTACAAAATTCATGTGACCCTCAGGGTCAAAAGCTCTTTCCTATCCATACTATAAAGAGTGCCCTGATTTTAGATAATTTTGTAACTCTTCAAGTGTAACAGATCCCATCGATAGTTCCCAACATGTCAAATTGGGTAGAAATGCACCCTTCCTTTGTTTACTCATGACATCCTTTTCCATCCATAGAATCTACCACATGATCTCTAAAAAGGATAATCGAAGGGGGACAAAATTTGGCAGTATATGTGGGGCCTGTGGGCATCCATAAATCTTGATTATTATGGTATCTAGTAGAAAAACCCAATCACCGAAGTTATGAGTATGGCCTTGCTTAGGTTTCAAAGCCAAAGGTAATAACAATTGTAGCACAAGTGTGTGTATTCTTGGTGGTTGATGCCCAAGAACTCTCATAATTCTGTATACAAACTCATCATGGAATATCACATAATTTGAATTCTTACATCTGTTGTCCCATCTATAACACCATACTTGCATTGGCAGCAAATTCCCTTGCTTGTCAATTTGACCCAAACATGTCCTTTTTCTCCATCTATCTTTATTTAGGTATAATATCAGGTGGCACAACAAAGAATATTGTCTGAATGTTATGGGGGCTCTATTTTCCTTGACTTGTAGAAATGCTTCATGCAATGCTTTCTCAAGATATGAAGCAAAATCATATTCAATGTTCATCTCAGGGTTTTCAATCATCATAGCCATCATCATTAAACTAATTGGCATTTGCTCTTTTGCATCTATCCCAAGTACTTGATAGAGAGCAAAGTAGGTTTTTGAAATAGAATTGGAAATCTGAGACTTCAAATGGTTTTGTAGTAGAAGGGTATATAGGAATCACCCTATTGTTCACACCCCTTTTCATGTAATTGGGGACTTCATCACTTCTATGGGTTTTCCTCAATCTAGTATAATCTTCTTTACTTCTTTGCAAATAAATTTTAGTCAAGGCTTGTTTGATTAGGTCATAACATTCAATGATGGCCACTTTATTCAACACAACTAATGGTGAACCATCTGGCAATCTCACAAACCTAGTAGCAGGATGATAAATCTAAGACAATACTCTGATGAACTCTACATCTATAAAAACATTTAGGAAAATTAACTTGGCCAAATCTAATGCCCATGGATTTGACACCAGAATCTTTCCCTCCCTTTTATCATAAATTTACCAAAACATTTCCCACCTAGGGATAGGGATAAGGTCATCTCTACAACCCTAAGACACATCACTAAAAACATTCTTAAATCCTCTCTCAATTGATTCAGGGAGGATTCCCATGATAGATTGGTGTAAGGACCTCTTTTTAACCTTAGATTCTTCATGTTTTAGTTTGAGGTTCTTTCTTCTTGGGAAACATGATGTCATTTCTAGTTTTAGGTTCTTTCTTCTTGGGCAACATGATATTTAACTATCTTAATTCTCCTAGTGTATCTAAAATGAAAAATTCCAAACAATTTTCTACTCGTAAAACTTAATTCACAATTTAACTATCTTACTTCTATACTTTTAAAATGAAAAATTCCTAACAATCTTGTACTCGTAAAACTTAATTCACAAGAGTTTTGTGCACTTACCTAGGTTATAATGGTTGTAGAGCTTAGCCTTCTCAAACTCCCAGCTTCCCGCACAATAATTTTTGCAAATGAGTGCAATGAGAAAAATCAAATTCTTGGTTTAATGGATTTTGAGCTTAGTCATGTCAACATTGATATCAATCTTATGCCAAATATTTTGCTCATAGTTCAGGTTTGAACTCCACCATTGATTTTACAATATTGGATGGTTGATGTGATCCATGCATTTAGTACCACTTTATTGCCACCACTTTCTCTAACTTCCATGGGATAGAGGGGTATAAACCACTATGCCACATGCTTCTTTGTATTTCACCATGGGGTAGCTGGATCCTTACCTCTATACCGCAAGATTGACTTGTATAACCTATGGTATTGCGGTTTACATTAACGGTTCCTACCTCTATACTACAATCTTGGCTTGTTTGACCTATGGCACTACAGTTTACAATAAAGATTACCACTATACTGCATGATTCATCACATCCTTCTGCATTATAGTGGTTCATACCGCCCTACGACATGCCTTTATTATCTTCCTCTCGGGATGGCGAGGTATTCCCTGCTATACCAAACCCTTCATTTTTCTTTCTCATGGTATGTTAGTTTATGATGTATTTTAATTCTCTCATACCACCCAACTATGCCCTCATCATAATAGTTTCATGGTATGGTGGTAAACATCTTCATGTTGTATGTTATACACCGCTAGCCCACCAAGGGTTTAGATTACTACTATGGGATCGCAGTAAGAGACTGTTAACATATTTGGAATGTTTTTAGCTGGACATGCTTTTGCTTAAGTATATATATGATGATTTTTTGGTATTTTTCAGTAAAAAATAAAAAGGAATATAAGGGTCAAGGCTCAGGTCATGGAGCTCAAGGTTAATTTTGATGATGGAACTAGGAAAAGTTTTAAGGTTCTAACACACCTCACAATGAACTAGACTATGTTTTTTCTTCATCCTACTTGTGTTATGTTTTTATGAGTTATTCTCTTGTGAATTATCCCTAAGGAATTTTTTTTTGATACCCGTAATTGTAAACATCTTCTTGGTTTTTGATTGCAAATTCTTTTTTATCTATAAGCTGAATTCTATTTTAAGTTTCCATTTGCAGTTATTAGCTGGTGCAAGAGCACCCTTAGGACCTAATGCCTATAGGAGTCAACATTTGATTTTTTGTATTGTTTTGTGTTGTTTCATGTTAATAAGGTCATTTATGACCATTTGGGATCACTTTGATCCATTTTGGAATGTTATAGGTCCATTGGTCAAAAGTTGTAAACATTTTCAAAAAAGATGTAAAAGTTGTCATTATGAAAGTTGTCAAAAGTGCATTAAAGTTACAACTTTATTTAGGAAGTTAGTTGTGGGTAGTTGGTAGTTGGTAGTTGGAGAATGCTTGGGAAAGCATAAATACATGTTGTAAACATGAATCCCAAGGTTGGAAAGGTTGGGAGGAGATTGGAATGAAGCAATTTTAATTTTGCACTCTAAAAATTGTATTTTTCTTACAAATATGACTGTTCTTTTCATTTGTGCAGACTATACTTTGCATTTAATGACCTGCACTTGATTGAGGATGATAGAGGATTGAATCACCTTCCAAATTTAATTGGTTTGGGGGGGAAATTTTATTTATGGTTTGTTACTTGCATTGTAGGGGTGTGTCATATTTCTTGTTGGAAGTTTGTCATATATTGTCATTGATATCACCATGTTGGTTTGGTACCCTATATCGGTGTAAGGATATATGTAGATCATGCTCATATCATCTAGTATTCTGATCCGGTATCTCTGGTATTTTAGTCTGGATATCTTCTTTGGTAATCTGTATGATAAGAGGTTTTGGGAAAAGGATTATAATGATTGGAAGCGCGTATACATGTATTTTCAGATATTCTTATGATCGAGTAATGCATTGGCATCAATTATTGAGATTTCATTTTGGCATTAAGCTAATACAGGTTGACATGATGTTTCATAACATGGGTGAAATACTTTTGATATGAATACTGAAAATTCATCTTCTTGAAAATATGTTTTGTATCGATTAGGCTGACCTAATCAATGCATGCAGTTACATCAGGTATATAAACAAGATAGCTAGAAGATGAGAAGGCAATGAAGAGAGGAAGTAATGAGGAGTAGTGAATGCGAAGGGAATAAGAAGTGTATGTATGAATGAAGTGTTTGAAAAGTGATTGAAGATCAGTGAATACACTAAGAATCAAAGGAACTGAACCTGCATATGTGGTGTAACTCCTTAGTTCAGCTCTGGCGGTTGGCCATTTTATGTTTATTTTTTATATAGGCAATGAGCCTCCATTTTGGACAATAAGTCCTTGTAAGTAGTGAGATTATGTATGTGGCAATGAGCCTCTTATTATCAATATTGGTGTAACTTTATATACTATGAGTTAATCCTCACCGTGGTTTTTCCCTCATTGGGTTTTCCACATAAAAAATGGTGTTCATGTGTTGTGCAACTTAATGTTAGACTACTACTTTAATCTGTTATGTGCTACAATAAAGTTTTAAGTATTTTTTCAATGAGTTTGTGTGGAAACTGATTCACCCCCCTCTGAGTATTTGGTTTATTCAACAATTGGTATCGGAGCTTTGGCTCCTCTAGAGAATTTTAACAACTTGAGGGAGATCCTACAGATTGAACAAATGGATAAAGAAGAGCTTTGAACTGCCCTTGAAGATCTTGACAAGGTTGAAATTGAAAATAGAGACCTGAAGGACAATCTTGAGGAAGCAAATGAATGTATCCAGAAATTGAAAGAGCAGTTAAAGAAATTCAAGGAAAGATACAGAGAAGTGAGTGAGGAATTGAAACAAGCAATTGATGACAATACCAGAATAAAATTGAAGATAAATGAAAATAAGAAAGTTGTGGAATTTTTGAAAACAGTGATACAAAGAAAAGTCAATGTTTGTTGTGGGCTTGAACAAGAAGTGATGAATCTAAAGGAAAAACTTGAGAAAGAAAAACTCTGTGAAGAGGATTTTAAGACAAGCTCCTCCAAGCTTGATGAATTGATAGCAAGACAAAAACCTTATAAAGACAGAAGTGGCTTAGACAATGAAGATAATGGAAAAATGCAGAATTCAAATACAACAAACAATCAGAGGACTCAAGAGAAAGGAAAGAAGGGAAGAAATTCTAGAAGGAAATCACCTGTCAAAAAACCAAATGCACAAAGGTACTCTTCATTCAAAGGTGTTTGTTTTTCATGTAATAAGATTGGTCATAAGGAAATAGAATGTAGTAATAGGTTGAATCAATTTTTTGGTCCCTTCTCTGAACAATGTTATACATGCAAGAAGATTGGACATAAAGCTACTAAGTGCAGATCTTCAGTTAGTCGAGTGATGATGAATAAGTTCAATGGAGAAGGGGTGGATCATTCATTGAATTTTTATTGCTATACCTATAACATGTTTGGACATAAAGCAAATCAATGTAGAATAGGCATGAATGGAAATCAACCAAGATAGAGGAATGTAGTTTGCTACTATTGCAAGAAACCAAGACATATCTCAAAGGTGTACAGAAATAGAAAAGGGGAGCAGTCTGCTCTAGTGGAAGATAATAAACAAGTTGAAAAAAATGATAAGGAAGAAGTTAAGCAAGAAATGAGAAAGATTTGGAAAAATAAGGAAGAATCATAGTCTACTAATGCATCTTTACCCTCATCTGGTGCAAATGCATCCTCTGGGAACTAGATCTAGCTTGGTCTTAGAGGGAGCTTTATCTGGAAAATAAATTAAACCCTCAGAAATATAGTGTGTCAGGTGCTAAAACATAGATATATTGTGAAGAATGGAAGAACATAAGTAATGCAAAAGAAAGTGGAAGAAAAGATACAAGCATGTTCTTTTGTGGAGTAAATTAGGGTTTCTTAGTATAGATGGAAGAGAAGTTTGTCACATTTGTGGCAATTAATGTGAATTAGGGAAAAATGATGAAGTATAAAGGAAATCTTGCAAATCATTTTGATCATCAAATGCATTCAAAGAATCTGTAGAGCACTTGGAACTTTCTTGAAGCATCTTTGAAACAATTTGAAGACCTTCGAAGAAATCATTATGGATATTTGATATAGGTGATAGAAATTTCCCCATCTCACAACAAAAAAAGAAGATAATTGGAGAATTTTCTTGTTAAATTTTGAGAGCTATAATGGAAATTTCAAAAAGGAATACCCCTTTGAAGTTGAAAGGAGTGGATATGGATGAATTCGATCATTAGAAAATAAAGAGGTTGGAATTAGGGTTGGAGCTAAACAATTTACGAAACATACAAACCCTAGGTTTGGATATATGTGGAGAATTCCATTGATTTGCTAAAAAAGAGTTCATCTTGTTCCTTATAAGAAAATTCAAGGATGGAAACATTATATTGAGCAAACCCTATCTCATTTTGAAAGAAGCAATCGAATCGGTTACCGGACTATGCGGCATCAGAGAACTTCTTCGATGAAAAACAATAAAATAAAAGGAAGTGGAGGAAATGACAAGAGTTGGTAAAGATCTCCAGGCACTATTGATCGATATTGTTGGTGATGACTCGGTTAGGTATGTTGCATACGACATTTCTTATTAAATATTTTTTAGAAATCATGAAGGCTCTACTTCGGCCATTGCAACTTATTTGGCACATAAAATGGTAAAAGAGAATGTACAATTTGATCTATGTAAGCTAATTCTTGAAAATCTTACTGAGAATATACAAATGACATTGAGAGAAGGATACCCATTTTGTTTTGGGTCCTTGCTTACATGTTTAGTGTTTTATTTTGTGAAATCTCTACTAAAAAAGAAAGATGTTGAGTGGGAATCAGAGATTCCCATTGCAAAACATATATTCAGGCACTTCAAAAGCTTAGAGGATAAAGCAAGTCCATGCAAAAAAATTTTCTTATCATTACAGATTGTGATGAGCTCCGGTGAAGTCATGGTGAGTTGATTTTAGGAAGGTTCTTCCTCTGAGACGTAGGAATTGGAAGTGGTTACTAGCGATTCCCCTCCAAAATTGAAGAAAAGAAAATTTGTCTCTGAAGATGTCATTTCCATCTCTGAAGAAAATAAAGAAGAAGAAAAATCTCTAGCTGGATTAGAATCTTTCAATCTGGAAGGCATCCAGTCCATGTTAATAAAAGGAAAAATGAAGAAAGTTGGTGATTTATGGAGTACGACCTCACCCGTTGATAGAATTAAAATTGATGATGCTTTAGTTGAATATCTACTTCATAAAGGTATTGATATATCTGTTGTTTATGATTTTTTACCTAAAAATTTAATTTAAAATAGTTGAAGAGAGAATGTTATTTGAAGGTCCGGGAGGACGTTAGTTGGAAGCTTTAGTTGAAAAGAGATGTTATAAGGAAAAGTAAAGGTTATCTGAACTGATTGTAGAGACAAAGAAATGCATGAAAGAAATGACAGACATATACAAGTATTGTCTTCGATGGCCTGCTACAGTTGATAACTTTCGAAGTAGAATTGAAGTAATAAAAGCTGAAGTGAATAGTATTGGAAAGAAATTTGATATTTGTGAGGACAAACAAGGGAAGAAAAGGTTGAGAATTGGTGAAATTCAGGCTGAAATGATCATTATACAGAGGAAAAGGGATGACATAGTGAAGACCTTCTGGCTTCTTAAAGAAGTGGTTGAGGTCTAGTTAGACCATATTTCTAGAATACTCTCTGATGCAGATGACTATGAGAAACAATGTTCATCTGCAGACTGGTCATCCTCCTTCACACTGTTGGTTGTATTGGATAGTATGTGTGCAAGAATGGACTCTGCTATCCTTGAATGGAAGAAATGATATCCTTTTATCAAAGAGAGGTACAAAGATGTATTTCAAGTGACAAATGCCATCCTAATTTGAAGAAGTCGTTGTTTAAAAGTTTTGAAATTTTGAATGAATTAGGATTTTTTGAATACTAGATGTCACCATGTTTACATATTTTTGGCGCCCTTTTCCATTGATGTCAAAGGGGGAGAGATTTGGAGAGATTTGGAGGAGAAGACTTGGAAATTTTTTGAATCAAACTTTTTGCACATGTTGCCATCAATGAAAAAGGGGGAGATTGTTGAAAGTTTGTCATATATTGGCATTGATGTCACCATGTTGGTCTGGTACCCTGTACCGGTGTAAGGATCTATGTAGATCATGCTCATCTCATCCAATATCTCTAGTATGTTGGTATGGATATCTTCTCTGGTAATCTGTATGATCTGAGCTTTTGGGAAAAGGATTCTAATGGTTGGAAGCGCGTATACATGTATTTTTCAGCTATTCTTATGATCGAGTAATGTGTTGGCATCGGTTCTTGAGATTGCATTTCAGAGTTAAGCTAATCCTAGCCGAAATGATGTTGCATAACATGGATGAAATACTTTCGGTATGAAGACCAACAAGTCATCATCTTGAAAATATGTTTTGCATCAATTAGGCCGACCTAATCAATGCATGCAGTAACATCAGATATATTTATAAGATGGTTAGAAGATGAGAAGGAGACGAAGTGAGGAAGATAAATGAATGTGAATGCAAAGGGAAGAAGAAGTGTATGTATGAACAAAGTGTCCGAATAGTGATTGAAGATCAATGAATACACTGAGCATCAAAGGAACTAAACCTTCACATGTGGTGTAACTCCTCAGTTCAATTTTGGCAATTAGCCATTTTATGTTTAATTTTTTTGTAGGAAATGAGCCTCCATTTTGGACAGTAATTCCTTGTAAGTATTGAGGTTTTGCATGTGTCAGTGAACCTCTTATCGATATTGGTATAACTTTAAATACTTTGAGTTAATCCTCCTAGTGGTTTTTCCCTCATTGGGTTTTCCACATAAAATATGGTGTTCATGTGTTGTGAAACTTAATGTTAGACTACTACTTTAATCTGTTATGTATTACAATTAAGTTTTAAGTATTTGTTCAATGATTTTGTTTGGATACTAATTCACCCCTCAGTATTCGGTTTATTCAACATTTCTATGCTTGTTTGAGTAAGGGTTCAACCACAGTTGCATTCATTCATGGCAAAGTGGCCTAAGTTGTGAGATGTGTTGAGAAAAATTTGTTTAAGACCATATGAGATGTGTTTGAAGTATTGGAACAGGAATAGGAACCCCTTGTGTCCAAGAACTCAGTTGTGTCATGCTGAATTGCCCAAGTAAGCCTAGTAAGAAGGAGGACAATCATTTTTTTAACCCTTCCATCCAAAGAAACCATACCTCATTTTTGGATGTGTAATAATGGCCAAAAGGGTATTCTAAATGGGCATCCTTTTCTATAGATCATGTTTTCTCCAAAATATATGACCAAAAAGGCCTTTTTGAAAGGCTACAAAGAAGAATGGCGGTTTGTCAAGGAAATCCCATTGATTGATGACTAAAGGTTCTTGTGAGTGGTTTTTATTAGTTTGTTGGATCATTGTACACCCATGCTCTACATCATCAATGAATTGGAAAGTCAACAGTTATCAACTTATGAACTCAATAATTTTTTACTGAATCAAGTTGTTTCTTTATACATTATTGTTTATTTCAGGAAATGAAGACAAGGACTGTAAGGAAAAAATTACATTATAGTAATCATAATGTTCAAATTCTAGAGATAGAATATGAGCATGCACATACTGAAAAAGTGGCCAAGAATAATGAATATATTTTGTGTCTTGGTTTGAAAAGGAAAGTTGTAAATCCACTAAGTAGTATATTATTTGTTTAATAGTGTTTAAACAAATTTTATAGGCAAGAGCTTTATGTATATAAGACATAATACAATTTTTTTTTTTTGTTTTATAGGCAACAAAAAGAGTGCAAAGAAAATGTGGAGAAAAAACAAAAGGAAAAAAAAGATACATTGTTTCCATCTTGTAGAAGCCAACGCTTTTTTGGTTCAACAAATGAAAGTTGGTGAAAACAATAGTTGTGATGATGTGTAGCCTAGTATAGCACATGGTGATGTGCAACCTAGAATATAGCACATGGTGATGTGTAGCCTGATATAGCACATGGTGATATGCAACCTGATATAGCACATGGTGATATGCAACCTAATATAGCACATGGTGATATGTAGCTTGATATAGCACATGGTGATGTGCAATGTTGTGATGATCTCTTAGAACTAAGTCTAAGAGAGTTTATTGAAAAACATCAGGGAAAAGGAACAAGTTTGTAGATTCTTTTTTCAACATTAAAGGATGCATTTAATATTGTGGAATCCATAGAGACTAGTACTGATCTACCTACTCATGCCACACCTAATGTGGAAAAGGACCATGAAGTTTTGGTTAATGAAAGTCATAAAGAGAGACCACTTGCATCTGTTGTTCCTCATAGTGCACTTGTTGCATCTAGAACTTTTGATGGAACTAATGGATCAACCAAAAATACTAGTATTGGTAATTTAATAGAAGATTTGGATGTTTTTGTCAAAAGAAAAATATTGAGTCAAGATTTGTACAGATCCACTGAGAGGAATACAAAAGAACGAAAATTAGAAGGTAAGAATCTATTATTTCTTGAGATATTGAGAGATGGTGAGCCCATTTGTCCAAATGTTGCAAAGTGGGCCACCGAGTTGGGTGTAAGATGTAGGGCCCATTTGGATATTTATAAATCAAATTTTACAGATCAAGATCCACGAGCTGTGGAAAATTTAATATAAAAAATGGAAAATTCTTTTGAGACTTCCGATGGAAAAATATCTAGAAAATATTACAAGCAAAGGATGAGAGTTTTGATGAAAAATTATAGATACATATGCAAAAAACAAATCATGTTGGGAAAAGAGAGGTTCAACTCTAGTCTATCTCCCAAAGAGTGGGAGACATTGAGAGAAAGTATGCATTCCAAAGAATATTTGGTAAAGAGTAACAGAGGAAAGAGAGAAAGAGATAATGAGAGGGTTAGATATACATTTGGTTGAGGCAGGTTGCACACTAAAATGGACAAATTTGGAGTAAGTGTATGGATTTTTGGTTTAATTTACATTGTGTTATTTATTTTGATTTTTATTAAACTAATTATAGGTTGAAATTTACATTGTATTTTAGGTGGAAAATAGTAATAAAGAAGCAGGTGCAGAAGATATTGTCAATTATATGGTAGCACTAGATGCTAGTAAATCTAAGAGTAGGATGAAGTTGAAATCTAGTTCGTCAACAAAGATTTCACAACTATCTGTTCAATGCCCAGTAGGAGCCTATATAGATCATGTCAACTCATATGAACAAGGGTACCAAAAAGTAATGCGTTGCACATCAAGACTCAGTCACCAAGTTTCGTAGTTGGTTGAAACTGTTAACCTTATGGATGTTTCATGGAATGAGCATAAATCCATGGATTCAGATGAGGTAAGAGGCTTTATTGATCTCATTTCTTCTTGTTTGGTAGTTATATATATAAGTGCATCTTAATATGTATATTATTGAAATCTAAGCGTAGGAGAATCCAATCCAGTTTCTTTATTGTTGGAGTGATCTAGAAAATGTTTTTTTGGATAAATTTATAGCTTGCATTCTTTACTTGACTATTGAATGCTTTATATATATTTTTTGCACGATGGTTAAACCACATGCAGAGCAATTGTTTCAAAGCAATAGGAAAATGAAAATGCCTTCAAGGTGTCAAGAGAGTTGCCGATATTGATAGTGATGAAGTGGACAAGAATGTGCAACACAGTCATCTTAGTTGTCTTGAAGTTGAGGTAATTAATATAATAGTTGTCAATGTTTGTCCCAATGTTTTGTCATTCTTCATGCTTAAAATATTCTTTTAGAAAAAAATTTATAGCTTTTGCATTCTTTACTTGACTTATATTAATTTTTGCATGATGATTAAACCACATGATGCAGAGCAATTATATGAAAGAAGGAAAAAAATAAAAATGACATGTCAATAGAAATCTATGCAAAGTTGTACAACTTAATGTCTACAATGATGTTGATAATGGTTATGATGATGAACTCTGCAAGCATGCACATGATATTCATAGTGGTGGTCATGTTGAACTTGAAGTGAGTGCTATGAAACCACATGCAAATAAGTACTATTGAAGTAAGTAATGGTTATTTTATTATGTATATAAGGGTAATCATTACCTATTTGATAGAAGTTGGACATTAGAATAGTAGTGAAGTGTAATTAGCTAGTATATATAGATTATGGAATTAAGGAAGAACATATAACTTACATATGATAGCTTAGAGCTTAGTTGTAATAGAGGGTTTTATAAAAGCACATACAAAAACTGATTTGTTCCAAGACATAAGACATTACATACAACTATCAAAAATAATATAATGTGTATTTTTTTTGTTTTTGAAGATATTTATTGATAAAATTCAAGAAGGGGATACAGTTGAGGTGTTGGATACACATCATGGTGCTTCTATGAGCATTGGGCATATTCAAACACTATCTATTGTACATGGAGTCAAATTGAAAGGAATAGGAGATAAAAAAATGTATGTATTTTAGAGGTCGCAAGTAACATACCCCTTCCTCATGCAAACAAACTAGATGGAGCTATCCATATGAAAAAGAAAGTAGTGGTCTTCGCACGGTGGCCACTAAAATATTTGAAAAAAATCACAAAGAGTTAGTTGTAAGTGCAGAAGAGAAAAAGAAGGGTTAGTAGCAACAGAGTGTGGAGAGTGAAGTTGCAGATAGAGATTGTATTGAGCCTAAATAAGTTGAACCCAAATATAAACCAAAAAAATTAATTTGGGTGTACATTTTGTGAGTAGAATAGAGAATGTTCTATCTTACTACACCTATAATGTAAAACCCCTTGATTATGTTTTTCTCTTTTTGTTTGGGTTCCGCTCATTCAAACTGGTGCATTATAGAAGAGGGAATATGTTGTTATGTAAGTAGTAGACGTAGAGAACAGGGGTTTAGAAAAAGAAGTAAATACATAGCAGATAAAGAGGTATAGAGAAGAGGAAAATTTGTAGAGAGTGCAACAATATACATGTGTGTACAGTTGCAAATAAGTTGCAACATAGAATTGTGATCAAAATTGTAATATCTTGCATAAAAAAAAAAGGCATTGTAACTTAGTTTTCTCAGTCATGGCAATAAAAAACACACTTTGTAACAATACATTTTTCAAAGAAAAGACACATTTTTGTCTTGTATCTATTGTAAGAACATGTTTTATCAATAAAATTTCAGTATTTTTCCTTCTTAATAGCCATTTCATTATGTGCAAATGAATGATTGATTATATTTTTTTGTATTTTTATATGCTTAAACCTTAATTAAAGAATTGTCTCATTTCTAGCACTTACAGGAAAAAATCAGTGAACAAAAATAATTAAATAAACTACCAATTGACTAAATATACTACCAACTAATAGAAATCAGTGTTAATAAATATGACTAAATATAATGATTATGCAATTAATAAACAATGTATCAATATATCTATCCGTTGACATAAATTAGTGAGCAAAAAAAATTAAATAAACTACCAAATTGATCAAAATGATGATTAAAATTAATGACTAAATACACTACCAATGGACAAAAATCGGTGAATAAAAATGACTAAATAAGTGACTAGTTAACATCATTCAATGACTAAATTAATGATAAAATATACCAGTGAATAAAAAAATGACTGAATAAGTGACCAGTTTAAAACATTCAATGACTAAATTACACACTACCAAATCAATCAAATTAATGACTACACCAATGACCAAATTGATCAATTAGATGACTAAATTAGCAAGCAAGTCGATCACTCAGACGACTAAACCAACAACCAAATCGATCAATCGGGTGACTAAATCAACGATCAAAATCACTCAGCCAAATGACTAAAAATGGTTTAGTCATCAATTCAGTCATGTTATAAATGACTAGAAATAAACTACTACTAGTCACACGACCATGTTCAATCATTTATAAGTAGTTTTAAGTAGTTTTTTAAATCTTATATTGTTGTTTCTATACTAGTGTAGGTTGTGTGGGAGGAGTAACCATGACCATATTAGTGTATGCCTCAACTTGAGTGGTAGAATCAGAGGGATCAATAATTTAGTTGGCAGAATGCAACAAAAACGAGTCTATGTATGTTTGGAACTCACTATTTTCTTTCAACAACGACTTGTTCGCATTTTCTTTATTCTCATTAAGATGAATAGTATTGTCCTCAATGTGGTCCTATATCTCGTGACATAGGTGCATACAACATTTGATATCCTATCCGTTGACTCGATGGTACTAACAAAAGGTATTTGCATTGTACCAATCAAGGTAAGGTTCCTTGAGAGGTTTGGAGTTCTCCAAGGTTATGATCTTATCCTTCAACAAATTTTGTAATATCGAAGAATAAGATTCTACTAACTTTGTGAATTTTTTGTTGTGTCTAAGGCCATTATCATTCATTGCAACTACTACATTCACAACAGACTTGCCTTTTCTCGAGATCATTACAATGGATTTTCCTTCTAAATGAGAGTAAGGGGAGGGTCCCCTGAACTGAACTACCATCTACTGGTATTCTCTTAATGTCACACACAAATGCGTGAAAGAATGGTATTTCACATGGGAAAACTTTTCCTGGCAAGGTCTCTGTAGGTTACCTATGAACACCTTTTGCACATTAGAATCAAGAAATAGGTACAAGATCTATGAAAAGAGCACTTGATATAACACTATGAACTCAATTATCTTCTCATTATCTCATTGCTTGCATTGGACAAGATCCAAAAATGTCATCTTTGTTCCGATTTTGGCATGGAACTGTCAAAGAAACTGATTCACAAGTTGATTGAATGAGAAGATGGAGTTATCAGGAAAGAAATAGTACCAGTCAAGAGTTGTATCCTTGAGAAATCAAGGAAATAATTTTTCCATCAATGCTTCATTATGGAAGAATTTTGTACACATGGTATTAAAGGAAAACATGTGTATTTGTGGATCCCCTTTGTCTAATATTTTTTAGATTTGGGAATCTCCATTCCTTGTGGGAAGGGAGTGTTTAGGATTGTCACCAATAATGGGAAATGTTAGAAGAAGGGTTGAAATATAGGCTAGGTAGAGGCTTGGGAGAGACTCACCAGCTAGTTCTGCATTCGACCCATGTTCTGAAGCAAGGCATTCAAAACAGGGTTGGTAGATGATAGAGGACTAGTGGAACCTCCAGAACCACCACTACTAGCACCACCTCTGGAACCATCTATGGAGCCACCTCCACAAATGTTACTTTGCTACCAAAACCACCACCACTCATTCCACAAAAACCTCCGCCACTCGAGGGAGTAGGAGGGGTGAAAATGAACCCAAGGGGTATTTTACTCACCTTTAGGGTGTTAGGCCTTTGGGAAGCAAAATTGATATTGATTGCAGGTCTTATCTTGACCATGCACATGGATGTATTAGGTATCAAAAAACATAATTTTCTTTCATAGGCATTGAACACTTCTCCCCAGGTGGTACCCAATCTAGGCCTATATGAAGGGACATAAGCTTCAATCAGATCAGTGAGGCCACATAGAAATTATATGCCTATTTGATCTTTCCCTAGCAACTGTCTCACCTTGTTTGCAAGCCTAGTGGCTCTCGCCATGCTTGGTGCCTTCTCTAAGTGATGCAAAAGGTCTAACAATCTATTATCTAAAGCCATAAGATTTTCTACAAGATTGTGTACCGCATCATCTTTGTCCATGGACAAAGGCATAGGGGATGCAGGAGGAGTAGGCACATGAGTGGTCTCTTCCATGAAACCCATCTCTTCAGCATAGTTTGTAAGAAAACCAGTGGTAAATTCATTGGTTAAATTGGTGGTAAAAATAGGGGTGAAACTAGAAGTGAACTTCGTCTTACCCATTGGTATGTGTCACACACTTCTCCTAACAATGTACCCAAAATTCATGGACTAGGTTGTGATGCTCATAAACCTTCACAACACTCAAGATTACAACAATCACAAGGTACGGGGAAAAAGTATTAACACAGACAAATGGGTAGACGTTGCTTCATGTTGGGTTCACCAAAAATGTAAGAGAGGGGGACCAACCATGTCAAGGCTCTAGGTCATGAAGAGCCCAGAGCGGAGGGCTGCCCTAACTTAGCTCACTTAAAAGAAGAGGGATCAAGAATGAAGAGCACTAAATAGTTCTTTTATCACTCTTTAGACTTGAGATTTAGGATTAGGCTAAGTGAGCTGGTTTTTAGGATCAATACTATACCTTAGACAACTCTCTATCCAAGAACGATAGTGCAGTTATAGGATGAAAATGTAGCACACTAGTGTCTCTCTAGTGCACTAGCATCCATACATGCAAAAAATGTAAGACATAATAACAATACCAAAAAACTAGCTAAACAGCCTAGCTAGTTAACTTTAACAAAAATGACAAAATAATGGAATACAAAAAGTGAATGCATAGATAATGGAGCAAGTAAATAAAGAATAAAGTGACAAAGATTAACTCATAGAAATGCTAGTTTGCTAGCTAGCTCCACATGGATGTATCCACCTACACATAAGAAAAAGGGAAATTTTTTGAGGTTCTATAGGGGTTTACCTCAGTCAAACCCCTATTTTGGTATTTCTGCTTCCACGAACAACCAAAGAGCAACGGAATAAATATGTGATAAAGGAGAGGAAAGAAAGAAAAGAACACTACAAATAATACTATACTACTCAATCAATTCACAAAGGAGAGGAATGAAGCATTACCAGCTCCACCCAAAAACTAACTAGCCAATGGAGGGACAATGCAAGGACTTGGAAAAGTCACCACATCCATGATGGTGATGAAGGGAAGTCTCACAAGACTCCAAGATTGCAGTTCTATGGCTTGCTTCACACTTGCAATGTGGAGTTGATGGAGCTTCAAATTTGTTGTAATGGAGTGCTAGAATGTTGCTTGAGAGTGTGAGAGTGAAGTGAAAATGCTAAGAGAGTTCAAGAGAGATGCTAGAGGATGAAAATGAAGTGAGAATGATTGTTTTTGAAGGTTGGATGAGAGGGAATATGGCATTTTTAGGTTGGTTGGTTGAAGAGGGACTTTACAATTGGGAACCAATTAGGTGTGTAATTCCCTCTACCCACTTCAAACATAGGAATATGTTAGGGATGGTAGCATGCACCGTAGATGTCTGTGCATCATAATTTTGTCCCCAACAGATATTATCTCGCTGACACACAAGATGAATGCCAAGTGGGTGGAAGACAAGTAAGTGATGTAGAATTTCACCTTCGGATTTAATTTTCTAAGGTGAGGGTATGTGAAAGGGGAATTTTCCTAAGGGGTGAAAATTCACTCTTATACATTTTCCCCCCACTTTAGTGAGCACGAGTATCAATGAATGCTTGATAAATTAGATAAAAGAGATAAAAGAGATAGAAATGTATACCTGAACCTTCGAGGATGTAGACTACGATCTGGCAAACTCAAGAGCACAAGACAAACAAAGGACTCCACAGGTGCTTTCCTTGATGAGTTTCGAACAGAAGGACTCCATATCCCTACAGAACTATGAAGTTGCACAAAGTACACTGAAGGCCCTCGGTCAGATGATGAACAAATCCCACAGGATGAAAGTGTCTCATAGGTTTGTAGACCTACAAGGAGGCAACCCCCAAGTTCTCTCTCATGAAGGAAGCCTAGTGATGTAAGCGCCTTATAGGCCCACAGACCTGCAAGGAGGCAACCACCAAGTTCTCTCTCATGGAGCAAGCCCAAATAAGTAAGCAACTTATAGGCCCATAGACCTGCAAGGAGGCAACCCCTAAGTTCTCTCTCATGGAGGAAGGCCAAAGAAGGAGACTTCATAGATTCAAACTTGAAAGCAACTTTACAGATGCACTTGCAAAGTGACATGCCTATATGTAGCTAAAACATGTCAAAAATAAAAGCAACCACACAATAATTCAAGCAAATAGTCACGTAGATTGTCAAAAAATCAAAAGGCTTTCAAAAGTGTCCCTCGAGAACCCTTCAATAAAAGAGGGGTCCACTCAAGGGACATGTTGGTTGGAAGTGCAAAAGAGATGTTTTTTCCTCAAATCAATTCATCATCAAGGAATCCTTTCAAAATATGTTCAATTCATCGAGGAATTTTAAAGGAAGAAGATGCCCCTTCATGAGGGGAAGGTTGAGGCTTCTCCCAAAAGACAAGTTTCTCCCTCTTCAAAGGAAATTTCTCAAGTTCTTTCTTTGCAAACCCATGATGAAGAAAACACATTCTATTAGGGGTCCAAGTTGAGAATGTGATTTTCAAGAAAAAGGTGTGCAAGGGTTTTTGAGAAAAGATTCATCATCAACGAATGCATTTTATGAAAATCAAAGTATCATAGAAAGAGATGTTGTCATACATACAAGGGAAAACTCAAGAAAAGAAGAGAGAAAGATAATAAAAGTGCAACATCACGAACAAGAGACATAGGGTGATTTGGTTTCACAGGGTCAGATCTAATCATGCTGATATAAATAATAGGTAACCACAATGCAAGGCGAAAGATCATAAATCCCCACTAGATCAAGAGGAATGTACAGAAGAAAAAAAGTAAAAATAAAAAATTGGGTCAACATGGAGGGGAAGCTTAAATGCCCCCAACGCTTTGCATCATCCCCAATTTGCTGAAAGTCAAAACACAAATATGGAAGAATGATGATATCGATAGAAGGTTTACAACACAAAATCACTCCTATATCTCAGCACCAACAAGGGTGAAAAGGGTCATCCAAGAACATGTAACACAAGCACAAGGGAACACATCACAACACACACACATAATCTAAAGATAAAGAAGAGGCCTCCCCCTAACACTCATCAACCAAGAGGTCATTCGCTTCCCAATCTAGATCATTAAAAGGAGAAAGCGGATGAGCTTGCAGTGGTGGAATATTAAGAGGAGGAGCTTTCGACCCTCCTGCAACAATGTTTGAGGAAGAAGCTCTTGCAAGGTCTTCTCCACTCGGTTCTTGTGGAGCTATGGTCACCGATTTTGCAAAGACTATTGACAAGGTGGAGACTTCATCCAGAGAGTTGAACATGTAATTTATAGGAGTTCCATGTTGTACCTCAACAAATGGAGAGAATGGCACCCAAGATTCACTGCTTGGCTCACCGAGGGACTATAGAGCAGTGAAAAACTGAAGGGAAGCTAAAACTTGCTCTATCACTAGAACAGAAAAAGCTTGCATAGGACCACCCTTCGAGGAAGATGGGATGCTCTTATGCCCTTTGTTGCTAGAAGGGCCAACCTTCACCTTCTACTTCATCGGGGGATGTGAAATTCCCACAAATGAGGCAAGAGGTGTGGAGGTGGAGGAGAGAACTGTGATGGACACCATCAAAGTGTTTGGCATGTCCATGGGTTTTGGTAATGACGGGATGTCTGGAAGGGACATTAACAAGGGCAGCTCGATCGAAGGAGTGATGAACATGTGCACCTTTTTAGGGTCAAGTTCATTTGCACTCATCATGGAAGCCTGAAGCAAAACAAAATTATGTTGAACAAAAGGAAAAGGGAGGAGAGAGGAGGACACAACATGAGGCCCTAAAGCGGGAGCATTCATCTCCTCTTCCATTTTTGTAAAGTGGCCTGCTCAGCTACTAGAGCCTTTTGATAGCGCTTGTTCTCATGCGCAAGGAAATTTCTATGAATCTTTGAGCTAAAGTCTAGGAGTTGCGAAGGTACAGAAGGCTCCTTCTCAGCTATAGGGGTGTCCATCACATCCATTTTTGGCAAAGGGACAAACTCCTGAATGGCAGCAGGAAGAAGATATTGAGAAACAATGGGGCAAGCCAGATCTAGTGCCTCAATGGTGGGTCTTTTTCAGTTCACTTCTTTAGGAGTAGGAGCGGTGGGAGGCCTCAAAGGTTGAGACATAGAGGATTCCCCGTGAGAATGCTTCCTTTTGTAGTATAGGTAGGGAACAGGTCCAAGAGATGTAGTAGGAAGATCAGATATTTGAATCTTGGGTTTGTGCCATGCCCATATCATCAGACTCAAGTTAGGTAAAAGGTATGAGTATTCATCCAAAACTCTTCTTCAAAAAGAGGAATAGAAGAGGCACCCCGAGGATGAGAAGGCCTCTCCTTTGCCTTTTGAGAAGAGGAGGCAACCAGTTGTTGCACTACAAGAAGGGTCAAATTTGGTTGTCCCTTGCCCCCAGTCTTATACTTCACATAATTTTTGTAAGGTAGGTCCCTTCTTGGGGGAAGCGGACCAACAAGGGTGGGCCAAAAATGATTCAATGAGTAGCCGCCATGGGATACCAATGGTAGGTGTAGACACTAAAAATTGGTCTAGGCCTGCAACACCATTTTTGACATAATTCTCATCTTCATGGTCATGATTAAATAATGTTAATTATTTAATTATTTTCTAAGGTCACATATCCTCTATTAATTGAATAGCTTTAATTATTTAAATAATTCATTATTACCTTTATTCTTTCTTGATTGATTAAATAAATATTATTAATTTAATTACATCGCTAATTTAAAGTCATCCTCTTTCTAAAATTAAATTAACTATTATTTAATCTACCCTCATCACATTTTCAACTATAATTATATAATCATCTAAAATTAGTTAATTATTCTTTAACCTTTTCTCTAGTCAATTAAATAAATCTTTATTTATTTAATTTAATCCCCAAATTTTGAATGTTGAATTAAATAATTATTTAATTCATAAAAAGAATTATTCCTAGCATATTCTTCTATAGTTAGATAATCGCTTAGTTCTCTAATTAGTCATTTACCACTTAAGTCGAGATTTAATTAAATCAGTCAGTTATCTCCTGATTTAATATCAGATTATTTTTCATAAACAAACCTTCTGATTTAATTAGTCAGTTATCTAGTTTTAATTCTTCTATGTGCAATTGATACAGTGAGCTGCATATGAATTTTCATGACCCTTCTGACATTCTGCGACACATCTATGCCTCACTACGATGCATTTGGCTGGTAAATAATTTTCTCGAAATTCTGAATTTGATTTTTTAATTTGTAGCTTTATTAGGACTAATTCGGAGTTTGCAACATGTGTTCTTGAGGAGTTAACATAGCATTTGTAGGATGTTTTGTAGAAGACAAGTATTCAAACCTTTTTGCAAGACAATTGATGAAGATAAAAAATCAAACTACTAATGAGTTGTTTTGCAGAACCTTTGTTGAAGATAATTTTGAAACAGATTATTTGAGTAGATTAGAAAAATGTCATTTGGGCTTAAAATTAATCACTTTCTACTATGTTTGGTGCATTTGCACATTTTTTTAGATTAGAAAACCGATTCAATAACAAAAGTATCCTCTCCCCTTGAGCATTTGTGTGATCCTGGGTGTTTGAGAAACTATTATTGACTCTAGATCTAGGCCTGCTTGGATGGGAAAAAGTACTCACCCCAAAGTGATTCAAAACCAGTGATGAGCTAAAGCCAAGCTACTCCTGATCGGTATACAAATTTTAATGTTGAGTAAAACTTAGTGTTATAGGTGAAGATTTGTTATACAGAAAAGTTAATTTTGCCTCACGTATAGCCACCTAAACAGGCACCCTTACTAAAAATCCAATTTTTTTATAGATTAACCAAAAACCCCTATTTGCCAGTGCAAGAGGTCGAACCTCTGAAGCTGTCTCACGTTCATGCGGTTCTTAGTAGAGATGAAAAGTTCATCGTGGGAGATTCATGAGAACTGAAGTTTGGATGACCTAAGAAGTGTGTGCCATGTAAGGGGGAGCCAGTGTGGTCAAGCTTCTAATCTTCTGCTCTGACTAAGCATAGCTAGGGAAACCCAAGTGAGAATTTAGCAAGTATTGTTATTGCCATCCTTAGGATTGTACTTGTTTTTTGGAATTATACATGTTCATGTTTATCAAACCAAAAACACTTTGTTTTCTGATTGTCTATATTTTCCAAAATTTGATAAAAAAAAGTCAATCAAACCTACAATTAATCAAAAGACCGCAACTATCAAACTAAGTCACATCTATTAACCAGAAACTTAGATCTGTCAAAACTGGGTCTAATCCATCATTTGCCAAAAACAACAAGTCACATATGTTTAACAATTAGTCGCATCTGTCATAGAGATTCACATCTATCAATTTGAAAACTGCATCTGATATCCCGAGTCACATATGTCAAGTCTGTTAATACCTCTAATATTGGAAAACTATATTTGCAATCCCTTGTGATGCATTTGATCTGGTGAGTCACATTTGTAGTCTGGAATGACACATATGCTCTGTCACAAACCTAAGCCTTATTCTACCAGTAAACAAGTTTTGAGACCGAAAATCGCATCTGTCAAACTTAGTGACACACTTGACTTTATGAGTCGCATTTACAATCTAGAATGACACATCTTCTTGTCACAAACTTGAGATATAGTTTACCATAAAATTGCATATGACACTAAGAACCGCATCAGTAAAACTAAACTACATTTTCCGGATAACTAGAAAACCAGAACTCACAGTCACAGCTTGAAACCAAATGGTCATACCAGTCTTTGATTTCTCTTTTCACAGTGATCCTTGGACAGAAACCAGAAAAATTTCTCATACTTTACATGATTGCATCCTTTAGGTGTAATTTAGCTATAGTGACAGGCATCCTAGTTACGAAACTTAGTTGCATATTAGGAGTCTTTATTACTTTCAGATAGATTAAACTTTTAGGAAAATCACTTTGCAGATCTTAGAATAGGCCAACTTTCCATGCTTTGGACAAACCCTTGCTTCAACGAACATTGTCATTGAACCTAGTCACTTGTCAACATATCTTTTTTCCTACACATGAATCCTTCTAGCTCATCAGTCTTGTTTGGGAGCTCACCTTATGTTTTGGTCTTATTCCTACAAAGGTTCCTTGATAAAACTAAATTGTAGCCTTGGTTAAACTATAGGTGGTAGGTAACCTCCTTTTAGAATCATTCAAAATTGATTACCTTAGAAGTTTGTTTAGAATTTTACATACTTAGACACTGTCATCCTAACATGACATTATTTTAGAAATTCCTTATTTTCCAAAAAATACCAAAAAAAATAGCAGCATTCATTCCTCATATCCAGAAAATCCCAAAAACATAGACCAAATCATATCATAGACATAGTTTTGCATCATCCCATTTTTTTGAGCAATATCTTTCATGGTCGAAACAAGGTCTAAAAAGAAACAAAGAGAAATGGTTGATCCACGAGACTTCATCAATCCCTTCTTGAACATACCATCAGGGAGATCAAGACCTCACAAATCCTTGCTAGAAAAATTTATCACTAGAGACCTACAAGGACATATTTTTGTAGAAGACATAGACACGACTGTCCAAGATCCTAAATTTTTGTCTTTTGTAGATGAGTGTTTAGCAAATGATCCTCACAAATATCTAGCAAAGTTGTTGGTAGAAGGTGCCATGTTACCTCAAGGATTTGACATCCATGCATTGAAAACTTCATCTACTCAAGGGACAAAAAAATGACATGTAGTGTCTTTATTCCTCAAATAACTACGACTATACCATCTGGAATACCTACCCAAACTACCACAATAGTACACACCACACCATTTGGTATGACACAAGGCCTTAGTTTTTCTACAAGAGCATCATCCTCTGATCCCTTTGGCACTAATACCAAAATTAAAAGGCCTAAAATTAGCGTAAACATTACATAGGCTATACCATAGATCGACACCACTAGTGCGATTCCACAAATACGGGTTATACAAACAAGACACATACCTACACTGAATCAGAGCTCATCACAAAATATTGTGTTTCAGAACACTTACATAGATCCCAACAATGCAACCAACACATCTTTGACATAGGTAGATGTTCTACAAACATAAATGCAAGCCCTTCAACAATAAATGGACATGTCAATGTCTGGTAAATGAACCATTTCAACACAAGATTTATGTCCATGTCCCTTTGACAAAGAATTATACATGACACCCTTCCCACACGGATATGTTATACCAAATTTTCCTAAGTATAATGGGAAGCATAACACTCTGCAACATATAAGGAAATTTTCCACAACATGCATGGACATCGCATATGACCCAACGTACCTTATGAGACTTTTTCTGTGAACCCTCATTGTGATAGCATTGGAAATGTTCTCTAAACTTCAATATGGCATAAAATCATGCGGTGAATTGGCTGAAAAATTTGTGGAACAATTTTCCTTTAACATTGATAATGAAATCACGATAGCTACCTTATGTCACACCACACAAGAAGAAGGAGAAAACTTCATCACCTTCTTTTAGAGATGGAGTCTAGCTAGTCAATGCCCTATTGAAATACCAGAGAAACAAAAGGTCAGAATATTCCTCAAAAATCTCAATCCAAAAATATACTTGAGAAGGCCTTCATTGACAAAGTTGACATTAAGGCACCAAATAGGAATCCAATTGTTCAACACCAAAATTTCCCCAACGATAGAAACAAATTTTGGTTCAAAAACAAAATTGTAACTAATGATGGTATTGTTGATGCTAAGAACCTACATGCAAGACCGGTCATTAAGTTTAGAGGACACAACCCCTATCATGACATACTCAATAGTGTTTATCAAACTACCAATTTTGTCCAAAATATGCAACAAAAATGACCAAAAAGGAGGTTTCCAAAACTTGAGTTTACCCCCTTAGTTTGATGGATAAAGAAGATGTGACCTCTTGGTTATATAATGAAGACAATGAAAAACCTCCTCCGTTAGTTCAAATATCTAAAGATCAATATGGAAAAGGCTTAATGATAATGAAAAGGAAAGGATATGATGGACATAGTGGGTTAGGACTACATCAGAGTGGAAGGACTGAACCAATCATTATCTCTCAACGATAAAAAGGCCTAGGGCTAGGTTTTCAACCGATTAGGATTGGCGTTCCTAGTACCTTGACACCATCACAAGAGGAAGTAAGTGCTTATGAAGATATTGAGACATCCAATGAACCATCTAACCGATTCCACTATGACTCTCCTAACTCAAATGAATATGAATTGGATTCCCTTTCCTTCACCAGCTTAATGGACCTAGACAAACTATTTGGCGACTTGACCAAATGCTAAATCCCTCTCCCCAATGCTAAATCCCTCACCAAACTCAACTGATCCTCATCCTCAAGTGTCCTTAACAAAAGAAGAATGGCTCAAGATTTACTATTGGGAAACCCTTGATCCTACCTCATGGGAACCTAATGAAACCGCTTCTGATGAGCAAGCCCTTATAGTGGGTCCACCACAGAGTCTATTTGTCCCTAGGAAAAAGAACAAGAAGGAGTTGGCTGGAAACTTCTATGACCATGTCAATAGATATATCCTCACCTTTTCAGCCTCCACCTTTGATAATTCCAATGATGACATGCCCCTCATATATCCCCAGCTTATCGATTGGGATCAACAAGACACACCCATCTTAGACATATTTGAGAACAACGAAGCAATAGTTGAGTTCACAGGAATATGAGATGGCATACCTAGTGGTGACCATAAAGATGGATTTATCATAGACTTGGATAACATGACCTACTTTGGGGAGTTTGTTCACCCCTCTAGTCGCAAAATTGAAAGAAAAAAAAACAATGAAAAAAAAAATGACAAGTCCCTAGGTGAAAATGGAAAGGCGCCTTTGGATGATGAAAAAGTAAAAATAAAGGACACATATAAGGGAAAAAACCTCTCTGAGGTACCCAAGGATGGAGGGTTGAACGTTCTCCCAGTTGCTAAGGAAAATTCACCACTTTTATTTGAGGAATCTGTGGAGATCAACATATACACTAAAGATAATCCTTGGGTAATTTACTTTGCAACATCTTTGACAAAGACAGAGTAATTGGAGTTTCGTGACTTATTTACAAAAATATAGATCAACTTTGCATGGTCATACACTAACATGCCTAGACTGGATCCTGACCTTATATTAAATCATTTACCATTACAACTAGGTGTTAAGCCCATGAAGTAGAAGTTAAGGAAAATGCACCCACAAATTGCTTTATTAGTCAAAGCTAAACTAAAGAAACTATTGGATGTCGGCTTTATTAGATCAATAGAATATGCATAATAGATTTCTAATATTGTTCCAGTTATGAAGCCATTTGGAGGCATCCGCATCTGTACATACTTCAAAGATATAAACAAAGCATGTCCTAAGGATGACTTTCCTTTTCCAAATATTGACATGATAGTGAACCTAACAGTAGGATATGAGATGCTATCCCTCATGGACAGTTTCTTAGGATATAATCAAATCAGAATCACACTTGAGGACCAACACAAGACAACTTTTACATGTCCATGGGGAACATATTGTTGTAATGTCATGCCTTTTGGGCTTAAAAATGTTGGAGCTACATACCAACGTTCCATGACAACCAAATTCCATGATCTTGTACACACTCTCATGGAAGACTATGTGGATGATCTAATAGCTAAATCATTGACAATATCTAATCACTTACAAGTCCTTGATAAGATATTTCAAAGACTAGAAGAATACAAAGTAAGGCTAAATCTAGAAAAATGTGTCTTTGGCATTCAATCAGAAAAATTTCTAGGATACATTATTTCTAGATGAGGCATTAAAGTGGACCCAGAAAAAGTGAAAGCTATAATGGATATGCCTCCACTAGCAAACATAAGTCAGCTAAGGACACTACAAGGAAGATTGTAGCCTATCAGATGATTCATAGTGCAGTTAGCAAATAAGACACATCCATTCCAACATCTACTCAGAAAAGGGGTACCGTTTGTATGGACAAAATGATTCCAAGAAGCTTTTCAAAAGATCAAGGATTACTTGCTTACACCACTAGTGTTAATTCCACCTACAAATACATGACCTCTAATACTCTACATTTCAGCAACCCAATCGCTAGGATCCTTACTTGCACAAAATGATGATGAAGGTCATGAAAGAGAAGTGTACTATATCAGCCATACTTTGGTGGATATGAGCTAAACTACAGTCACATAGAACTTGCTTGTCTTGCAATAGTTTTTTCTACTCAAAAACTTAGGCATTACATGTTAAACCACCAAACCATGTTGGTTGCAAAGATAGATCCTTTGAAGTATCTCCTAAGTAAAGCAGCATTAACAGGTCGATTGGCTAAATGGGTAATGATAGTGAATATGGCATCCGGTATGTAGAAAGACAAGCTATAAAGGGACAAGTTATTATTTATCAGATGGAAAACACACCAATTAAGGTAGATCATCCTCTAGTTGTAGATTTTCCTAAGGATTTAATCTTCACTATTAACAAAAGAACCACATGGAAGTTATACTTTGACAAGTCCCACACAAATCATGGTTCAAGAGTAGGCATACTATTTGTCACACCACAAGGCGACACAATTCCTAAGTCTTTCAGAATTTCTTTTCCATGCACAAACAACATAGTAGAATATGAGGCCCTTGTGACAAGATTATGGATAGCAATCAAATGGAAGATCAAACATTTACAAGTTTATGGAGACTCTCAGCTGGTAGTGCGACAAGTTAATGATGAATATGAAACTAAAGATGAGAAGCTTTCCCCATACAAGCAAATGACAGACAGTTTTAAGCAATATTTTGATAAAATCAACTTTCATCAAATACCTCATATTCAGAATAGGGAAGTAGATGCTATGGCAACCATTGGTTCATTATTGGATATACCTAGCAAATGTAAAAATTTTATTTTTTGGTAGAACAACTTTTGGTCACTACCTTTGACATCCCAGACTCTAAGATGGTGTGTGAGCTTGTTGGTCCCACTTCCCCATTGTACAAAGACATATATGATTACCTCCATGCCCAAATCCTACCCTTAGACCTTTCGAACAACCAATGTAGTACATTTATTCGTAAGTCTTCCAAGTATACCATCATCAGAGATACCCTTTATAGACATGCCCTAGACAATACCTTATTGAGATGTCATGATGTTGAAGAAGCACAAGAAACCTTGTGTGTGGTACACAAGGGTATATGTGGATCCCATTCTAGTAGTCCTACCTTAGCTAAGAATATTATGAGACTGGGCTAGTATTGCCCTAGAATGGAAAAGGACTCATATGTCTTTGTCAAGAAATGTTGACAGTGCTAGATTCATGGAGACTTGATACACACGCCAACACAACAGCTCCGTCCAATAAATTCACCATGGCCCTTTGCCTAATGGGGACTTGATCTCATAGGTAATATACATCTTGCCTCCTCCAATGGCCATAAGTTTATCATTACTGCAACCGAATACTTTACCAAGTGGATTGAGTCTATTCCTATGACCTACATTACCGACACACAAATTTCCAAGTTTATCCTTAATTACATAATTTGTCAGTATGGTGTTCCTCAATCCATAATCATGGATAATGGTCACCCATTTAAAAACCAATAATTCTACCATCTCTGTGAAGAATTCCATATCCAACACCACTTTTCCACTCCCTATTATCCATAAGGTAATGGCCAATCTAAGGCATCTAACAAAATAATCATCAAAATCCTCAAAAAGACTATCAATGACACTAGTCGTGACTAGCATTTACAGCTTAATCATGCCCTATGGTCTTTCTGCACAAGCATCCACACTCCCACTAGAGACACTCCATACTCCTTGGTATTCAATTCTAAAGCCATCTTACCTATTGAGGTTGAAATTCCTTCCCTAAGGGTATCTTTGAAAGGGCATATTGATGATGAAGAGTACCATGTGTCAAGACTACATGAGTTAGAATTCCTAGATGAACAAAGACAAAAGGAACTAGATCATCTTCAAGCATATCAAAACCGCCTTCATCGCAACTATAACAGGAAATTTTTGAATCAACACTTTGACATTGGTGACCTAGTCTTAATGGAAAATCTAAAGAATCAAGTAGAAAGAGAAAAACCAGGCAAGTTTGAACCAAACTAGTTAGGGCCTTACATTGTTACAAAAGACTTTGGATCAGGAGCATATCAGCTCTCTACCCCTGAAGGAGAACCACTATCATCGCCAATTAATAGCCTTCATCTAAAGAGGTTCTATGCATAGCTTCTTAGAGCCTTGTCTTAACAGAATAAAAATAGAAAAAATAGAAAAATAAACAAAAAAATTGTAACCTTGATGAAAATATGGCAAATAGGCGTCTTTGTAAAACCAAAAAAATTGAAGAATCAGCAAAATAGTTAAGAGAAATAATTCATCCAATTGTGAAAACCACTTCGGCGGTGCTTTGGATAAGTATCATGGTGAAAGCCTGGCACATATGTGCCATGTGTATTCGACTTCGCTCCTTCGTCTACCATTATTCCAATCTGATTTTCCTATCATTACACCCATAATAATGTTGTACTTTCCATAACTTGGAACAATTGATACCAAGTGCACTCCACATATCCATTCCATCGTATTGTTCTTATACTTGATTGGGAGAAAATACTCAACCTACTCCATTTGGACCTTGCACTTGCTATTCCAACATCATAAAATATCTTGAAAAAAAAAAACATCATTAAATATCTTGAAAAAAAAAAATCATAAAATATCCTTAAAAAAAAAAACATCATAAAATCTCAAAAAGACAAAAAGATCAAAACATGTCAAAAATCCCAAAAATAAAGTCAAAGTTAGTTGTGTCAGTCAGTCATAGACATTGTCGAACTATGTTGCCTCTATGAATGGAAGTAGGCAAAGCCATCACTTGGTGCACCCCTGAGGCATTAGGTCCATCTTTCTAGGTTTGTTACATATCACACACATAAAATCATGACTCATTCTTTGTATATCAAATTCATTGGTCATGTCAAACTATGAGGTTTGTCCGTGTATAACGTAGGCAAGGCAATCAATCGATGAGCCCCTGAGGCTACACTAGGTCAGTCCATTAGGGTTTATCACATTCACTATCACACACGTCATATATCATCAAGTTAAGTAAATATTTTTTTCTGTCAGTTCTGTCAATCAAAGTCTAGTCGAATTGTGAGGTCTTTGTGTGTATAACGTAGGCAAGGCCATCAATTGATGATCCCTCGAGGCCGCACTAGGTCAATCCTTTAGGTATGTCATGTTAGTCAACATAAGTCATACACTGTCATCACACACAAACAATAATAAAAACATCAAGACAATTCATGCATCAACAAGACAAACAAGTCAACAATGTCATCAAGTCAAACCAAAAAATTTCCAAAACAATCAACTTATGTCTTATACAAGATGTGTCCTTCTTGAAAATAGATAGTATCATTTAAATCAAACATTATCAGTGCCTTAAACAGGTGGACATATGATCAAAACTAGACTCAACTTCTTATACGATATATTTCTTTTTGAAACCAGGCTTCATTATTGCCTTAAACAGGTGATCACATGATCAAAACCAGACTCAACGTCTTATACGATATGTGCATTTCCTACAATCAGGCTTTGTTGAACAAACAAACAAGCAATCAAACAGATCAAATTTTGGCAAGTATTTTTATTGGCTATTGAATTTATGCCTTTTTTTATCTTATCTTTAATTGGCTTTGTCTTTGAGTCCGATTACTAGCTTTCTTGAGGATGTCCCATGAAGGATTTAGAGAAGCAAGGATGTCTCAAGACTCTTTTTCTTTGACTGTTGTTTGTCGACTATCTTTTAACTTGGTTTGCAAGTCAAGTTACTAGCTTCCTCAAGGATGTACCATGAAGGATTTAGAGGAGCAATAATGTATCCTGGCTTTGTCTTTTTCTTTGATTGTTGGTTGTGGTTTGTCTTGACAAAAAGACTGGGGCAATTTTTTTCTTAGTATGAGTTAGGACACTCCTTGTCTGCAATTGTCTATTTTTAGCAAGTGGATGACTTTATACACATTGGTCTATCTCATATCATGGTGTTTATTATCCATTTGTGTCATTTAAAACCCAATGATGATTTAATGCAAGGCCTAGTATGCATTTGGAAAAAATATTGAAGATTTTACATTCTTCTAACATCCATTTCTTATACTAACAACCAGATTGTTCCACGCTAACATTTCTTCTATCCTGCATTATGACGGAGTCCTATAACACACAAAAATATAAGGTATTATGTATATGCATTCATTTTACGAACATCATTTATACATTTTCATACATATGTGCATAGTAAACAATACATCTATGTTGCATTTCAAAAAACACAAAAATATACATATCTATCACATCTAGGTAACCATGGGATACATGCATTTACCATTAATAATTGTACACATTATAAATATCCACATGGAATTATACATAATCAAATCACATTGCATCTCATTTTCATAAACATAAAAAGAATACATAATATTTATAAATACCATGCATTCATCATCACATAGAATAAACACATCATCATAGGAAATAAAACATCATAACGTAAACATGATCATCCATAATATGTGCATGCATATATAGAACACTGCATAATCATATAAAGAACTACAAATCATATAATCACCACCAAAAATGATATACATATATATATATCGCTCAAAAAAATAAAAGTGTCACAGTACAATGTCAGAATGTATCCATCAAACTCAAGCTCGCAGGCTCTATAACAATAATACAATGTCTACACATATAAAAAGAGTCCCTAGGATGTGCTCCCACTGCTCCCATGTGGAGTCTAAGAAGGTGGCTGATGGTGAGGTGTTCACTATGCAGAAGGAAACCTGTCATATGGTCCTACCCTAGGAGGTCCTACAACATCCTATGTACTCTAAGATCTGATGTGTGACCTGTTGCATGAACTGCCACTATGTGCCTATGAGTAACTCGGATCTCATCTCTAAGGAGGAACCTCTTGCTCATATAAATCTATGTAATACCTCCCCCTGTCACTAGCTCTGACCAACTCTTGAGCAAAAGGTGCAGTTGGTCCAGTGCAAAGGGCCCTCAACTCTACAAATCTCTACTAGGTCTCTTGTCTCTAAGATACTACCTGATCTCTCTCTAGATAAGTATTGTCCCTCTCCATATACATAGAATCCCACTCAGAAATCACCACCCTCACCCTCTCCTCCAAGGCCTCTACTCAGACCTATAAATCCTCCAACCTCTGATCAATAGGACGCTCCTCCTCCCATCATGGCCTCTCTCCCTCCTCTACATCCCACTCCTCAAAAATCCTATCTCGGAGCTCCCTCTCCTAATCCCCCATCTCCTCCTCCTCCTCCTCATCATCATGATACCCTAACAACAAACCAAGGGTATCTATCTCCATCTCCTCTCCACCGACCTCCTCCTCATCATGCTCCTCCCCACCAACCTCCTCAATAGCATGCTCTACATCCATCTCTGTCTCCCCTCCTCCACCAAAATCCATCATAGGAACATCCTCTCGCACCCCCTCCTCCTCATGGATGGGAGACAAACCTCACCCTCTACTACCTCTCATGCCTCATCGACCCCGTCAAACACCTCTCCCACCTCCTCCTCTACCATCATCTCCACCACCTCTACCACCTCAACCATCACCTTGACCACCAACCCTACCACCATGTCGGCCTTGTGGTCGTGTCCCTTGTCGCTCTACAAGAGTCGGTTGATCTAGATCTGTATATGGTATAGACCTATGCTCTACCCACCAAGCATCATATGTCACGGTGATCCCAAGATATGCAACCCCACCCCTCCAACCCCACTGAACAGGCTATAGTGCAAAAATATCTGCCTCGGCTATTGCAATAGGAATCATTGGCCCCCATAGATGAACCTCTCGTAAAGAACGAGAAAACTCAGCTTTCCCCCATGGCTCATCCTGCACCTTACCAAATTTTTTGAGAACTCAGTCTAGCAGGTATCTCTCAATAATGTGTACACTAGAAACTGTCCTCCCAATCAATTATCGTGTCTGTCTGCAGAATGGTAGATGTCTATCCTCATCACACCACTATGCACAATCCATATACAACCTCCATATAAACTACACAAAGGTGTCAATGGCATGTATCCAATACCCTATGTCTCCCACATGACTATGGCTAATAGTCTTGGCATAGCGAAAAACATAAGGGGATCTATCATCTAAATCAGATGTCACTGGTGGGTGGAAAACAACAATGTGTTCCCACACCCAGATCATCAACAGAGTGGTACCATAGCTCATCGATTGTGCCTCTCTATAGCCTATGTCATGCAAATGAAAATATAACATCACTAGTAAATATGGGCCCCATGCATATACAACCTGATGCTCTAACATCCCTACAAGCATCTCACCCCATCGAATAGGAAACCCATGACCTAGTGGTCAGGTAGGACAATCCTAGCAATCAATGTGCACAACATGCAATCAATACGCTCATATATCTTAGCAAGGACATGCCATCTAATCTCATAATGCTCAATACCAAGTTGTCTAATATCATCATATACATAAAATCGGGTGAGCTCACTATAACCCCTATGGGTATCATACAAAACCCTCTAACCCCTAATTGGTAATCTCAATATCCTATAGACATCCTCTAATGTAATAGTAGCCTCTCCTATAGGAAAATGAAAAGAGGAAGTCTTTGAGTGCCATCGCTCATAGAGGGTCGTCAACATACCTCAGCTTACTCGAATAGTGGGCATAAATTTCACATGATGTAATCCAAGACTCCATATCAATCATCTCTCGACACTCCACAACTCGTCTCGCAACTCATATGTAGTCGACCTCGACTCTTGGGTGTATATTGGATCCAAAATAGTCTACAAACACATAAATAATACTTTGTGTCAAAAATACAAAACATTTTTTTTACATCACAAAACTTCAAAAAATTTGATATGAAAATGCGTCATTTTATTATTAAATGCGATGCAAAATTCCACATGTGTAATTCTAACTTGCACATGCATTGCACAACTATAAATGCATCATTTACCCATGTAGATGTGTTATACTAATGCAGATGCATCAAATAGACAAGCGCACCCAACTATCATGCATATGCATCAGATTTTCACAAATGCGGTGCATAATCAATCACTTGCCTATCATGAAAATGTGTGTCAAAATAACAAATGTGGTGCATTATTCTACATGCGACACTATTTTCAACATATGTGATGCAAGAGTACAGATGCAGCACACAAAAAATAAAATGTGTTTATGCACCTAAATGACCTAATTCAAGCTAGACGTGTTTTCACATATGTGTCATTTCGCAATTACGTGCATCACACACGAACACATATGCGTTGTTTTACAAGTGACGCATGTGAAGCTTAAACTTTAAAATGCCTAAAAATGTTTGAAACGACTGGCCATCTGAATGTCTTAATGCGATATCTGTGATGATCTATGTAGGGAACAGGCGACATCTTTGTTGAGAGCTCCAGAGCAAAATCAAGGTTTCCAAAACTTTAGGGGTGCAAATGAATTACTTTTCCACCCAAATATCATTTATACTTAGAGTTTTTGGAGGGTTTTTATCAAACCTTCTATACTGAATGCACTATTTACCAACTTCCAACATTCATTTCGCATACCAAGCCTCCTCAAAAGTGATTTCTTTCACCATCATCGAACTTCTAGCTACCAAATTACCTAATTGGGACAATTTCCAAAAAAATTAGAATTTTTCAAAAAAAATCATTTTTCCCAAGGGGGCATACCCTTACCTATTTCACACCAGGGCACGACAGGGGCATGTTTTAACTTATTTTCTTTGACACAAAGCCGAAATGGTATTGTATCAAAGAGGGGCAAATTGTAGACACCGAAAATTGGTCTAGGCCTACGACACCATTTTCGACATAATTCTCATCTTCATGGTCATGATTAAATAATGTTAATTATTTAATTATTTTCTAAGGTCACCTATCCTCTGTTAATTAAATAAACTTAATTATTTAATTAATTCATTATTACCTTTATTCTTGATTAAGTAAATAAATATTATTTATTTAATTACGTCGCTAATTAAATTCATCCTCTTTCTAAAATTAAATAAACTATTATTTAATTTACCCTCATCACATTTTCGACTATAATTAAATAATCATCTAAAATTATTTAATTATTCTAAAACCTTTTCACCAGTCAATTAAATAAATATTTATTCATTTAATTTAATCTCCAAATTTTGAATGTTGAATTAAATAATTATTTAATTCATAAAAATAATTATTCCTAGCATATTCTTTTATAGTTAGATAATCGCTTAGTTATTTAATTAATCATTTACCACTTAAGTCAATATTTAATTATAACTGTCAGTTATCTCCTAATTTAATATCTGATTATTTCTATCAAATAGACCTTCTGATTTAATGAGTTAATTATCTAGTTTTAATTCTTCTGTATGCAAACTTTTATTAATTAAATAACTTTATTTATTTAATTAATTCATTCATGCATTCGAATAGACTGTTTCCTCTTTATCTTTTACATGCAGTTTTTATTCTTCTAAATTTTGAACAGTCTCAACTAAAAATTAAATTATTATTTAATTTAATCTCTATCAATTGTGTTTTTTCACTCGCATTATTACTCACACTAAATCTCTATCACATGTCATCCTTTAATCTCAGTCATTGATTTGTCTTTGAATTTGATCCGGTCATTCAAAAATAAATTTTCTATAAATTGGCTTGACCTTCATCATTATCACTCCTCCCGAAATCTTTATACTTTTAGGAAGTGACTTCAAGAATCTTTGATATTTTGCTAAATCATTATCAATATGCTATATTTGCATACTTAAGAGAAATCTAAGGGAAATTATCATACAATGGCAAAATGAAGAAGTACAAAATAGGTGATTCATGGAATGGATGAAGATTTTTGGTGAGATTGTTCTTTTATTTATGCTTTAATTTCCATTGTTCTTTGTTGTTAGCATAGGTTTAGATTTGAGTTTATTACATTAGTATTGCTTAATCTTGCTTTCTGTTTTTCCTTAGCATTACAATAGGTATCCAATGTCATGCACTATGTGCACAACACCTTCATGGGAGAATTTCAAGAATTTATGAATGATGGAAGTGATTCCTTTCATGGAAGCTAGCCAAGGTATGCCTAGCTTCACTCTGAACAAATCTAATTCTAGAATAACATCAAAGGTTGTGTTTACGACCCTAGGTCCAACTAGGGAAGAGAGGGTTATTGATCCATACGACTTGAGAGAAATACAATCATGTGTACGGATTGTAGAATTTATTTCTTCATACTCCTTCCTTTGCAATGAATTTAGTCACAAAGTCTCCTTTATAATGAAATTCACCCGACTTGCTAGATCAACTAAGACCCCTATCACAATTTTCCCATTGAGAAAAGTGGGAATGTAGAGGGGAGAGGGTTTTTTATTCAAGTGCATGTCCTGCAAAGTGAACATCACATCCGATGAGTCATTCATAGGGTACGTGGGAGGAGTAACCATGACCATATTAATGTACACCTCAAGCTGAGTGGTAGAATCAGAAGGATCAATAATTAAGTTTGTAGAATGCGATGGAAACAGTTTTATGTATATTTGCAACTCACTATTTTCTTTTTCCACCAACTTATTCACATTTTGTTTACTCCCATCAAGACAAATAGTATCATCCTCAAAGCGGTCCTATATCTCATGATTCAGATGCACACAACATTCGGTATCATGTTCGTTGACTTGATGGTACTAATAGAAGATATTTGCATTGTACCAATTAGGGTAAGGTTCCTTGAGAGGTTTGGGGTTCTCCAAGGTTATGATCTTATCCTTCAGCAACTTTTGCAAGATGGAAGAATAAGATTCTGCTAGCTTTGTGAACTTTTTGTTGCATCTGAGACCATTATCATTCATTGCAGCTACTACATTCACAATAGCCTTTCCTTTTCTTGAGATCGTTACAATGGATTTTCCTTCTGAACAGGAGCATGGGGAGGGTCCCTTGAACTAAACTACTATCTTTTGATATTCTCATAATGTCACACACAAATTCTTGAAAGAAGGGTATTTCATAAGGGAAAAAAATTTCTGCCAAGATCTCTGCAGGTTCCCAATGAACACCTTCTAGACATTAGAATCGAGCAACGGGTATGAGATATATGAAAAGAGAACTTGATACCATGCTATAAAATAATTTATCTTCTCATTATCCCCTTGCTTGCATTAGACAAGATCCGAAAAGGTCATCTTTGGTCCAATGTTGGCTTTGAACTATTGGAGAAACTGATTCACAAGTTGATTGAATGACAACATGGAGTTTTCAGGCAAGGAAAAATACCACTTGAGCATTGTATACTTGAGAGATCAAGGAAATAATTTTTCCATCAATGTATCATAATGGAAGAATTTTGTACACATGGAATTAAAGGTAGACACTTGTGTTTGTGGATCCCCATTGCCGTCATATTTTTCAAATTTGGGAATCTCCATTCCTTGTGGGAAGGGAGTGTTTAGGATTGTCACTGATAATGGGCTATGTTGAAAGAAGGGCTAAAATATAGGCTTGGTAGAGGCCTGGGAGAGACTCATTAGCTTGTTCTACATTTGACCCATTTTTTGAAGCAGGGCGTTCAAAACAGGGATGATAGATGATAGAGGACTAGTGGAACCTCTAGAACCATCGCTACTAGCACCACCTCTGAAACCACCTCCAAAGCCACCATTATTACCATCATAGGAGCCACCACCACTGGTAGGGCCTTCATTAGAACCACCTCCATGGCCTCTAACAAAGCTACCTCCACTAGTGCTACCTCTGCTACCAAAACCACCACCACTCATTCCACCAAAACCTCCACCACCTGAGGGAGTAGGAGGGGTGAAACTGAACCCAAGGGGTACTTTACTCACCTTAAGGGTGTCAAGCCTTTGGGAAGCAGAAGCGATATTGATTATGGGCCCCATCTCAATCATGCACATGGATTTAGTGGGTAGAGAAACATATAATTGTATTTCATAAGCATCGAGCACTTCTCCCTAGGTGGTACCCGATCTAGGATTTTACGAAGGGACATAAGCTTCAGTCAAATCAATGAGGCCACATAGAAATTCTATGCCTATTCAATGTTTCCCTAGAAACTATATCACCTTTTTTGTAAGCCTAGCAGTTCTCACCATGCTTGGTGTCTTCTCTAAGTGATGCACAAGGTTTAGCAATCTATTATCTAAAGCTATAAGATTTTTTTCAAGAATGTGCATCGTATGATCTTCGTCTATGGACAAAGGCATAGGGGATGTGGGAGGAGTAGGCACATGATTGGTCTCTTCCATGAAACCCATCTCTTCAGCATAGTTTGTAGGAAAACTAGTGGTAAATTCATTGGTTAAATCGGTCAAAAAATTAGGGGTGAAACTAGAAGTGACCTTCATATTTTCCATTAATATGTGTCACACACTTCTCCTAACAATGTACCCGAAATTCATTGACTGGGTTGTGATGCTCATAAACCTTCACAACACTTAGGATTACAACAATCATGAGGTACGAGGGAAATTTCTTAACACAAAAAAATGGGCAAACGTTGCTTCACGTTGGATTCACCAAAAATGTGAGAGAGCAGGCCAACCACGTCAAGGCTCCAGGTCATGGAGATCAGAGGGCTTCCCTAACTTACCTCACTTTAAAGGACATGGATCAAGAATGAAGAGCACTAAATAGTGCTTTTGTCACTCTTCAGACCTGAGATTCAGGTTTAGGCTAGGTGAGCTAGTTTTTAGGATCAATTTTGTATCTCAAATAGCTCTTTATCTGAGGATTGCAATGCGGTTTTAGGATGATAGTGCAATACACTGGAATCTATTTAGTGCACTGGCATCCATACAGACAAAAAATGTAAGACATGGTAAGAATACCTGAAAAAACTACCTAAATATCCTAGCTAGTTAACTTTAACAAAAATGACAAAATAATGAAGTATAGAAAGTAAATGCATAGATAATGGAGAAAGTAAATAAAGACTAAAGTGACAAAGATTAACTCATAGAAATGCAGCTAGCTCCACATGTACATATCCACCTACACACAAGAAAGAAGGAAAATTGCTGGTGCTATATAGAGGTTTGCCTTAGTTAGACCCCCATTTTGGTGTTTCCACCTCTATGGACAAACAAAGAGCAACATAATAGAATATGGGATAAAGTAGAGGAAAGAAAGTAAAAAAAAACTACAAACAATACTATGCTACTCAATAAAATCGCAAAGGAGAGGAGTGAAGCATTACCACCTCCACCCAAAAGCTCACTAGCCAATGGAGGGAGAATGCAAGGACTTTGCAAAGTCACCACAGCCATAGCGGTGATGAAGGGAGGTCTCACAAAACTCAAAGCTCACATTTATACGGCTTGCTTCACACTTGCAATGTGGAGTTGATGGAGCTTCAAAGCTATTGTAAGAGAGTTCAAGAGAGATTCTAGAAGATCAAAATGAAGTGAGAATGACTATTTTTGAAGGTGGGCTGAGAGGGAATAAGGAATTTTCAAGTCAGTTGGTCGAAGAGGGGCATTGTAATTTGGCCCCAATTGGGTGTGTAACGCCTTTGCCCACTTCAAACGTAGGAATTCATCAAGGACAGAAGCACATCATGCAGACGTCCATGTGTCACGCTTTTGTCCTTGACAAATATTCTCTCACCGACACACATGATGAATGCCAAGTGGATAGAAGGCAGGTAGGTGATGTGGAATTTCCCCTTTGGATTTGTTTTTCTAAGGTGAGGGTATGTGAAAGGGTAATTTTCCTAAGGGGTGAAAATTCGTTCCTATACAATTTTTTGCATGTATTGGGACAAATAAATTATCAAATTGAGGGGTAGTGGTTGATAGTTGGAAATGGGAGGTTGTGAGGATGATATGTGGGTATTAATATGAGGATGAAATGGGATTAGAAGATTGGAGGTTTTGATAGGTAGATGAAATGGGGTTATATGAATTTGTATTTGAGGTTTGGAGGGGCTATATTTTGTTTAATGATATGGTTGTTGAGATATGAGAAGGGATGAAAATTTGATGTTGTGGGATATGTGATGATTTTTTTGGGTGTGAGATGTGGGATTTATGGTTTGAGATGAAATGGGGCTATAAGAAAAAGATGGGAGATGCCAAGGATCATGGTGATGAGAAGAGGATGGAAGATATGTTGGATTATGATGTATATAATTTAGAGGTTTGGAAGTAGGTTGTTGGCTAATTTAGCAGATGTTAAAATTATGCAGTAATTTGGTACCTTTTTAAGCTAACATAAGGATGTATTGGCTGGGATGTGTCATAATGTATTGATCATGCATTAATTCCATAACTTGGGTGCCTTTATAAATTCCTCTAATGATGTGGGTGAATCTTGGTCACTTGAATCTTGATCATGTATGATGTAGGATGGATATAGGAATGATTTCCCCATGGGAACTTGGTGGGCCATTTCCTCAAAGCACATGTGATTATATGATTATGGGAACTCTTGGGAGCCCATTATTTTATTTATTTCTTGTGACCTTGTAATAGGGATCCAAGAGAGACCTAGGAATGATGGGTTTGGATGAAAAGTATTAATGATGATGAGATAGACCTTAGATTTGATATGATATGGATTCAAATAGAATGGTGGATGGAAATGGGATAATGATAGATTTAAAGGATAATTATGGATGTAAAGGGGATATTATAGATACAACTTGACCACACCAAGGAGAACCAAGAAGTGTGAAATGATACAAGACCAATGGTGTCTCAATTAAATGTATATCCTTGATTGATAGGGATAATTCTTTTTACACCAAGCTTGGATAATCACCTAGGCAAGGCTTGGATAAAGGGTGATTTTCTTAAATTAAGCTTGGAAAACAAAAAAAGCAAGGCTTGGATGGGGATTTTGATAGCTTAACTTAGGGGATCCAAGTTCTCAAGTTAGTACAACTAAAATTATAAGGCTAGCCAAATACACTACTTGAGGTAGGAGAGTTATCAATAAATATACAAGATAGTGGATAAAAATGATTAGGATCTAGATTAGACTTTTAGAACAAAATACTTCTATAGGAAATTATATGGATTTGGATAGGACGATGAGATAGGTCAAAGATGATAAGGATTGGATTGGATTATAAGATTGGTCAATGATTAAAGATAATATATAGGAAGGATAAGATAGAAGGATGATGATAAATTATGGATTAGTGTTAGAATTTAGGATCTTAGGATACTAATCATTATGAACAAGATATAAAATAAATAAAATGAGAATCATAAAAGAATATATTTTACACATTACACAAGATATACATGGAGAAAACCCTTTCGAGTAAAAAACCCCATAAAGTATCATTTTATTAAAATACATAATAATGGTCTATTATAACATACACCAAACTTAGGGAGCACTTATCCATACTTTCACATGACAAATAATACCTCGTGTGCATAGTGATAGAATTTATTATCAATCTCCAAACTCTATATATCTCTCAAATGAGAGAGAACCTCCTTAAATATAGGATAAATAGTGGCATAACACCTGAAGGGGTATTAGTCACACCTATTCAACAACCAACATTCATAAATAATTATTAATTTAATATTTATTAGACTATAACTATTTCAAATGAGATATACTTAATAAGCATATAATATATAAAGTTTTATAACCTTATATTAGAAAAATATATAAATGTTATAAGGGTATGACCCCTAATAACATTATGTTCTAACAATTAGAAAGGATAGGATGGTATTGTATTTGAAGATAAGAAGGATCAATGATAAAAGAAATGATGATAAAGAATTATAATGATGACAAGGATTGGATGGTTGTTGATTCGTCCAAGGTCTAAAGATGAAGATAGTTATGTTTTGGTTATAATAATGGATGAAAATGATGAGATGGGGGAAAGATAAGGGTTGTTCGATGAATATAATGGAAATGATTGATGTTTTAGGTGAAACAATGGTCAAGGAGGGGTCTCTCAAGTATATTTTAGATCTACAAAGGTCAAATTAATGAATTAAATTCCTAAAGTGGTCAAATGGTAGTGATTTTGTGAAGGTTAAACTTTAGGAAATAGAGGCCCCACTCTATGAAATAGAGGCACCTTTCTATGGAATAAACTCACAATTTCATAGAAAACAATGTAGAGGTGCTTTAAAAATATGCACAGCTATCAAGGGATGAAACACAAAATTATTTTGATAGACTGAGATGGTTTTTGATGATTTTTTGTAGGAGAAAATCAAACAAGAAGATGCATTGGCTTACTTGACTCTCAAGTGTATAAGGATAAATGGCTTCACTAATTTTTCACATGAAAAAACACCAAGCATGATAGCACAATTTTAGAATTAGTCAATTAGGTGTGTTAACTCAATGTGAGACCACTAGCCAAAGGCTAATATCTCAATATTGGTGTGAGACACCTCTCTTTCAAGATTCAATAGCTATAGATATAATGTCACAAGGGTTCACCTTTTCTCTTTCCTTGGATATCCTAAGATATTTCCCAAAGAGCCTCTACCTCTACTTAGGGAGATACATGGTGAGTAGCTTTGAGCATGATATAGTACCTTGCACCACACTAAGAAAAAAATTAAAGGTCTTAAAGGTTTCTAAATACAAAGTTCTTAGCGGATTTGTGAACAATGAGCTCATATGATAGTGCCTAAGATTAGGAGGGTCTCTTCTTTTATCAACACCAAACAAGTTTTGATGGATCAAGGGTCTTGCAACTTAGATTGAATGATGCTAGCCAAAATTTAAGGTATAGATTTTTATCTCACCCCTTTGAATACCCCACCAAAAAAATTTGTTGAGGTTGTTCTTGAGGTGATCAAATCCTGAAGTAGGCCTCCTAGTGGGAAATATTATATTAGGTGTTTATTATCACCCATGATTTCATGAAGCATAAGGAGAGAGCATATAGAAAAAATAGTAAGACTTTTAATAACACTTAGAGCATAAAAGAAATGAATAAATTTGATATTTCTGATCTCAAAGATCATACTAAGTGCAAGGAGAGAGCATACATCTACACACCCTTCCCAATGATAAATAATGTTCATTAACCCAGTGAACTAATTTAGCTATCTACATTAGTGAGAAATAAAGCCTTGGACCAATTTAATATACATAAAACTATTATAAATCTTGAGGATACTTTTCTTTGACATGTGTTAAATACAATTGCATCACTTGTTAGCTGCTCAAAAATGAAGGTTAGAAGCCAAAATAAGCTAAAAAATCCTAGAAATCAAAATCTGAACCATAAGAACAATTTTACCAGATAGAGACACCAATTTATGTAATAGAGGAAAATAGTTATGATGCAGAGGTGCAAATATATGAAATAGAGGCACAATTTCATAGATGGGGCCTCAAAATAAGCTATGAGACCCAAAAAAGTCAAGTTTTTCACCAACAAGATAAGGTTAATGGAAACTAAAAAACAAAAATATATTTCCAAAATATGTTATATTATAAGCTCAAAATATCTTAATATGATGTAAACCTAGATCTCCTAGAAAACTTGCAAGAACCCCTATTTTTTGCAAGAAAAGAGTGAAACAAATTGCAAAAAATGAGTGTTAGAATGATAAAATCCTACAAAAAAATGCCTCAAAGGTTATTCAAGCCATAGATCAAGCTTAGAATGATCAAATCCAATGCACATAATAGAAACATAGTTCTGGGTGATGAAATCATAACTTCACAAAATAGAGGTTCTTTTTTGTGAAACAAAGGCATAACTCTATGCTAAAAAGGTGCCTTTCTATGATACAAAGGTGTCACTTCATATTATGGGACCTAAAAACTCTTTCTACATCACAAAAACTCATGAAATTTTTGCCAAAAAAGATTAAACAAGGACATGGGTCCCATCAGGTGTACAAAAATAAAGATGAGGAAAATAGTGAAGGAAGAAAAAGGAAGATAAAGAAATAAAAACACAATACCTTCTTCTAGAATATTTTCTTCTCTCCTTGATGAATGGAAATGGAGTGCTCCCTTATTCCTTTTGATTTTCTATTTGATGTTGATAGTATGTGGATTGCTCAATGTTATAGAATAACCTTGATAAGATTGCAAGATGAGAGATCAAAATGACAACATGTAGGTATGAATGATTAGAATTGGATGAAAATGAAAGAAGAGAGCCTCTAGATATAGATTCTTGAAGAGGAAAAATCAATTGATAGGAATGAATGATGATGGATGGTTAAGATTGAGAGAGGATTTGGGTTTGGATCAAAGATTTAGTCATGTGACAAGTTGTAGACACCTAAAAATGTCTCGATGGATCACATTGGCTAACTAACATTATTTCATCCTCAAACCCATTCTCTTTTCGCTTGCTTAATTAAATAAGCCTAATTATTTAATTAAATGTCTCATTTTCACCTATTTATCTAATTGACCTAATTGGGTTAATTCACCCCCTCTGACACTCACAGTTCATCTGATTTAATTAAATAATGCAAATTATTTAATTTTAACCCTAAGTCCTCTTATTTTCATCTCTTTTTCATTAAATAACCTAAACTATTTAATTAAATATCATATTTGCATCTCCTTTTCATTAAATAAATTAATAATTTAATGAATATCATCACATTCCTCATCTTGCACATTCAAATTTAGTTTTAATCAACTAAATTGCTAATTTCCCTCTCATCCACTTGTATAGGGAATATTCCAAAAGAATATTCTCCTATTTTACTCCAAAAAAAAAGTAATGATTACTCCAAACAAACTTTGAAACAACTTTTTAAAGTTGTTACAAACTTTGTTAGTTTGCATGATTGTGAACCATTGATCTTTTCTTGATCCATGTGATCTTTGATTCTAATCCATTGATGAGAATATTTGATCTTCATTAAATCAATTATTTAATGAATATCATATAATTCCCCTAATTTGCATAATTCAAACTTTGTTTTAATTATCAAATTGCTAATTCCTCCAAAAAGGGAATATTCCCATGGAATAATCTTTCCCCTTTTGCACAATTAAAGTTTGTTTTAATTTGTAAAATATCTATTTTTCCTCTCCCATGAGGATATTCTAAGGAATATTCTTTTTCTAACAAGCTTACTTAACTTCATGTGCAAGTTAACTTGTGACCTCTTGTGCAAGTTAAAAGTGTGTTTGCTTGGATTAAATGTAAGCCCATAATATTAAATATCAACTTGAATTTTCAACCCTTGATGAGAATCCATGATCCATGCCTCCATCTCCTTTCCTTTTCTACCATTGAATAGCTTTTTCAATCTTAGCCCTTCATTTTTCATTTTCTCTCCTATAAATAAAGCACTATTTGGAGACAAATGGATCCATCTTTTAACATCAAACTTATGTTGTTAAAATCATTTGCACTTGCACTCATATTTAACATCATTTTAGCTTATTTTACTTGCATATTAACTTAGATTCCATTAATAGCTTCATTGATAACATAGATGCATACATTTAGCTTATTTGTTAATTAGGATTTTAATCTTTTTAAGCTTGCATATATTTAGAGTAGATTTGCATACACCCATATCAATCACCTTAGAATAAATCATGTTAAAATAGCTTGCATCATATTCATTTAGCTTTAAATCATGTTTTCATAAGTTTTCTTCAATAAAACTGATTGAAACAAGCTCATTATCCAAGGGATTGGGAAAGGGTTGTCATTCCACATCAATGTGACACAACTCCTCTAATACAATAAGTTTCAATGTCTTAGATTAGAGGTTTTTCAAGCTTTCATGATTTAGAATGTTAGTTTTAATGGCTTCTTTGTATTTGTTTATAGTGAATGATCTTATTGGGATTGATGCTTAGTGGGTTAAATATGCCTCGAATTCGTATGGATCAGGTGTAGTTAGTCTTCATTATGTCATTGGTCACATTCTAGCATTGGGAGGGCAAACTTTAATGTTTTGGGTGCTTTTTGGAAAAAAATTGGGTTTAATCTCTTAAATGCATGATTTTCCTTAATTTTAATGAATTCTACATGACTAATCTTCCAAAAAGGTTGCTCGGTTTTGAAGATTTCATGTTTAGCTTTCCAAAACATTTTACAATTTTAAAATTGATCAAGATTTGAGGAAGTTGTCATTATCTCAAGTTGTTGTCCATGATTAATTTTGTTATTTTTTAAAAACAAAATTGGGTTTAATCTCTTAAATGCATGATTTTTCTTAATTTTTAATGAATCCTACATGACTAATCTTGCAGAAAGGTTATTTGCTTTTGAAGATCTCATGTTTAGCTTTCCAAACATTTTACGATTTCAAAATTGATCAATATTTGAGGAAGTTGTCATTATTTCAATTTGTTGTCCATGATGAATTTTGCTGTTTTTTTTTTAAATACTTGGGTTTAATCTCTTAAATGCGTGATTTTCCTTAATTTTTAATGAATTCTACATGACTAATCTTCCACAAAGGTTGTTGGGTTTTGAAGATCTCATGTTTAGCTTTCCAAAAAAAATTATGATTTCAAAACTGATCAAGATTTGAGAAAGTTGTCATTATCTCAAGTTGTTGTCCATGATTAATTTTGTTGTTTTTTTAATAAAAAAATTGGGTTTAATCTCTTAAATGCATGATTTTCCTTATTTTTTAATGAATTCTACATGACTAATCTTGCATATTGGTTTTTGGGTTCTGAAGATCTCATATTTAGCTTTCCAGAAAAAAATACGATTTCAAAATTGATCAAGATCTGAGAAAGTTGTCATTATCTCAAGTTGCTGTCCATGATTAATTTTGTTATTTTTTTTAAAAAAAAATTGGGTTTAATCTCTTAAATGCATGATTTTCCTTAATTTTTAATGAATTCTACATGACTAATCTTCCAAAAAAGTTGGGTTTTGAAGATCTCATGTTTAGTTTCCAAAACATTTTAGGATTTCAAAATTGATTAAGATTTGAGAAAGTTGTCATTATCTCAATTTGTTATAATCTAATTTTCTAAAAATGTTTCTCAAACACTTGAAAGGATAAAATGAATTAGTATCAAAGTTGGATAAAATTGAACCAAACAACTTCACATTTGCTTTAAATTTTTTATTTCATTTGATTTCTAACATGTCTCTAACTTGTCTCTAACTTGTTTTTTTTTGGGTTTTGCAAGTTTGGACAATACAACTTGAAGAAAATAAGCATACCATTATCATTTGAACTATAATTATAACAAGTGTTTCGACATTTTTGGGAAATTATAACCCATTTTTAATGCTTTTCTATTTCACGCTTTAGGACCACACTAGTTTTTAATTGGGTCTTAAAAAGAATGCTCAAACAGGACTAAAATTGAACCCTCATTTATTTCATTGTATTTTGGATCTAAAATTGAACAAGGAAAATTAACATTTTGTTTGGTGCATAGAATGAATTCATATTAGCTTTAGGGGTTAAAACTTATGAGTGTTTTTTGTGTTTTGATTTCCAACATTGTTATTGGATGTGTATGAAATTCTATTGCGCCACTTGATGATCTTGAGAAACAGAAACATTCCTTAACACTTTGCAAAATCACCTACATCTTTCATTTTAGATTAAAAATGAACCCCTTACTAGTGTAGGGAAAAGGTGTGGTGTGTGTTATCTTCCTGTTTCATGCAAATGAGGATGATTGAAATACAAATGTAATTCCTTTCTATTGTCTATCTTTAGAGGGCTTGCCTCCCCACTTTAAAAGGAGGGAATGACCCAAGTGATAATGAGCTAAATCCGAGCTCTTCTGAATCGCTATATAAATTGTGGTTGCGATAAAAATTGCGATCAAAGGGAAGTGGTATGTGATAGCTCTCCCCTAGTATCTTTATGATGTGAAAATACCTTGTTCTAAGGGTTGGGATACCTCTTAAGGGAGTTTCTCATAGTGTTCCCTAAACTAGAAGCCCTTATTACAAACCATTTTTTAGAATCCAAAATCCTTAATACTTGTTGGTGCAAGAATAATCATTCTGAAGCTGCCTCACATTTTTACTATTCATTGTTGAAATAGAAAATCCCTTAAGATCTTAGGATCTTCAAGATTTTAAGATTTGGTGGTCCTGAGAAGTGTGTGTCATGGAGGGGAGCCAATGTCGCCAAATCTGTAACTGTTCGCAATGTCTTAGTGTTTGGAGAAATTTGAGTGGGGACTCAACAAGTATGGTCATTTCAAACCTAGGATTGTAAATGATTGTGAGTCAGTTGAATACATTGCTTGGTTCAGAAATCTAACAAAAACAAACATTCACTATCCTCCTCAAAATTTCAAACAATTTGGCTCAAATATGGATACCTCTTGAATTAGCCTTGATATTACTGCTTGTTGTAAGGATTTCTATCCTTGGAGATTTCTAAATATCTTGAATTATATCTCAATCCATAGTTTCTAAAGACAACATAGGTAATTATGACTTCAACCTCATGATTTTCATGAAATGGACATTATGAAAGTTATGATGTTTTGGACATAAACATTTTAGTTTAAAAACTTAATCAACACAAGTTTTTGTGGTAAAATCAATTCACTTAAGCAAGATAACTTGACAAATTAAACCCCACATTACCATTTGGAGACTGATTACTCTCGTTGAATAGCCAAACCTTACACCCACTATCATATAAGGAAAACTTTGTAAACATTGAGTTTAAGATCATTGAGTTCTATGGTCAAAATAATTGAGTTCCATTATCCATAGTCATTGAATTCTATTGTCAAAATCATTGGGTCCTATTGAGTCCTATTTTACCAAAATCATTGAGTCGTTAGGGTTTGATCACTTTAGAGGAATAGCATTTTTCTCACTACCTTGGTCTTGAAAAAACAAAGGTTCACTTTAGGTCAACATTGGGTCAAATATTTTATCCACCCCTTCATCAAATTTTATCCTTCACTTCACCAAAATTTGAAAAAAAATTGAATACACCAACACCTATTGACTTAAAAAATCTATCAAATCAACTCCTCATTTGGCTATTTTTTTATGTGAAGTGTATCATTTTCCATGCACCAAGCTAAGTTAGTTATCATCTTTGGACTGGTTTATCTTGAACATCACAAGCCTACCCTAAATATTCTCAAGTTCATAAACATCCTTTATCCTAACATCCAAACATTAAACCTTTAAGTCAAAAGTGTTGTCTCAAAATGTTTTCAAAGATCACTCCCCACATCATTCATCTTTTTCACCTCCCACTATCATCATTGCTCCAAAAATACTTAGAGTGTCATGTTTACCTAGATTTGAGTCAACTAGATAGTTCAAACATCATAAATCTCAACAAAACTCTCTCATAGGTGACCCACAATTTATGGTAACAATGAGATCACAACACAAGAGAATCATGGAGAAAACCAAAGTCACATTCACCTCAAGTGGTCTCAATCTTCAAGAATTTGATCCAAGAAGTCAAGTCACCCCGTCATATCAACCCTCATCTCCATCAAGACCATATGAGATAGAGGACATCACGAAAAATCCATTTGAACTTACTAGGGAAGAAATCATGGAACATCAAGCCTTAGAAAATGCGGCTCCAATTTCCCCATATTTTGTTGCACAATCATTGACACAAGGCTTAACTTCATCTATGATTCAACCAACTCCATCCCTTGTGCTAAGTCAACCCTTAATATCTAATCTTGTAACTAGGCTAGGAACCAACCTTAGTCTCACTTCATGTATAGGAACAAACACAACTGTGCGTATTCACAACACAACCATTCCATTAACTTTCAACCTTCCCCAAAACACAAGTTGGACACCAACCTTTTCCAAACTGCTTACATCTCCTAACGACACAATAACCTCGACATTTCGAGTCCAACCATCTTCATCCATCATCACAAATACCCTAAGTATGTCTGACATTACACAAGGTAATGTGAACCAAGTACCTCAAATAGGACAAGGGCAAGATAACACCCTCACACAAGGGAAACCCTTAGCAAGTGGTTCCAACAACCCTATAATACCCCTCCGTTTTGCTTCTTGTTTCATGTTGTTTTATGCTTTGCTTGGATTACAGTTACTTTGATACTGGACACATTTTTATTATGATGTTTTGATCGCTACTCTTGAGTGACAACTATTATTGTGCGATGTGATTATCTAAGTTTATTTCACATGCTTTAATGAATTAATGATGTTAGTAGACTTATCATGAGATTATTTATGTGAGTATTGTTTATGACGTTAGTGTCAGTCTTTGATGAGTGTATTGGTGAAGAAGACGGATTCGCATCACTCGCTTGCGAGCGCCTTGCGAATTCGAGATTCTTCTTCACGGTGTGAATTATATGCTAGATATATTGTGTTGTTTACTTGATTTCAGGTTGCAGGTACATGACATCGATTCCACCTGGTTTCATAGGTTTGAGCGTGTCGATCCAACGGTTAAGCTGAATGGGAGATAGTAGCTTGTTAACATGTGCCAGGCCTACACCCTAGCCTTAGTGTGTCGTCATTCTTGATTATTGAGTCATGTTGTATCTTATTTGATGTTAGGTAATGTTTTGAAAAGTGCTGACTTATTAAATAGTTCTTTTAGAAAATTGCATTGTTTGGAAGAGATGTTTATTTTTATATTGTACTAATGTTATGCTTATTGGTTATATTTAAAATTATCATTGAAATTAAAGTTAAATTATTTAATTTATTAAATTTAAATCTCAAGGGATTGGATTTAGTTATTAAATAATTAAGTAAGTATATTTGATTGATAAATTAAATTAAATCAAAAGGGGATTTATAAGAAATTGAAATTTTACTTTAAAGTCAAAATTAGGGCCTTCCAAAAAAGGGGAAATGAAATTAATATCTAAATTCAATTTTTCATTGAATGTGAATTAGGGTTGCATTAGGTTATTTTGGAATTTTGAGGAAATGATGTTTTATAAGATTGCAAAAGTTGGGATGTGAATTAGGGTTGCATTAGGTTATTTTGGAATTTTGAGGAAATGATGTTTTATAAGATTAGGGCAGCAAAAGTTGGGGATTCTTCTTCCTTCTTTTTTTACAGGCATGAGATTTTTGGAGAGGGTTTGCACATGAAAGTTTTGGAATTATTTTCTGTTTGGAGAATTAAATTGAAAGGAGAGAAAATTCTATGAAGAAGGTGGAGCTATTGGATCAAAGCTAGCTGGAAATTCATTGCATTGTTGAAAAGGAATTGTGAAGATTTCAAGGGAAGCTCTGCATCAAGAATCTTGGCTATTTCCTGTGGCTTCAAATAACCAGGTTTTCTTTTATTTCTTTGATTTATTGTTCCTACTTTAATCTATTTTCTAAATGATAAGAAATTGCAAATGGGTGATTTTTTTTGGAACCCTAGGTTAAACTTCAACATTTTGATATTCAGATTTGTTTTTCAAAATACAAACCCTTTTAGAAAATTCTGTTGATGAAACTCAAAATCAATGTATTACCCTTCCTTTGTTTATATTATTTGAAAACATGGAAGGATGGCTTCTTTTGGTATTCAGTTTATAAATCTCTTGAGCATGAGATGTCTATTGTTTGTCAATTTTATTACTGGTTTTAAATTTATTTCTTCGATTTCACCAGTAAATGTAATTCTGAAAAAAAAAATATATGTATGTAAATATACATTACATATATCATATTTTAAATATGATATAAATAATCTATATTTACATACATATAGATTTTTAATTTACTGTGTTGTTAATTTTTTTGTAAATATCGCCTGTACGGCGAATGTATGAAATTTCGTACTACGTACGAAATTGTTTCTTTGAAATTTTTGTTTGTAAAAAAAAAAGTTTATGTGTGGGGGGGGTTCGGCCCCCCATTGTTTTTTGTTTATTGTGGGTATGCAGTACCCACTGGGCAGTACGCCCACCACATGGGGGGGACGCACTGTCCCGTGGGGACTGCGACCCCCTTCCCTTCATTTACTGTCGGCCGCTGTACTTAAAGTACAGTCGGCATAGTGCGTGGGTTGTGGTCTGTGGACAGTGGGCAGGGTATGGGTATCGTCCGACCCTGCCATATGCTTTTTTGATTTTCGTTTTTTTTATTTTTTATTTTTAATTTTTTTTGTTTTTGGTTATTTAAATTCGTTTTTTAATTTTTATTTAATTTTAATTTTGTTTTAATATTTTTTTTTATATAATATTTAATTTATATATATATATTATATATATGTATTTTTTTTAATATTATATATATAAATATATATAATATTTAATATATATATATATTATGTATATAATTAATATTATATATTAAATTATTTAACTTTATTAAAGTTTCTTTTTTATATAGTTTAATTGCTGGATTAAAATGAGAATAGGAGATGTATTTAATAGCGAATATTAGTTTTTAATATATGATGTTTTCGCTTGTAGAACTTCATATTCAATACCTTGTTAAACATAGGAACATTCAACAACTTAGACAACTAATTATAGTTGAATTTATTATTGCTCATGATTTGATTAAGTTGTGGAGATTATGTATTTAATGAAAAATTGATTGTTTAATGTAAAGTCTTGAATGGAATTATTCTACTTTCCTGTGAGAAACATCAGTTAGGAACATGGTTTTAGGATAACCAAATATAGTATTTTTCATTGCCAATGCATGAGTTCATTGATGTATCTTTTAATGATTATTTTGTGAATGAGTGTTGAGTTTTGGTTTGTAAAGTCTTCCAGTAAAACGTGGGTCATTCCCTTGTTAAATTATTGTTTTGATTTTCCCTTGGGTAGCGTTACAAGTTTTTAGTTCCCTCTTAGTGTTGGAGTGGATTTCTTTGTGGTTGCCTCTTAGGATAGGAGAAAGCATGTTGGTTCAGTTCTGTAACACTTGAGTAACCCTTGGAGTTAGATTGTGTAGTGTGTTATCCAATTAGAAGAGTGGCTTTTGTTAGGGGCCGGAGCCCAAAGAGGTAAACCGGGAAACGTTCAGAAGTGATTTTAACAACTAAGAACTAAAGTAAATGTACTTAGAGGATTAGGATGTAGATCACATTAACCAAGATAAATTAACCTCACTCACAGACACAAGGGTTTTTTTAGACTTGGGGTGAGTGAGAAGGCCTGGAATGGCAAGATCACTATCTTGTCCTTATAAGAGGTAGTTGATTCCCTTTGAGCTAGTATGAGTGTCGGGATTTAGTTGAGGCCACCAGGATTTCCGGAGCCTATGAAGAATGCCCAGAGGATATCTCATGACAAACCTTGTGATGACACTCTGTCTAGGATAACACTATGTTATGTTGTGCGTATGGTTTCTTTAGCACACTTGATTATAATATATCTGGAAGCAATGTAACCATGATTAGAGTTAGACTTATATTGTACATATATGTGGTTGAGTCAGTTTGTTTCAGTATGATTCTACCTTTGGTTTGAGGTAGTAGGTTTCTCATCCATTTTACTTTGTTACTATCTCCTAGCATGGGGGGTGGGCCTTCGGGTACCACATGGTTGGGTGGAACATGCACCAAAACCGTTGGGTCCCCTTGATCTTCAGTACTTGGTGGTGAGACATCTTGATGGATAGCTCACAGTTCTTACTTTTAATTCTTGTACTTTGTATTTCATATTGTAATGATATTGATTTACCCCTCTTGTGTTATGAGGTGGACCTTGTAATGATCATACTTATGTACTTTGACTCATTCCAGGAATGAGGATTGTAATAGATTTATGTAATAGAATTATGTAATGGATGCTTCATTTATATCTCGTATCTTTTTATGTTGTTGAATGTTATTACTTGAGTTATTTATTTTCAATGTAATTTAGATGTTGTATGTTAATGGGGATTTAAGTAATCTCAGTTATGTAACCCTAGGGGACATTGTCAATTATAGTTGAACATGTGGGTTTAATTCACTTCTTTTAAAAAAAAATTATTAGTACGCTTGTTTAGTGAATTGAAACTTCTTCTAGGGTTGCATGGTGGGGCATTACACCCCATCGACACATCAAAACAAGTGGTTACCCAAGCTACTCAAGTCAATCCACCATCCACATCAAACCCATCTATCATCAACCCAAATCAAAACAACACCTTGGTTATGAACCCCATCAACCAAGGAAATTCCTTGACCACATCCCAAGCACAAGGAAATAACCTAATCATCGATCAATAGACTCAAGGTCCTAATGGGCCCTTAACATCACAATATATAATGGAACCATCATCATCTTTTACCATGATCCCTCTCACCATGCAAAATCAAATGTGACCTCAAACTTACATTCCTCCATCTCAATCCACCATCTTACAAGGAATGTTAAACCAAGGGAATCCACATCCTCTCATCAAAAACCCACAAGTCGCACAAAATATTAACATCCAAAACCCATCACAAATATCCCAACAACCAATTGATCCTACATTGCAAGCTCATGCCTTATCTTTACAACACACATAGTAGACTTATCAACAAGTCATCTAACAACAACAAGTAGCCTTAGCAGCACATCAAGCAGCCTTAGTAGCACAACAACATCAAGTTGCCTTAGTAGCGCAACAACAACAACAAGCCCAAAAAGATGCCTTAGCCACACAACAACAAGATCAAAAACAACAATCCCAACAAAAATCATTGCTTGTTCAACAATATGCCCAACAACAACAAATTCTCATGCAACAACAATATTAGGGTTTATATTATAACCCTCAACAAAACATCACCAATCAAAATATGTTGGGAACATATACATCGACACCACAATCACCTTCACAAAATCCCACACCACCATACACACCATACAACACCTTGTCATATAAAAATCCTACATACAACTTATCGATCATCACAACATATGTTCCTCCACAAAATCTGCAAGATGATATAACATTGCAACTCAAGGCGTTGTCATAAGAAATGCATGATTTTCATATGGGTAAGACAAAGAATCCTGATACACAGAAGTTATGCCCATATCCATTTGACTGAAACATTGTAATGGTACCATTCCCTCCCGGATTTGAAATCCCCAAATTTGACAAATACAAAGGGAGAGGAAGTCCTATAGACCATGTCAAAGAGTTTAACATCATGTGTATGGAGGTTTCCTACAATGAGTCCTATTGAATGTGCCTCTTCCCACAAATTTTAACTAGTCTTGACATGGATTGGTTTTCACAGTTACCTCCAAGCATCAAAACATTCCAATAAATCATTGATAGATTGATAGATCACTTATCCTTCAATCTTGGCATGGATGTGAGCTTAGAAGATTTATACATGCTCAAGCAAAACAAAGGAGAATCTTTCACCAATTTCTTAAAATGGTGGAGACAAAGAGCTAGTAAGAGCAAGTGGCCACTTCCCAATGAACAAAAAGTGGGCATTATCATAAAAAATATTGATCTTGATCTATCCTTCCACTTGAATATGTGGTGCATTACCTCTTACGATGAGCTTATCCCTAGATCCCTTAACATCGAGCAAGCCCTAATCTCACAAGGAAAAACACAAGTATATAGAGACAACCGCCCATCCATTATTTTTAACAAGCCCTGATATTGGGCCAAGAATAAGAATGTTACTAGTGATGGTGTTGTTGATGCAAGGGTGGTATTAACTGCTCCTAGGCAAACAAACACCCAAACCATGAATACCCAACAACCATACACATCATTGTCAAACAATTAACCAACGATCAATGCTACAAACACTCAACATGGACAATAAAGAACAAACAATGCTCCTAAATGTCAAATCACTTCCTTAGGGGAACCTATTGAGGATGTGTTGAAGACGTTGATATAGTCTAATCTTATCACACTCCCAGATTTCTTGAACTATCAAGAGCCACAAGTCAAACCTCACAAATATAGAGAAGGTCATTTTTGTGAATTTCATCTATACAAAGGTCATAACACACAAAATTGTTTTAGACTCAAACATCTAATAGAATATCTTATTGAACAAGGAGACATTCATGTTGATCAAAAATCTAGGAATGAAAATATGAAAATTTACACAAACCCTATGCCTGACCATACAAAAGAAAAAGATTCAAGAAAGGCATCAACCTCAAAAAATGTAAACAATACTTGTGATACCACAGTGGGACATATTTATTTATCACAACATGAGGAATTAGACATGTATCAAGATACAATTTTAAAACAAAGTCCAAACCCATCAACAGTGTTTAGCACTATTTTATATCATAATGACATCAAGTGGATATAAAATTGTGATATCTCTCCCACATATGACTCAATGATTTGGCATGTTGAAGAGGTTCCAAACAAGCTAGAAATATCCCTTATTGCACCCATTCCCACAAAATGTTGTGAAGATTCTTTTACTGATGATATATCATCCACCCAAGGATCATGTCAAGAGGAGTCTCTTGAGGATAACAAAATTTACTCTGAATCAAGTCAGAATCAAGAACCCTTATCCCCAAAATTCCATCAAGAGCTAAGCGACATATTCCAAACCATTTTAAACTCCAAATATTTCCTTGATATAAACCCTGAGATGTTTCTTTCTGATAGACATATAAACATTCTTCATCCAAAACAAGAGTCACCCACTCTTGATATACCTACATAAGAGAAAACAATGGTCAAGATTCTTGATTCTTATAGTGATTGTGCATCATCAACATCTTTTGAATTAGAACCAGCATATTTTGAAGCAATATCAACATAACACTGTCATAGAATCAGAGAAAACAATTCATATTCTTGAACAAGATTGTGCATCATTGACATATTTTGAAGCAATATCCATAGATAACGATTTCATAGAATCAGAGCAAAAAATTCATATTCCTAAATAGGATTGTGCATCATCGACATCTTTTGAATCAACACCAACATATTTTGAAGTAGTATCAATAGATAATAATGTCTTAGAACCAAAGCAAACAGTTCATATTCTTAAACAACAGGAACCCATAGCAATATCATGTATTCATGACAAGTCATATTCAAAGGCTATGGATCAAAGGATACATTATTAGGGAAAATAATTAAGTATTGATAATATCTTCACAACATTGGGGGAAATCTTGTCTACAACAAACATCAACATATGGGGCACAAAGGATCCTTATGATGAAAACATTTTCAACGCTACAACTAGTCGTATCATGAGTTGGCATTCACCCATCGTCTCATACACAAATTGGGAGTAATGTAAAAAGAAGAATTCCTATCAAAACAAGATGAAGATCATCAAAGAAAATGAAGCAATAAAGAAAAAGGGATAAATTAAATACAAATGGATACCAAAGAAAACTAAAGAAAATCATCCCTCCAAAACTCCACTAGTCAAAGAAACTATGGGAAAAAATAAAATGAGGAAAGGTATCTATCAAAAGAGTCCTCAAATACAAAAGCAGGCTTCTCAAGCAAGGAAGAAAGTATATCCAGTGGTTGGTCCCAACTCCATGAAAACCTCCATTCCCACCCATTATTGCTCATCTTCCCAAGTTTGGAGAGTCAAAGGTTCCAAACCATTGACCAATCCATCTCATTTTCCTTCATGCATAACACCATACACTCCATTCACGATATCCAATTCTTGTATTGACCATGTGTTGGAGCTAACCTTCATCACAAGAATTCTAAAGGCACTTTATCATGATGTATGCACATAGCCAAGGTTAATTCTGGTATCCACAAGGCAGATCAAAGTTCTTCAAAATTGCATTCAAGTGCTTGTATCTTAGCAAAGAAGCTTCTTCAAGCAAGATATCGCTTGCACATTATGGAAGTGGCATCTACATCAGTTCCACCAAGTGGTTCAACATGACAGTAAAATCTTCAAAAAAAAAAAATCAAGAAAATAGTAAAAATAAAAATCATCCTCTAGTGAAAACCACTATGGTGGCGCTTTGGGCAAGTACCATGATGAAAACCTGGCAAACAAGCATCATGAGTAGAATCAAACATTTATATGATCCTTCTCAGATAGAAGCATCTCATCCTTGTCATGATAAATCCAATGTTCCCTCCATCTATCCAAATCCATCTTTTATCCAGATATTCCATTTTATCTTGATCTTGACAAAGATTCATTGTATACTTCAACTCTCCTCATGGAAAAGTCTTGACAGGATCTTTATCATTTTATCTCATGAAGTCCCATAGCCTATATCTAGCATGCTAAGACTTTTTCAAACTCGTCACATATACATTACCTATCTTGGTTATCCTTTGATTTATGAAGAATTGGTTATCCATTGCATTATGAAGAATTGCTAGACACTAGGGGTGGGTTATTGCACTCTTGTTTTCAAATAACTCTTGATCCATGTCTTTTATCTCACAATGTGACATCGACATCGTGATCTAGGTATCGTTTACCTTAAAATATCATCAAAAAATTTAGAAAAATTCATAAAATGTTCATCAAAAAATCAAACAACATTCAAAATCCTATACAGCTAAAAATCAAAAAAACATTTGGAAAATTGTAAAGTTAAAATCCAAAAAAAAAATCAAATCACTACACATGGCACATTTTGATGAGAAGATGTTCCTTATCAAGATTTATCTTTTATCAAACATCAATCCAAATAATCAGTATCAGTTGAATCTACCTTACACTTTAATGTCACATCAAATCATTCCAATTGACTTTGTTCCAAACCAAGCTTCAAAATCTTGATCAATCTTATCCAATCAATCCATCATCATCTTGGGATATCCTTCCCAATCCTCATGTTTCTTAACACTATCCTTGCATTGTTTTGTGTCCTCAACAATGTTATGATCATCAATCCATCAATCAGATCAAACAATCCTAACTTGGTTTTCAACAAAATCTGAAAAATTGATCATTGAAATTGGCATATCCATATACTCATCAAACATCGTGCAAAAAATCCAAAACACATCAAAATCCCTAAAAAGGTCAAACATCAAAAATAAAAAATAGTACCTATTTGAACTACATTGTCTCTGAGCTTGAACTTAGGCAAGGCCATCATTGATGTGCTCATGAGACACCCTAGGTCGGTCCTTTAGGAGTCTGTCATAATAAACTGGCATTTCCATCAACTGTTCATATCTTCATCTTCAATAATTAAAGTTAGTCAAACTACATGGTCTCTATGTATATAACTTGGGCAAGGCTTATCTTTGATCAACCCCCAAGGCCCCTAGGATAGGTCTTTTAGGTTAGGTTCTTGGTCGAAAACTTGAAAAATATCTAAACATCCAAATATAGGAAAACCCCAAAACATTCAAAATCTCAGAAAATCCCAAAACATTTGGAAATCTTTGAAAAACACAAAAACATTGGAAAACCTTGGAAAACCCCAAATCAACCTCAAAAAATTAAAAACACCAAAACATTCCAATAAACTTTCAAAAAGACCAAAAAAGACCTCAAAACATTTTCAAAATACCAAAATCATTGACATATTTAGAAAAACCCAAAACCATCCATCTCATCTCGCTTCCACCTGTAATAAACCTTCATCCATAATAAATCAATCATCACCTTCAACCTATGGTAAAACAAATAGAAAGCAAGTGTTGCAAGTCATAAAGTGAGAACCTAAGTGTCAAAGTATAAAGTCTAGATCATAGGTACATGAGTCAGTGGAGTTTGTATCAACGAATTATTATAAAGCTCATCATCATCCTAACATCAAACAACCCTCTGATCAACATGTCCTAGGATGTATCCTTCCTACGATGGGCATCAATATCGAGATTCACCTTAGCTAAAATTAAACTGGCAAGAGATATAGATAACACTTACTATTTGTCTTTGATCTTTTCTTATGATTTATCTTAATGACCCATTCCGAGGACTTCTCGATGATGTCTATCAACATGATTTAGAGAGAAAGGAATGTGACATCGATCATTATCTTTCATTTTCTATGCTTGTGGGTATTCTTGTAAAATAATCTTGGCACATACTAGCTTAGCTGTGTGTAGGAAAGTTGTTTGGAGTACATTATTGACTATTGTGTATGCTTTGGTCCAATATATTCTAAGCTTCTGACTTACATTCCAACAAGGTTTTTGTATGTCAAGATGTGAACAAGGACTATCCTATTTGTCTGTAGAGTCAAATTCTATTACACTAGATACAACACCATCCTAGTTATCAATACCTTGATGCATCGTATCTATGTGTTGTATCAAAAATAAGGAATTAATAACAAAATCTCCAAATCCCAAGATATGAGAAAATCATCATCATCATGCATGCATTTCTCATCACTCTCTCTAATAAAGTCTTGGTGGATCATAGGCTTGTTGGACTCTTGAATCAATCTCAAATCAATGGTTAATCAATATCCATTTTATTCTTCCATCCATATTATTCTTCTTATTCTATTATCATTATTAACATCTCTATCCAAGCATCAAATCTATGTGATCCACATCAAAATATACATGAGGCTACCCATATCTGATGACTATCTATACATCATGAAATTCGTCTACATCAGTATCTGAGCTAGCACAACAACAACCCCTCTTTCATTGGGTCATAGTAGGGCATCTATATCATCTTCAACTCAATAGTCTAAAAATTTGCAACTCCTTAATTTAAAAGCAACCTGAAATCTCAACATCTCAAGCATAAGTCTAATTTTCACCTATCGTGAGCCTAATCGAAACACTTTATTCTCCAATTGATCTCTTAAGGGTGCAACCAACCATCTTTTGATCATATCGATATCAAATCATCTAACGAACTTTGTTCCTAGCCTTGCTAAAAAATCTTGATCAAATCTATCAAATCAACCATCATTGGGATACATCATTCCCTATCAATCCTCATGTTATTCAACACAATCCTTGCATTGTTGTGATTCCTCAACAATGTTATCAATCAATCAATCAGATCAATCAACTTTATCCTACCTATCAACATCTCAAAGAGATCATCGATATCTATTTTTTCATCAAAATCAACATCAATCTTTGAACCAATGCAATGAGTACATTTCTTCAAAGAGGGGAAAAATGTAGACACCTAAAAATGTCTCGATGGATCACATTAGCTAATTAACATCATTTTGTCCTCAAACCCATCCTCTTTTCACTTGTTTAATTAAATAAGCCTAATTATTTAATTAAATGTCTCATTTTCACCTATTAATCTAATTGACCTAATTAGGTTAATTCACCCCCTCTCACACTAATATTTCATTTGATTTAATTAAACAATGTAAATTATTTAATTTTAACCCTAAGTCCTTTTATTTAATTAAATAACCTAAACTATTTAATTAAATATCATATTTGCATCTCATTTTCATTAAATAAATCAATAATTTAATGAATATCCTCACATTCCTCATCTTGCACATTCAAATTTAGTTTTAATTAACTAAATTGCTAATTTCCCTCTCATCAACTTGCATAGGGAATATTTCAAAAGAATATTCTCCTACATTCCTCCAAAAGAAAGGTAATGATTACTCCAAACAAACTTTGAAACAACTTTTTAAAGTTGACACAAAGTGTGTTTGTTTGCATGATTGTGAACCCTTGATTTTTTTTTGATCCATGTGATCTTTGATTGTCATCCATTGATGGGAATCTTTGATCCATGTTTCATCCTCCTTTCATTTGTGACCATTGATAGATCAAATCAATCTTATCCATTTTTTTTTTCATTTGATCTCCATTAAATCAATTATTTAATGAATATCATATAATTATCCTAATTTTCATAATTGAAACTTTGTTTTAATTATCAAATTACTAATTCCTCCAAAATGGGAATATTCCCATGGAATATTCTTTCCCCTTTTGCACAATTAAAATTTGTTTTAATTTATTAAATATCTATTTTTCCTCACCCATGAGGATATTCTAAGGAATATTCTTTTTCTAACAAACTTACTTAACTTCATGTGCAAGTTAACTTGTGACCTCTTGTGCAAGTTAAAAGTGTGTTTGTTTGATTAAATGTAAGCCCTTGATTAAATATCAACTTGCATTTTCAACCCTTGATGAGAATCCATGATCCATGCCTCCATCTTCTTTCCTTTTTTACAATTGATTATATTTTTCAATCTTAGCCCTTCATTTTTCATTTGCTCTTCTATAAATAAAGCACCATTTGGAGACAAATGGATCCATCTTTTAACATCAAACTTATGTTGTTAAAATCATTTGCACTTGCACTCACATTTAACATCATTTTAGCTTTATTTACGTGCATATTAGCTTAGCTTCCATGATAACATAGAGGCATGTACATTTAGCTTATTTGTTATTTAAGATTTTAATATTTTTAAGTTTTCATACATTTAGAGTGGATTTGCATACACCCATATCAATCATCTTAGCATAAATCGTGTTAAAATAGCTTGCATAATATTCATTTAGCTTTAAATCATGTTTTCATACACATCTATTAATGGTTTCATTAGTTTTCTTCAATAAAACTAATTGAAACAAGCTCATTATCCAAGGGATTGGGAAAGGGTCACCATTCCACATCAATGCGACACCACTCCTCCAGCAGGATAAGTTTTAATGTCTTAGATTAGAGGTTTTTCAAGCTTTCATGATTTAGAATGTTAGTTTTAATGGCTTCTTTATCCTTTTTTATAGTGAACGATCTTATTGGGATTGATGCTTAGTGGGTTAAATATGCCTCAAATTGGTATGGATTAGGTGTAGTTATCCTTCACTATGTCATTGGTCACACAAGTGACAGATGAGGGATAGGATTTAGGTTTACAATTTGGATAGAGAAAAACTCCTTAAGGGAATGGCTAGGAGTAAGAGGTTTAGGTGAGATGAGTCGATAAGATGAAATTTTAGTTTGACTTTTAGGGAGCTGTCTAGGTTCAATGAATCTACACAAGATGTTAGTTAGATGTGTAAAAGGGCACTTGCCAAATAATTAGAATATTTAGATTATAATCCATGTGAACAAGATAGAGGGCTAAGATTTAATGGACAAGGATAGAGGAAAATGGGGAACTAATTAAACAAATAAAATGTTTATTTAAATAATGGGATCATGTGAAAGGATATATAATTAAATAAATGAAATATTTATTCAATTAAAGGAATAGGATAAATATGGACAAAGATGGGAATAATTAAATAAATAATAATATTTAATTAATTAACGGGATAAGGATAGGCTAAATTTAGGTTTGGCTAGGTAAGGTCGGATCTTGGGTGTCTACAAGATGATTTCCTTAAACCACTTATCTACACCAAACTTTAATAATATAAAATTAATTATTTATAAATTGATAAATTGATTATTTATTAATTTTAATATTTACATTTAACACAAATAAATTGAAATATGAAATGATTATATAGTGAATCCAAGAATAATTGCTCCACTACTATAGCTCTTGAAAGAAAATAGAAATTAATGAAATCTTGTGATTTTAAAAAAATGGCATTGACATGTGTGAGGCTTTTTGTGACTTGCACACATGCTTCATTGAAAGAGAGAATCCCCTATTTTATTTTGCTTGGTTTTTGCGCTTTTCAAGTTTTAGGTTAGGGTCTTTAGAGTGGGTTTTTTATTTTTGGGTAGGCTATTGTTTTTATCTTGAGTCTTGTTTCATTATTGGCTTAATATTTTTGTTTGTAGAGATTCAATGGGTTGAGATCCCCTTGAACCTCCGGAGAGTCAAGAAGACCCTGATTTTCTACAAAATCAAAGGACTTTGTTTTCCCACAAAATCCTAATTGCATAGTTTGACCATGGCTAGACTTTGGTCGAAGACTAGTGGTTTTTCCACAAATCCTAACGGTCCCAATTTTTTCAAAGGCAAGTGACTCTTTATTCCTTGTAAAGTTGAGTACGTGTTGAGTTTCCAAAGCTAAGTGCTCATCAGCCTATCATGTCAAGAGCATTAATGGTGGTGGGTGACCTGGGGTACTTAAGTGATTTGAGTTGCATTTCAAATCATTTGCAACTAATTAAGAATTAAGTCGACATTGTGGAGCTTTCTACGACTCAAATTCATCCCTCAACGTGGTTTGGAAAAGTACCCTCATTGCCTACCTTTGGATTTTGTTTGCATTCCTTGGTTTTCTCCATGGCTTTCATTTCCCTCTCATTCTCATTTTAATTGACTGTCCAAATGAATCAGTGAGTTCCAAAAATTTAATGAATTTAATGATTAAATTATTTGGTAAAAAAATTTGGAGCACATCAGCCCTTCTGGTATTAACAATGAATTTTTATAACTTTGGGATTTCCAATTAGTTTGTGCTTAAATCTTGCATATCAAGGGTTTCTGGTAGGCTAGGGTTTGGTATTGTATTATAAAAATTAGAGCATTGGTTTTCCTTAGGGTTAAAAATATCAAGGTTTTAGAGCACTCTATGGGTAGTTTACTTTAATCTTGGTTTTGAAAATATTTTCACCACTTATTTCCCTCATAGTGAGCTGATTGTTTTGAGTCTAGGGTTTTGATTTCATATAATATGGGGTCACAATCCATGTTTTGCATAAATCCTACTCATTGTTTCCCTGCCAAGGTTATTTTTCCCATTTTTTCAAAGTCTTACAGAGATTCATCATTTCTGTGGATTTAGGGGTCTTTTGACCTTATTCATGCACCCTTCAATTTTCCACAGATAATCCTAAAATATTCCTCTATTTTCATGTTTTTAATTTTGCAGAGATTTGATGGTCATTTGTCCTAGGATCATTTCTCTGCAAAGTCAAGGTAGACCCATTTTTTCCACAAGGTTAGATGATCTTCCATATTCCACAAAATTGGAGTTTGTGTGGATTGAGGGCATACACAAAATTATCTAGGGTCTCCTTCGTTTATTTGCATATGTTTCTCTAGTCATATCTCCACAAGATGGTGATTGCTAAATTCTCATAAGGGGATATTGTCTAGTGACCTAAGGTTGAGGGGGTTTCACATTTTGCAAGGTTTAGGAGGTTCTATTTTCCCCAAATTTGTTTGTTTGGGTATAAGTTAAAGTTGGTTGGATTTGTGAAATGTTGGTTGTTATCACTTTAGGGGTATCAGATGACATGTATACATAGTGAAGTTGAGATTTGTGATCATTTAGAAAGATCCATTTAAGAAGTTTTCAGATTTAAGGATGAATTATCAAACTTGTTAATTGATGGTTTGTATTTTTAGGTTTCATGGATAGAACTACAAAGATGAAGTAAAAATTCAAGAGTGTGGAGCCCCCAAATATAATTACCTATAGTTGGAGCATGGTTGGCGATAACAACTTGGTTCATGTAGACATTAAGGAGTTCAAGAGATGATCTTTCGAGTTAAACAAATGGATTTGTCAAATAAAATAGTTCATAGTGGGATAGCTCTTGAGCTATTGGTTTCCCTACAGCTACTACACAATTCCCAGAGTTTATAATGGAGAGTAGATAAAATTATCACAAGGATTCTAGGAAGATAATAGTTGTTGATGAGAGAGTATTAGTACATCTATTTGTTTTTTGTATTGTATAAATATTTAGGATCCCCTCCTTCTCTACTATGCCTTTGATTGCCAAGAAGCAAACCACATGAGTGTTTGATGCAGAACCAGAGGACTACATAAAACTAGTGAATAAAATGTGGATGAATCATCCCAAAGTCTAAACCAACTAATTACCAAAAAAATTGTTCAAGAGTGACTTCATCACTTAAGTCAATGATTTAGTCACTCTTTTGAGTAGAATAATGGGAATTTTTTCAGTCTCTACATTTGAAAAAAAATGTTTTTCTATGTTAAGAAGATCTTGAGAAGAACAAAGAAGTTCCCTTGGGGAAAAAATCATCAGTGATATCAACAGTTTTTTATAGTGAAGAAGACTTATTTTCAACATGATCTCCTATACAGTATACCTTCTCACAGTAAAATTTTGATATAGAGGATTAACTTGCTTGGGACCTATTGGCACTAGCATAAACCACCATAAGGTATATGGTTGTTACCCTCAACTGCAAATGAAAAACTCTAAGAATCTATAGTGTCCCTCTAGTTGTTACAGTTTTTTCAATTTGTTTCTATTCGATTGATTGTTGTTCTAGTTGTTTTGGATTCTACGTTGTTTTATTTATGTTATGAAGCATTGATACTATGTTAGTTTTATATCTTGTTGATGATACATTGGTGACATTGTAAATCATCTAATTATGTTTGTGTGGCGACATTATGATGAACATTGTGTATGTTTTGGTTTAATGTTGTTTTACAGAATAGGTGTATTTTTGGTTAAGTATCTAATGTTGTTTATGATGTAGAACTATTATGTTTAGTCTTGGTGAAGGGGACAGTGTAGCATTACTCACTCATGAGTACCCTGCTACGTTGCGACTCTCTTTCACGATGTGATTGTCAGCTTATGCATATATGTTTGACAGTGTTGTTTGATGCAGTTTGTGGGTACCAGGAATTGACTCCACCTATTTTTTCAGGTTTAAGCGTGCCATGACCCAATGGAAAAATGTTGATTTGGAGATAATGCCATGTCCTACTTTGGCCATTGTTCCTTTATAGGACAATTATCTGTATTGTCACATGTCGTTGCTATTGTCATTCGGGTTTTTCATATCATTCATGTTTTGCATCACAATTGGAAATTATTTAATTAGTTAAATGGTTTATTAAATAAGTTATTTGGTTTAGTGTAATGTTGTTGAAATGTTAAAATTAAAATATTTGTGTTTAAGGTTTGATTAATTAAATTAATAAAATAGGATATTTAATTAAATGTGATTGTTAATTTTGAGTAATACATATTTGTTAATTTTAATGTGCCAACTTAAATAAATGAAAAGTAGAGATCAGTGAAGGGTTTGTTTTCAATGGATTATAAATAAATATCTGAAATCTTGACTGGGAGTCAAAAAGTGTTATCTTGGGTACTTGTTTAGTTAGAACTGACTGATCAAACTTATTTGCATGCTGATAGTTAGTTAAGTTCTATGATTATGAGCTAGTTGCAAAGGAATTAAAAGCTTTGGTTATGCAAATTATTCACGACAATTTTTTTTGGGGGAAAAATTTTCATGACATTTTTTCGAAAAAACCTTCTTCCTTGTGATTTTGGTTGAAAAAAAATTGGGGACAATTGGATTGGAAGGATTTGTTTATCTTGGTAAATAGAAAGTTCTGGTTTTCATATTCTTGCTTCAATCTACATCAATTTCGAGCAAATATTTCAGCTTCTCCTCTTTTGATTGGCATTTTCTTGAATAGTAGCTTCTGAAAGTTGCTTATGGTATTTATTCTTCCTTGTGGTAGAATTTTTTTGTTGAATCTTATGTACAAACATCAGAAATGAAATTGTTGTTGATTAGTAATGAAATAATTGAAGAAACTTTTTTAAGGAAACGAAAGCTATTAAAACCTAGCTGTAATAAAATTTGTTTTACAATTGTTAATTTCTCTTTCTTGAAAGATTCCTCATAATATTCCATGTTTTATGCTAGTATGTTTGTAGATAGAATCATCTTAATGATATACCTTTGCACCATCAAATGATAAATCCAATAAATGTAGACTCTAATGTCCAAAACTATCTGTTATGTGGTATTTCACTTTACCTTTATTCTTTTTCTGCGTGGTATATGTTACTGTTGGATAAGATTATGTTTCTTTGAATGTTATTTCTGGCATACTTAAACATTACATGCATGTGAGAGATGAAACTGAATCTCATAGTTAATTTTCATGTTTGTATCTCTTGAATTCATTAGTTTTCAGACTCTTTCGTTGTTTCAGATCACCCGTAGGATTTAATCATTTGTACCTCATAGTTGACGGCTTTGAATCCCTGAATCTAAATAAAATTTCCTTAACATTAATGTGGGCATGTAGTTGCATTAAATTCGATATCTGGAACATTCAAAATTATCCTAATTTATAAAGAATTCCCTCAATCTTGTTGGCTTGTAACACTCTTAATGGTGGTTGCATGAAATGGAACCACATTGTCGTATCTAGGTATGAACAACATCAATTTTGTAGCAACCTAAATCATGAGCTCTCTTGAATAGGGATATCCATCTCCTATACCAATGCCCCTATAGCCAATCTTCTTGTAGTCTCCTCATTATTTTGCCTTGCACGTTTTGCTTGGTGTTGTCAACATTGCTCTTCTTTAGTCATCTCATGTTTATCAGATCATAGGGTTGCCTTGGAGATTCCTGATTCTCCTTCACTTACCTCTGCCTTGGGTTGCATTTCTCATCCACATCTTCATCATCATCATTAAATGAACTAGCAATATCAGTGTATACTTTGATATACCTTTGGCTATAGAGATCGAACTATAGTTTTATATTTATTTTTATTGTTTTCCTTTAATATTTTCACCACCACAAGAAGCTTATGCATGCTTAACGATAGTTGTTACTATGTTTTCATTCAGGCGTAGTCACTGGTTGGCATACATTTGGCATTAAATGCCGATGAAATTGGATGTTAAGGTGGAATATTGTAGATAGCCATTAGTTGTAGATTTATTGTTTATGCATATAAACTTTGGTGGAGAATATATTTAATCTACAGATTAATTCCTCGCATTATACAAGCACCATATCTATTGATTGGAAGTCATTGATTAGACATCCATCAACATGCTAGTCTTATTTAGATAAATTGACATTATATGGATGTTGGGTTTACGAACTGTATGCATGTGGGTTAAGAAGATATATATATATATATGTTAGTTATTTTATGGTAAAACAAATGAAGTTAGAGTTACGATGTTATTTAATTAAATTATGAATTGTTATTTAGTGAATCAAATGATCCTTTACAATTAGTGCTTTTATTATGCTTGTACTTTGATGTTCAATAACAATGATCTAATTTGGGATTTAGCCATGCATGGTTTATTTGTTACCTTGGAGGTATTTTGAAAGTTGAATGGTTTGTGTCATGATTGAGATGTGTTCATTCATGGTTTTGTTTAATGTGCATGATGGATATCCTTTGTAATTGATAATAAGTTATGTTATTGTAAGTAGGGAGAGTAACTTTCGAAAGGGGCCGAAACCCTAAGTGGTAACCAAGGTAACCTATCGAGAGTTTATAATTCACTGACAGCCTAATTAGATGTACTAGGGGTTGCGTAGTGTTCATTAAATAATTTAGATAATTTGAAATCCTCTCCTAACACCTTAGTGCTTGTATAGATTAAGGGTAGGTTGAGAAGGCCTAGAATGCATGATCGTTTACTTTGTCTTCTTGAAAGGTAGTTCAATTTTACATGAGATTGTATAGGGGTTGAGAATCGATAGAGGCTGCCAGGGTAACTCAATATGAGGGCCAGTAGTCTAAAAAGATTCTCCAGGGTAACCTATAGTAAACTATGTGATGACACTCTTTCTTGATGCATGTTATGTGGTCTCTTATGTATAGTTACCCTTTATTATGTTGTTGCCTCTAGGAGCTTTGTTTGTGATTATGTGGATTATGTCGCTATGTCATGATGTATATGTCAAGCCACAAGTTGTTAATGTTTTGTCTTCATGTTTGTTTGTCTTTGTGGACCTGATATTATCTCCTCACACGAGGGGTGGACCTTAGAGTTCCACATGGTTGGGAGGAATGTGTTATATCCTCCATTGGGTTTCCCTTGCAGGCGTTGCAGTGTGTGGATGATATTGTTCTTATGATAGGTTCCTGACTTTACTTTGTTCATGAAGATAGACGATGAGCATGCTCGCGAACAAGGCTGATAGATGTGTTATGATCTTCATCTATATTGTATACATTATTGATGTGTATGTGAGACCTTATTATAATGTTATTATGTTGTTACGAGATTATTCATAATCTCACTTGATGTAACTTTAATATGTAACTTGACTTCATTATGATTATGTAACAATATCATCCATTTGGTTTATTTTATGATAACATTAGTTTAATGATGTGATGTTCTTTACTAGTTAATGTTTAAGTAAAGTTATCACAGAACCCTAAGGAAATATGTGTAGATGTTTCTTTTGTCCTCATGTTGTAATCGAATGTTTTATTTTAAAAATAAAAAAATAATCGATCAGTTTATTACTTTGTGTGTTGTCCTATGGGTTCCTTGGTGGGGCATTACAGTTTGGTATCAAATCCCAAGGCTCAACACTGGGTACTCTTGTTCTTGTGAGCCCATTAGGTTGTCATAGTTGGTTAGACTCTGAAGTTATGCCTTTCCTATTTTTCTTTCATGCCTTATGATCCGAGACTTGTCATTTGGTTTTGTGTAGGACAATGCCTAGATGTCAAGGTAGGGGTCATGGTAGAGGCTAAGGTGGTGGCTGTATGGCTAATCACCAAGATACTCCTCCTCAAATTTCTCATGAGAGTGAGCATGTAGAGCAGCAAGATCCTCGGATTAATCAGGTGAGCGGGGAACAAAATCTGATTTAGTCGGGTTCAAAGGGAGCTCTGTTGCGTCCCTTTCTTGAGGAGGTTCTTGCTTGCCTTGGTCCTAGATAGGAGACTAGATAGGAAGTGGCTAGAGAATGAGACAAACCACCTAGGAGAGTTGTTGATACTATGGAGCAGGATGTTGTTTTTGTGGGGCATATGAGAGACTTATTGAGGGCATGCCCTCCCACATTCGATGGTACGGGTGGTGGTCTAGAGGTGGAAAATTGGCTGATAGACTTGGGACGGTGCTTTGTTATGCATCCATATGGTAGCAACACTAGAGCTAGATGTGCCATTATGCATCTTAGAGGCTTTACCTCTACATGGTGGAGATTGGAGGAGTAGAAGCTTCATTTGGAGATTGGTTCAATTTCATGCGACATTTTTTTGGAGAGATTCAGAGCATGTTTCCTATTAGAGCATTGGAGACAATGTCATGCAAATGAGTTCCATGATCTACATCATATGGCCATATCAGTTGAGCAGTTTGGGCATAGGTTCTATGAGCTCAAATAGTATGCCAGAATTGTGGACGATGAGACTATGTTGGTACAACACTTCATCAGGGGCTTCAATGCCCATATCAGCAAAGGAGTCTTAGTCTTCGAGTCGAAGACTATGGAGGTATTCATGGAGAAGGCATGAATTATGGAGGATAATTTGACCATGGCTTTGGGTGGACATACAGGTGTCTAGATAGGTATTGCACCTTCTGTAGGCTTGGGTCCATGAGGCGGTCAGACTTAGACAAGGGGTTCCTCTCAGAACCAGCAAGCACCCACTAAGGGTGGTCAACAACAACAACAACATTACCCATCGAGGAATAAGAATTCTCAAGCTCAGTAGGGTAATAGGTCATAATCTAGGAAGAACTGTAACTTGTGGTGTAACAAGCACAACCATTAGGATCATCCAACACAAAGTGTATAGTCTATGGTTGGCAAAGGCAATGATCAGTAGTCTAATGCACCAGTAGGTGACAGAGGTATTGGCAGAGGTACTGGTTGCTTTTCATGTGGTCAGTAGGGTCACATTGCTAGGCAATGTCCAATGAGAGGTATATCACAATATGGTCAGTGACTGACAACTTTGGAGCTGACAGTTGGAGATGTAGGTCATTCACATAGATTCTTTGTTGTGGTAGATAATCATCAAGTAGATCATCAGAACATTATGCTTGAGACTTCAGGTCAATTACAGGGTACTAATGTTTTTATCCTTTTTTATTCTAGAGCTTCTAATTCATTTCTTTCACCCTTTTTTGTTGAGCGATGTGGACTCGTGGTAGTAAAGGAAGGCGATAGGTGGCAGGTAGAATTGGCCTCCAAAGCAAAGGTAGTGGTGGAATCCTTTGTTAATAATTATGGACTAAGGATTGGATCACTATCTACCTCAGTAGATCTTTGTGTTATACCTCTTGGTTCTTATGATATTATTTTGGGCATGGACTGATTGGAAACCCATCGTGCAGTGATTGATTGTCAACAAAATATTGTACATTGTTTAGATGTTTCAGGTGTAGAATTTGAAATAATTGGTGTGTATAGACCCATCTCCTTGTAGATTATATTAGCTATGCAGTTAAGGAGATACATTCATCAGGGTTGCCAACTGTTGTTTGCAAAAAAAAGTTAATGAATTGGAGGTAGGGGAGAGTCGAGAGGCATCTCTTGATGATTACCCTATTCTTGGAAAATTTGTAGATGGTTTTCCCAGTGATATTCTTGGTATGTCACCAAAACATTATATTGATTTCAGAATCAACCTGGTTCCTAGAGCAGAGCCTATATCTCGAGCTCCATATAAAATGACCACACTGGAACTAGAAGAGCTTTGTTTATAGTTGGAGGAACTTTTTGCTAAGGGTTTTATACGTCTGAGCATTTATCCTTGGGGAGCACCTGTCATCTTCATGAAGAAGAAGGATTCTTAGATTGTGTATCGATTATCATCAATTGAATAAAGTGACGATAAAGAATCGATATCCCTTAACCAAAATCGATGATCTCTTTGATCAGATCAAGGGAGCTAACTTGTTTTCTAAAATTGATCTGAAATTGAGTTACCATTAGTTGTGAATTTCAGAGGCTGACATTCATAAAACTGTATTTTGAACTTGTTACAAGCACTATGAGTTCATAGTGGTACTATTCGGGTTAACAAATGCACCATTTGTTTTCATGATTTTGATGAACGGCATGTTTCGCACATACCTTGATCATTTTTTTCTTGTGTTTATTGATGATATTTTGATCCATTATGGAGATATGAAGGAGCACGAAGAGCATATGAGATAGATATTGCAGTGCTTGAGAGAGAATCAACTATTCATGAATTTGGCAAAGAGCAATTTCTTCCTATCTGAAGTGAAATACTTTGGTCATTTTATCTTTGGAGAGGGTATTGATGTGGATCCTTTGAAGATCCAAGCCATCATTGATTAGCCTGTGCCTAAGAATGTATCAGAGGTTTGCAGTTTTACAAAGCTTGTCGGGTATTACAGATGGTTTGTTCTAGGGTTTTCAAGGATTTATCATCCCATTACTTCTCTTCAGAGGAAATGGAAGAAATTTAATTGATCAGATCAGTGTCAGTCAAATTTTCAGACACTCAAGGAAAAGTTGACTAGAGCACCTATCTTAGTCATTCCTAATCCTACTAAAGACTTTGTCGTTTGTACTGATGCATCTTTGGAGGGATTAGGAGTTGTGCTGATGCAAGATGGTTGTATGATTTCTTATGAGTCTCGCAAACTCAAGGATCATGAACTAAATTATCCTACTCATGATTTGGAGCTAGCGACAATTGTTCATGCACTAGTTCCATGGAAGAATTTCTTGTTGGGGCACTGTTTTGAGCTTCACAGTGATCACCGTAGTCTGCAGTATATTTTCACGCAGCCTAATTTGAATTCTAGGCAGAGATAATGGATGAAGTTCTTATGTGAGTATGACTTCGAGGTGAATTTTATCTAGGGGAAGGAGAACGTAGTGGTTGATGCTCAGTCAATGGCGAAGGAATGAGCTTTTTTCCATGATTCTTGGAGTTGATTTGAGGAGTTAGATTTTAGGAGCACTTCCTATAGATAGACTGTACTAGGAGGTGAAGATGGAGTTAGGATAAAGTAGACCCTTAGATGGTAGATTCATATGATATACTCTTGAGTCAGATGGATTGTTGCGATATTTGGGTCGTATCTACATACCACATACAGAAGGTCTTCGTACTCTGATTATGTCAGAGGCACATCGAGCACCTTATTCAGCTCATCCTGGTGTTAAGAAGATGCATGTGGACCTTCGACAATTGTACTTTTGGCCTAGAATGAAGCATGATATCACTGATTTTGTTTCGAGATGTCTTGAGTGCCAGAGAGTTAACGCTAAGCACCAACAGCTCGTAGGACTACTACATCCACATCTTGTTCCTGAATGGAAGTGAGATATCATATCTATGGACTTCATTATTGGTTTACCTATCTCATCTCATCGACATGATGCTATTATGGTTACTATTAACAGGTTGACTAAGGTAGCACATTTTTCTCCTATTCATCCTTCCTATAATACCTCTTCTATGGCCAAGATATTCATGGAGGATATTATTTGGTTGCACGGAATTCCTCGCAGAATCATTTCAGATAGAGATCATGTGTTTACATCAGCATTATGGATATCATTTTAGCATGCCTTAGGTACCCAGTTGAACTTCAGTTCAGCTTATCATATAGAAACCAATGGACAGATCAAGAGGGTCAACTAGATTCTTGAAGATATGCTCAGGATGTATGTTATGGATCAGCAGTCATGGTGGGAAGATTATTTGTACTTAGTAGAGTTCACCTACAATAATGGGTATCATAGTTCCATAGGTATGCCTCCTTTTTACGAATTGTATGGACATCTTTGTCAGACTCCGTTAAGTTGGGATCGACTTGAGGATAAAGTTCTACTTGGACCTATGATGCTTCAGGATATGGAGCAACAAGTTGATCACATCAGAGAGCATTTGGTGGCAGCATAGGACAGGTAGAAGAAGTATGATGATATCATAGGATGGGTCATCATTTCTCAGTTGGTGATCGAGTATTTATTCGGGTGCGTTCATGGAAGAGAGATCTGTGATGGAAAAGGCTCTAAGCTCATGACTCATTTCGTTGGACCATTCGAGATTCTGGAGAGGATTGGTCCTGTAGCGTACCATCTTTTTTGCCACCTAGTTTGTTGCACATTCATGATGTATTCCATGTATCTATTCTAAGACCTTACCATTCTGATATTTAACATGTGCTCAATTGGAATGCATTGCAGGTAGAGGATAGGAAGTTGGCTTTGGAGCCTGTGGGCATTCTTCAGTACAGGAGAGACTCACCCTTAGGGGTTGAGACATTGATTAGGTCAGGGTCCAGTGGGATACTAGTGATGAGGCATTGACTACTTGGGAGGATGTGACACATATGCAAGAGCTTTATCCATATTTGTTTGCAGGCTTCCAAGAGTAAGTCTTATCCTAGGGGGGGAGGATGCAGTGTCCCTCCAATTGTTGCAATTTGATTTAGTTTATTTCTGTTTGATTGACGGTTGTTCTAGTTTTTTTTTATTCTATGTTGTTTTATTTTTGTTACAAAACACTAATACTATGTTAGTTTTATATTTTTTCAATGATACATTGGTGATATTGTAAATCATCTGATTATGTTTGTGTGGCAACATTAAGATGAACATTGTGTATGTTTTGGTTTAATGTTGTTTTGGAGCATAGGTGTGTTTCTATTGTTTATGATACAGAACTGTTATGTTTAGCCCTAGTGAAGGGGACAGTGCAACATTACTCACTAATGGGTACCTTGCTACACTATGACTGTCTTTCATGGTGTGATTGTCATTTTATGTATATATGTTTGATAGTGTTGTTTGATGTAGTTTGTAGGTACCAGGCATCGACTCCACCTATTTTGTCAAGTTTGAGCGTGCCATGACCCAATGGAACCATGTTGATTTGGAGATAATGTCAGGTTCTACTTTGGCCATTGTTCCTTTATAGGACAATTATTTGTATTTTCATCTGTCGTTATTGTCATTCAGGTTTGTCATGTCGTTCGTGTTTGCGTCAATATTGGAAATTAATTAATTAGTTAAATGGTTTATTAAATAAGTTATTTGGTTTAGTGTAATGTTGTTGAAATGTTAAATTTAAAATATTTGTGTTTAAGGTTTGATTAATTAAATTAATAAAATAGGATATTTAATTAAATGTGATTGTTAATTTTGAGTAATAGATATTTGTTAATTTTAATATGCAAACTTAAATAAATGAAAAGTAGATACTATTGAAGGGTTTGTTTTCAACGGATTATAAATAAATATCTGAAATCTTGACTTGGAGTCAAAAAGTGTTATCTTGGGTACTTGTTTAGTTAGAACTGACTGATCAAACTTGTTTGCATGCTGATAGTTAGTTAGGTTTTGTGATTATGGGTTAGTTACAAGGGAATTAAAATCTTTGGTTATGCAAATTGTTCATGGCAATTTTTTTGGGGGTAAAAATTTTCACAGTAGTTTTTCAAAAAAAGCTTCTTCCCTACGATTTTGGCTGATATTTTTTTGGGGGCAATTGGATTGGAAGGATTTGTGTATCTCAATAAATAGAGAGTTTCGGTTTTCAAATTCTTCCTTCAATCTACATCAATTTCGAGCAAATATTTTAGGTTCTCTTCTTTTGATTTGCATTTTCTTGAATAGTAGCTTTTGAAAGTTGCTTATGGTATTTGTTCTTCCTTGTGGAAATATTAGTTTGCTGAATCTTCTACACAAACATCAGAAATGAAAATGTTGTTGATTAGTGTTGAAATAATTGAAGATAATTTTTAAAGGAAACAAAAGTTATTAAAACCTAGTTGTAATAAAATTGGTTTTACAATTGTTAATTTCTCTTTCTTGGAAGATTTCTCGTAATCTTCCATGTTTCGTGCCAATGTGTTTGTAGATAGAATCATCTTAACAATATACCTTTGCACCATCAAATGATAAATCCAATATATGTAGACTCTAATATGAAAAACTATTTGTTCTGTGGTATTTTGTTTTACCTTCATTTTTTGTGTGTGTGGTATCTATTACTGTTGGATAAGATTATGTTTCTTTGAACATTATTTCTAGCATACTTAAATGTTATGCATGTGAGAGATGAAACTGAATCTCATAGTTAATTTTCATGTTTGTATCTCTTGAATCCATTAGTTTTCAGACTCTTTCATTGTTTCATATCACCCATGGGATTTAATCATTTGTACCTCATAGTTGGCGTGCTTTGAATCCCTGAATCTAAATAAAATTTCCTTAACATTAATGTCAACATGTAGTTGCATTAAATTCGGTGTCTGGAACATTCAAAATTATCCTTATATAAAGAATTCCCTGCATCTTGTTGGCTTGTAGCACTCTTAATGGTTGCTGCATGAAATGGAACCATGATGCGGTATCTGGGTACGAACAACATCAATTTCGTAGCAACCTAAATCATGAGCTCTCTTGAATAGGGATATCCATCTCTTGTACTAATGCCCCTTCAGCCAATCTTCTTGCAATCTCCTCATTCTTTTGTCTTGCAAGTTTTGCTTTGTATTGCCTACGCTACTCTTCTTTAGTCATCTCCTATTTATCAAATCGTAGGGTTTCCTTGGAGATGCTCAATTCTCCTTCACTTACCTTTGCCTTGGGTTTTTTTTCCCATCCATGTCTTCATCATCATCATTAAAGAACCAACAACATCAGTATATACTTTGTAATACCTTTGGATATAGAGATCAAACTATAGTTTTATAAAAAAAATATTATTGTCATTTAAGATTTTCACCGTTGCAAGAAGCTTATGCATGCTTAACGGTAGCTATTAGTATATTTTCATTCAGGCATAGTCGTTGGTTGGCATGCGTTTGGCATTCAATGCTGAGGAAATTGGATGTTAAGGTAGAATATTGTAGATAACCGTTAGTTGTAGATTTATCATTTATGCATATAAACTTTGGTGGAGAATATCTTTAATCTACAGCTTAATTCCTTGCATGATGCCAACACCATATCTCTTTATTGGAATTCATTGATTAAACATCCATCAACACTAGTCTTATTTAAATAAATTGACATTATATGGATGGTGGGTTTACGAATTGTATGCATGTGGGTTAAGAAGATATATATATGTTAGTTATTTTATGTTAAAACAAATGAAGTTAGAGTAATGATGTTATGTAATTAAATTATGAATTGTTATTTAGTGAATCAAATGATCCTTTACAATTAGTTCTTTCATTATGCTTGTACTTTGATGTTCAATTGCAATGATCTAATTTGGGATTTAGCCATGCACTGTTTATTTGTTATCTTGGAGGTATTTTGAAAGTTGAATGGTTTGTCATAATTGAGATGTGTTCATTCATGGTTTTGTTTAATGTGCATGATGGTTATCCTTTGTAATTGATAATGAGTTATATTATTGTAAGTAGGGAAAGTGGCTTTTGATAGGGGTCAAAACCCTAAGTGGTAACCAAGGTAACCTATCAGGATTTCATAATTCAGTGAAAACCTAATTAAATGTACTAGGGGTTGGGTAGTGTTCATTAAATAATTTAGATAATTTGAATGCCTCGCCTAACACCTTAGTGCTTGTATAGATTAAGGGTAGGTTGAGAAGGCCTAGAATGGAATTATCATCTACTTTGTCTTCTTTAAAGGTAGTTCGATTCCACATGAGTTTGTATAGGGGCCAAGAATTGGTAGAGGCTATCAAGGTAACTCAGGTTCGGTAGTCTAGAAATATTCTCCAGGGTAACCTATAGTAAACTATGTGATGACACTCTTTCTTGATGCATGTCATGTGGTCTCTTGTGTAGAGTTACCTTTTATTAAATGTTGTTGCCTCTGAGAGCTTTTTTTGTGATTATGTGGATTATGTTGCTATGCCATGATGTGTATGTCAAGCCACGAGTTGTTAATGTTATGTCTTCATGTTTGTTTGTCTTTGTGGACCTTATATTATCTCCTGGTATGGGGGGTGGACCTTGGGATACCACATGGTTGGGAGAAATGTGGTATATCCTCCATTGGGTTTCCCTTGTAGGTGTTGTGGTGCATGGATGATATTGTTCTTATGATAGGTTCCTGACTTTACTTTGTTCGTGAAGATGGACTTTGAGCATGCTCATGAACAAGGTTGATAGATGTGTTATAATATTCATCTATATTGTATACATTTCTGATGTGTATGTGAGACCTTATTGTAATGTTATTATGTTGTTACGAGTTTTTTCATAATCTCACTTGATGTAACTTGAATATGTAAGTTGACTTCATTATGATTGTGTAACTATATCATTCATCTGGGTTATTGTATGTCTTTATGTTTTATAACTTTAGTTTAATGATCTGATGTTCTTTACTAGTGAATGTTTAAGTAACTTTTTCATAGAACCCTGAGGATGTATGTGTAGATGTTTCTTTTGTACTCATGTTGTAATCGAATGTTTTGTTTAAAAAAAAATTGTTCAGTTATTTTGTTACTTTGTGTGTTGTCCTCTGGGTTCCTTGGTGGGGCATTACAAAAGCATTACAAAAGGGTGAATGATGTGTTTGTGACGTTTATAGTTCAAACCTTGCAAGGGGGCCTAAACAGGAGGCTCTTCTCATCAACTATGGATATTCTTAGAAGGTTTGGGTATTGGTTTACCCAATTCCCAAAGTTTACATATTTCAAAATGGAGGGATTCTTCAAGGCTCCCTATAGGTTTCCAAGATATTCAAATGATAAGATAGTAATGTTGGAGATTAGGAGGAAGCTTTGTGCCTCAAATCAATTATTGAAAATAAATCATAGGGAAAGATTGTCATATCCATTCGAAATTGGAAGAGGATTATATGCTTATCTCTTGGCTCAATCAACTGAATATTTAGATGTAGAAATATAAACCTTTGGGTTCAACTTTCATAGTTGAAGAAGTCATTCTGACCCATATGAAAAAATGAAGAAACTAATGGGTAAAAAACATGGACACAAACTTGATATTGAAGAATTTTGGGCCAACTAGAAATATGACCTAGAATTCTAGGAAAGGACTTACTCTAGGGTAACTATTGAATACATTAGGACTCTTTGCCATTTTTTCATCCCAAATCAAGTGAAAGGAGATAATAAGGTATTATAGGAGGATAAATATAATGAGGTGGAAAATCAACCAATCCCACTTCTAGATTGGACTAAGGAGGAAATTATTGACAATGATATCATAAAAAAGCTAGTTCTTAGAAGAAATAAGAGGTGGGTAGAATCTGAAAATTTGTATTGATTATTCAGTGGATAGAACCAACTTATGAAAAGGTACAAGAAGAAAAGGATTATTTTGATGAAAAAGTTGGGCCTAGTAAAGATCCCACTAAGAAGGAAGTAGGAATCCATTCTAAGGCCAAGGGTAAGGCTAAGAAGAATAAAGAAGAGAAACAACCCACTACCAAGTCTAGGGTGTACAAGAGTAAATACAATGCATCAGAGGGGAGTAATCCCCAAACAAAACATGCTAGAAAGGAAAGGATAGTTTCAATGGAGCCAACCATTGAGGAACAAAAGGATTTTTCTCCTTCACCCACTCCTTCCACATTCATCCCTCAACCATCTCCTATTTCCACATCTTCCTCTGCATCCACTATTCCGCTGTTCATCTTTGATTTGCCTCGCCCCATTGATATCTTTGTAGATATGAAAACTTTCATTCTCACTCATTCCATTGCTCCCATTACTATTGAATATTCCCCTTCTCCAACTTCTCTTTCTTCCATTACATCCATCACATCCCCTAAATTTACCATGTCTACCATTCCCTCCACAATTCCCTCTACTTATCTTCCTCCTACTTCTCTTGACCTTCTATAATCATTCTTAGCTCACCTCTCCAACATGCCCAAGGAGGTGGCTGCTATAGTATTGTCCTAGATCAACATATCTCTATTGAATCAATTGGTGTTGGATAAACCTTCATCATCTTTAAAATTAACACTTGAGGCCCCTTATATGTAGAGTGTTGATAATTTGTTGGAATATTTGTAGGAATACGAAAGGGAAGGCATGGTCGACCTAGCTTTAGGGGAGGATTTATTAGTTCCATCTCTACAAGTAAGTCTATAGAGGAAGTAAACACTATAGAAGATATTCCTAGTCCCAAGACTATAGTTGGGAAATCAATAAGGAAATAGTAGGAAGTGCATGTAGAAAAATTTGAAAGGAGACTTCTCCTTCTCCTCAACAATTGAAATCTTCCAATAAGGTTGCAGCTCCTACATCGTTGGGTGAGAAATTGAAGAACAAAAAAGCAATCACCAAATTTCTTGAGTTAATCCTAAAGGAATTTTTTAGTAGAGTAGAGTGGCCCAAAGAGAAAAATAAAGTGAAAATAAAGTCTCACATGACCAAATATACCTCAAGATCTAGAATCCTACATGTGGCCACTCCAACAATGGATAAGAATAAGAAGAGAGTTTGGTTGGGGGACTTCAATATTTTCACTATAAACTTGGGTCCTACCAATTGAGCTCAAGAGATGGAGGAATTACATGGATTTGTCTCTAAAATGTTGAAGATAATTAATAAGGATGAGGCCACTAAAGTCGGGTTGAAATATCAAGTAGTTAAACTCACTACCTTTATTCAACATTTAGTGAATCCAATTTAGAGTGATCCATGAAAAACAATAACTCCACTTGTCTTATTAAAGGATGAAGTCAACAAAATGGAGAAGATGAGGTCTTGGGCCCAATCTAATCAGAGCTAGTTGATGCACATTTTAGATAATGGCAATAAGGTGACTGATGTTTTCATTAAAGAACATAACAATTTTCCAATTCTTAAAGAAGACATGGATATGATAGTGGAAGATTATAGTAACAATGAACAATATCATGGTTTGGTATTTCCAAAACTTGAGGCCATACAAAAGCTTCCTATTGAGGTCCTAATAAAAGAGGGAATCCTAAGAAAGGAATTGGTAAAAGAGCCACACTATTGGATGCATGCCCTAAAGTTCTACAAGGAAATAGTAATGCAGGTTGAGAAAGAAATAAATAAGATCGATGCTCAATTTAAGAAATTTTTGGCCTCATATGGGAAATTTTTGAAATAACATACAAGGTCTAAGTGGAATCATACAAGGAAATAAATGATCAGGTTTTGAAGAAATAGTTGAAGTTACTGATCCATAAGAGTGTTTCAAGGTGTGTTCCCTTGGTCTCCTTGTGTTGTGCAGTGCAATTATCAAGTTTGTGACATGGCTTAACTGCCTCCTATGGATTCATTAACTTTGGCAATTGTATCGAGCATAAAAAGGTTGATATTTTGGTACAATGATAATTGTCTGTGCAAAAATTGGTATCAGAGCCTAGGTCATGGGTTTGAACCCCTCACTTGTGTTGGAGGAATTGTTACAAGGTGTGCACCCTTAGTCTCCTTGTGTTGTGTAGTGCAGTGCTCAAGTTCATGACATGGATTAACCTCCTCACATGGATTCATTAACTCTAGCAATTATATTGGGAATTAACATGTCAACATTTTGGTGCAACGACAATTGTCTATGCAATAAAGAAGCCTATCAAGGAATTATCTATAGATTGCATGAATGAGGCATCCCAAGTTTTGGTTAAGATTCAAAATTTTATTAGGAAGAAAGCTACATGGATGGATCTATATCACCAACTAAATGATCAGTATAATGCCAATGCTATAGAATTCATGTTGCAAATGATCCACCTAACAACTAAGTCACTCCAATGTTGACCACTTTTGTGAATTTTTCTATGAAGGAGAAATCAGAAGGAAGGCACATCATTTATGACCACTTTTTGTGACAAACTAGATAGTTATTTTGGATGTATTTTGATGTAATATTTTTTGGAATTTGTGCCCTAAATTTATTGGGATGTTGTAAATGTAATTTAATGTAAAGATTATAATATAATTTACTTTTGCATATCCCTAGGTACATTTAAAATAGAATTTAGTTGGAGATGGATGATGAATATGCAACAATCAATTAATTTTATCCAAATATTAAATGTAAATGTAATCTCGGCCCTTGCTATTGAGATAATTTCCACCATTCATTTTGCCTTGGGTTTTGCTACCCTTGCCTATGAAAGGAAATATTTTCTCATTGTAAAGGGGTTGAAAAAGAATTATTGTAACTAGATATTTTAAAATCAGTACAAGTTAAACATTGAGTTGTGTTGATCTACTTATGGTTCCTCATGTTTGCATGGTTTATTTCTTCAATATTAGATACATTTTAGTTATGATGATGAGGTGTGAAGATATTTGATAGATCTATGGTTCATACCATTTGTAATTTGTTTATTGTAAGTTGTTTTGCATGATTAGTCTAAACCTTATCTATTATTAGTTAAATTGTGAATATTTATTTAAATTACTCCAAATTTGGGTTTTTACATAATTGTTCATGACCTAAAAATGTTTTCATTACCTTTGAATATTGTAGTGTTCTTGTAGTATTGTGAGGTAATCTATGATTAAGAAGGAATTGGTTTTATGAGAGACCCATTTGTTTGTAGCACTGAATCATTATTTTCATTTTCCTTAGGGTTTCATAACTAATCTCTTCTCATCATATCTTTTGAATTTTATTTGAAGATTGAGTTAGTTTAGCAAGAAAAGAATCACCCAAATTGTGAAATTAGATGTTTAAGTTTATTTTCAAATCTTAGATCTAGAAATCTACTTAGGGTTTCATGTCAATTACAAAACCATTCAAAACCCTTGTTATCAAAAAATCCATCTAATCAATTGTAAGGCCCCTTGTTAAAAAAATCATTGAACCACTGAGTTGTTTTCTGCAAGGTCAAGACCTGACTATCGAATCCTTCGAGTAATCTTTCTAAAGTTAGAGGTTAGATTTTCTCTTAAGAGGGATAGAAAAATTTATATTTTGTATGTGGTGTGATGTGCAAAAACAATCATCAACAAGCTTCTAGGATAAAAACAATCTCCTCCATTCTCTCTATCATTAAATTTAGTTTCCATGTGGTTGGCTTGGTTAGTTAGAGTTCTCGAGAGCATACTCAATGCTCCTAATATCAAAACCACTACCCACTAGTGAATGAGTGCATGAATGCTAGGTAAAGAAGGAGAAATTATGGGTGGAATAGTCATGGGTTGATTTAGATTGACAATTTCACCTCCCCTATGTTGCGACATATGTCCATCAATGCCCTTGAATAATTTTATGTCAAAATAATTGGGATTTAAACCCACTTCAAACTTTACCTATGATTTTATCAAGAAATATAATGGAACCTCAAAATTGGCATGTGATAGATGGTTAAATACCAAGGAAACCATTTATAAAAAAATATTCCACAATATTTTGATGCCTACAACACCCCATTGATTTTTTTGAGTTATAGGTTGATCTATGGAAGGGTTAATAAAATATATGGCTCTATGATTTGTTTAGTAATATGTAAATCAAGAATCTATCATCACAACAACCTATCTATATATAAATATCATCTCTCCTCACTCTAAAGGTGGAATCTATATGGAGCCACATTGATTTACCTACCTCAATTGATAATGGTTTATTTTGAAGTTGTAATATTTCTACATGTGGGGAAATTATGAAATTTTTGGATTAAATTATTTTTCTTGTAGCAAAATTATTTTAAATTATTTATAGTTTCTCACAAGCAAGCCTCATTAGGTGGAGGGGGTGGGGGGTTTTCAGGTAGGGGTTTTTCTAGTGGTCAAATATTTTGTAAAAAGTGTTCTAATAAAAATTTATACATATGTATCTTTTTGATGGAAATACAATGTGAACCACTTGTATTTATAATTAAAATTAAATTAAATTAGTAATTACTTGTACATTTCACACCATTAAACATGTAAATTTTACATTTATCCATGTTGAAAGATTATAAATATATACAAATAAATAAACAAACAAATATTTATCATATTTTACTTTTAATTATTAACTTTAGGAACAAACCATTGTATACTTTAATTAATCATTGTGTCATATTGGAGATACATATATATCAAGTCATAACATAGACATTATATTTTATCAATTCATAATAAAAGGAAGAGGGATTTGATTATTTTTATCACAAAAAATTTCACAAGAAGATCAAATTAGTGACAATACTTGGCTAGGAAAATTTCAAAATTTCTATAAATTCTAAGGTACATGAGGGGATTCACTAAAATATTGATATCTATTAGTATCATGGACTTATCCTATGTGAAGAAAAAAAACCTAAAAGAGTGTATGTGAGATAGATTGAACATCCTTTGAACCCAAGGTCATCCTATGATAATGTTATACCTAGTATCCTCATCTATGTTGAAAATATTTGTAGGTATCATTTAGGAGTGAGAATGAAATGAAGGTCCACCTTCTTGATGGTAGTAGGTTTTAAGTATTTATAGAACATAATATTTTTTTCAAAATGGTTAATATGTGACTTATCCTACCCATTCTATAAAGAATAAGAAGAGGGCCTAAGTTTTTTTGGTGATATGAATATTAGATTCGAAGAGGGGCTCACTAGGAATACTTATATGGTAAAACTACACTATTTTTCTTCATTTATGTTTAAAACCTCTAAATCTATTGGAGAAGAAAATACTAAGTTCATGAAAAATAAGATGAGTGTGAGGAACTTGAATGGATGGATAAGAGGATTTTTTTTCTTGATCTTATAAGTATTAAGAATTGGGTGATAAAAGGTGCATATGAGGCACTAATTCTAGCATAGGAAACATAATTCCATTGAAAAATGAACAAATATCCTTCATTTAAAGTTTAAGTCATGTTGGTGACTCATAAAATTTATCATCAAAGGGATATCATACCTAATATGTATGGAACCTAGTGGATGGACAATCATTTCATTTATGAATAAAAATTTAACACAAGCACACACACAATCCTAAATTCACACTTTTAATTTCATTTTACCCATCGCTTTAGTTATTTATTTCTCATGCTTGGAGGTAGTGAATAAATATAAAAGATATAATATAAGGAAGAGGTCTTTGATCGTGTTTATCATAATTGTTTACAAATGAAGATCAAATTACTGACTTGATAAGGCTAGGAAATATTTTTAAATTCCTTAAAGAAGGTACGTGAGAGGATTTTTAATAGAATAATTATATTTATTACTATCATGGACCTATCTTAAGTGAATAAAAAATCCTTCACAAATAATGTATATGGGATAAATTTCACCCTTTGAACTCAAGGTTGTCTAATGAATACGAGGAATATTTTCAAGATCTTATCATTATTGATAATTATGTGATAAAAGGTGCATATGAGGCACTACTTATAGCATAGAAAATACACTTGCATTGATAAATGAACACACAACCTTTATTGCAAGTTTAATCTATATTGGTCACTAAAAAAATTATCGTCAAAGGGATAAATACCTAATATGTTTAACACCTAATGGATGGCCATAACCATTTCACTTAAACTCATAAAAATTTAACAAAAATACACACACCATCCTACATTCATAATTTTGAATTCATTTGATCCCTCTGTTTAGTTATTTCTTTCTCATCCTTGAAAGGGGTAGTCAATGAAGCTATAGGGAATAATTTTGGTGTTTATAAACTAAATTTCTAGAAAAGTTTGAAGATTTTATTTTTGTTATTTTATATTCATGTATGTTGTGATTTTGGCCTTATCAAACACATTCATAACATAAGAAATAAAATTTCACTTAAAACCATATTTATTTGATTAAAATAATCTGTTATTGGATTGTATTCCTTGCATTAATGAATAATAATAAAGGTGTGAAAGTCTATTTATAGCTAGCATAGGGCATGGTAGCCAAGGCTCGTGGTATTATTATTTGTATTCTTTTAATTTCATTAATAAGGGACTCAAGGAAACACCCTAATATGTTTGACCAAGCCTAAAGAAGGATATGGGTTTCCCACTCTTATGCATTGACCACTTTAACCATATATTCATTATAGATGCATCCCACCATTTGGATATCATAGTCTTGTTCCCATTGTTCATATATATCTTTAAGAGAATGAAAAAATATTTTTGAGTGTAAAATAATAGTGAAGCCAATAGGGAGTGAGGTTCCTAATTTTATCTTTCCTCAAGTTCTACTATATGTTTAATACTCTATTGTTAGAGAAGATCTACTATGTACATTAAATTTCTCTTGTTCTACAAGGTTTCTCTTAAATATTTGAGGTGGTCTACAAATATTTCAAATTATTTTTGGTTTCTATCAATTGATAGTCACATGGTTTCTACATGTACACTCCTAGTAGTAGTTTACAAATTATTATTTTTGCTTCTTGTGCTCTTTCTAGGAAAGAAAATGTATCATGAGATGATATTAGGTTGTTGGCATATGAGAAGTGTTTTAAAATAATAATTTAAAGGTCAAATATTGGTGTTTATTGGTTACATGATTTAAACTATTTTTCAAGGTCATTTCCATGCATTAATATTATTGAATATACTCATGAGCTATGTCATTTTATAAAATGTGATAACTTAGAAGTTTACTAGTGAGTAAGATTAGAGAGATCCACTTTTTATTTTCAAGATCCAACATGTTATCTCCCAAAGTCATAAGATGTATAACTAATAAAGTTAAAACTAAAATAATTTAAGGTAACTAATAGTTTCTTCACTAATTACTCACAAAACACATTTAGAAGGACCAAACTAATATTATTCAAGGTGAGCAATTTATTTTAACACAATAACAAAATAAATATGTTACATGTGGGTTAGCTGAATTTATTCCAAAAAAATTCTCCAAGGAAAATATCTATACATAACTTTATTATGCTCTAAAATTGGATAACCAAGAATAACCAAGTGGGCTACTTTAAGATCATGACCCCACACAAAAGCATCCCTTTCTTCTAAGGGACAATAAGTTATGGTAAACAAAACTATATGTAAGAGTATTTTGAGCTTTAAACATTCCTCCTTTTGGGAAACTATAGGAATCCTAATGATATATGTGGGAATTCCCCAAATGGATATTGTTCCTAAACTATACAACATTATACCACCTTATGACCTAAAAAATTTCACTTGAAGGTTGGAAGAAAAGGAATGATGAATGAGTTGTGGGTGGATATCCCAAGAATAATTGTAAAAGAGAGCTCTATAACTTTTTTTGATAATCTAGAGATGACATTATTTAATAATGGAATCCCCCTTCTTACTAGTGTTCCAAACCATATAACCTTCCCCAGCTAGTTCCATTATGGGTATATCTTTATTAGCCTCTCCACCCAAATACTTTAAATTAAGGATCACACCCAAGGTTTCCCTAGCTACTTGCACCATATTCAATATAATTTGGTATTTAAATTATGAAAATTGAACTTAAAATACCTAAGACCAAATCCATGAATTTTTAACTCATAAAATTATTATGGAAATAGTTTAAAATCTTACCAAAGTCACCAATTTATAGCTCATAAACTTATTTATAATGTCACATATGTGGTATGAGGCTTCCTAAAAAAAAAATTCATTTACCTTATAGGATCAATTGCAATAATGATTCACTATTCACATATTTATTTTAGACATCTTTACAATGTATGTGTTGGGTGCTTAGCTCAACTTTAGTTTGACCTATCACCATTATAGCAATGATAAAAAAAGTAGTATTAATTAACTATTAAAATATGTTCTTTGATATTATATGATGGGCCAACAATCTAAATTTGAATATTACCTCTAACCTATTGAGTTTATGTATAAATAGACACAATAGTTCTTTGGGAATGGCATAATTTCATGATTTGTTTGGTTGATCATGATGGAATCCCTTGAGTTGGTATAAGTGTTGTACCTTGTACATATACCTCCTTTTCCTCTTGAAAAAATATGGACCCCCCTCTTTAGTTCAATATCTTTTAGTTGCAAAAGTGGGATGTCGAAGTTCAATACATGTTCTTGACTTATTGTCAAAATGTTTTGGATGTCATTATTAAGGTAAATTAGTTGTTTTATATTTTTTATAGTTTTATCAAATTATAATAGACTTGTGGAATTTTTACCTTTGGTCCAAAAGTCCCAATGTATTAATGACCCCTACATTTTCCCCTTCTTTATATAGATTCCTAGCTTATTTTATCTTATCTACTATAGAATTTTAGATTTCTCCTAAACCCCCTCTATCTTATATTCATGTATATAAGTATATGTGTCCAAGTCCTTTCCACAAAATATTTAAACCTTTTTTAAGATTCTTTGTGGGGATTTCCCTTCCAACTCCCCTCTTAGATTCTATACAACTAGTGTCAACTATTATTTCCCGATATTCCACCTACATCCTTGTAGTAGTGACTAATACATGTGAACCAAAATCCATATAAAATATATTTTCCTTTATTAGAGAACTTCAAATGTATTTTTGATTGAGATTTGGTGATATTGTTCTTCCCCTGCAACTCAAAATTCTCATTTTTCATGATTGTGAAGAGCTTAGGGTTTTAGAATATTTGTATGTTTGTATTTGAATTAGTTATGGATCTATTCTAGTGGTGTTAATAATTTAAATTCTTTTTAATTCAACAATCTAGATATCTCTTCCTCATTCGAGAACTAATAACTACAACCTCTTAACCCTACAAGATAAGAAAGTTTGAATTTCTTTTTTCTTAAGTTTCTTAAGAAATTTTTTCTAATTTTCAACTTCAAACCAAGTTTTCAAACCTAGGGTATTGGAAATCCCTAGTCAATATATATATATATATATATGAATTCAACTCATAATTAAAATTTTGACTATTAGGAAAAATACCATCTTAAACATATTAATTAAATATAAAATTTGAAATAATATTTGATTACCTATAGGGATTAAAAAATATTTTAATAATATTTTTTATTTAAGTTAAGATATTTATGGGTTTATTTATTGTGGATGAACTTCCAACCTTTTAGTCTAAACTCCAAAAATATTGGATAACTCTACACCTCAAAAAAACTTTTAATTAAGCTTTGAATATCTCATATCAAAAAATAAAGATTTGTAAAGTCAATATAGATGTGTGCAATCCCAACTTTTAATCTTGAAGTCTAGATATTGATAATATCTCTTATTCTTTTCCTTACAATCAATTAGATCATAATAAAGTATGAATAAATAATATGTTTTTTAAATCAACATGTATTTAAGAACTTATAAATTTTAGTTTGAATGCCATTGTATAAATTTGATCCCCACATCACCTCATAAAACTCAACCAAATCATTTAGAAACATGAATGTAAAGTGTAAGATATGCTAAGTTGTTCTAGACTTCTAAACTTCCAACCTTTAGTTAAGTCTATATTTTCTTATAATCCCCACATATCTTTAGAAAGGGTGTGATATTTCAAAGGTAAATAAATATTAAATAAGTTAAAATATGATGTTTAAGGATTATCCTTTGCTCTTAGACTTCTAAAATTCAGTCCAAGAGTTTAAAATTCTAAAAGCCTCAATGATTCCTACATTTTATTAAATAATTAAAAATAATAATTTATCTAGGGAAATTCCAAAACAATAGAGTCTCCTTGAATAAGAGGACTTCAAAATTGTAGCTTAGATGTCCATATATCTTGGGAAACCTTGTAAATTTATAAGAATCTCAAAATATATCTAACATCTTAAATTCAAGTATTATTTCTAATTCAAATAGTTATGTTCATACTTCATTAGATCTTGAAGGTTTGATTCATTTTTATAATTTTAAAAATGAATTTATGAGTTAAAAAAAGTGTTGTTGTTTTGAAAAAAAAAGTTCTAAAAGTTTGAGTCATTGTTGCATTATTAGTGTTATTGTTTTAAAAAACAGTTGTTCCATCAAGTTTTGTTCTAAACTTGTCATCTCGAGGCATTACAATCCATATCAATATTCCATATGTATGTATGTATTCTTTACAACCATGGTGACTTCCTATTTACATTGACCTACATGATTAATAGTAGTTCAAATACAAGTAAAACTTGGGGCAAAATCTTAGGTGAGAACTACATTCTTGCATTTTTTTCTATTTAGTTTGGACTCGCTTTTATGCTTTGTCCCAAATCTAATAAATTAGTGTCCAAACAGTGTACTTTTATGTAAGATTTGACATCTAGCATGCACCTTATCATATTCTAGGTCCTTATCCCTTAGTCATACAAACCCACCTTTATTTTTTGTTCCTTGTGTTGTTCAAAATCACAATTGTAGCCTTGAACTAGTTCAAGACTACACATGCATGGCTACATCCAAAATTTTCAAAAGTTTAATTTTATTTATAGACCCAATTGACTCAATTTGAATTAGTTGTTCCTTATAAAATCAAGCATGAAATATTCAACTTTTGTGTTGGGATGTTGTATAAAAGTAAAAATTTCCTTCTTTTTAGACATCCAATATTTCTAGAGCATGTTTATATCAAATTGTATCATCATTTAAGATCTTAAAAACATTCATGAGCATTTGTATTTTCTTGGTGTGGCTTCAAATTTGTTCAAAATTATTAACTTAATTAAATGACTTCTCTAAGGTATAAGGTGGAAAGTAGGCTACCTTCCTCTTCTAGCACAACAAATTCTAGCAATGCTTCCAAGAACCACCATTAGTAGAAGTAAATAGATTTTGGGAGACTCGAAGTATAGAGATCGATGCCACAAAAAAAATTCAAAACCACAAATATTAGATCAAAGCTAAAAGTGTATGGATCATATCTAGTTGTAGGATTGAACCTAAAAAATATATAAGTTGTCTCCCAATTTATCAATACTTTATAACATAAGTTTAATAATCAGAACTAAAAAATATATAAGTTGTCTTCCAATTTATGAATACTTTATAACATAAGTTTAATAATAAGAACCAAAACTAAATCGTTAAAAAATATTACAATAAAATTTTATATATATATATATACATTCTACAACATATTAAACAATTGAAATACTTCTTTATTATTATCTTGATAGACGTAACTCTATATAGATGGTCATAAAAGAAAAACAAAAATCTACTTACGATTTTCTTGTGCAATGATTTTTTATTGATTTTTTCAATAATAAAAAAATAAACTGTATCACAAAATTCTATTTTCATTGTTTAATTACAATAATTTTAATTTTTTCCATCTACTAAATCATACAATATCATATCTTCCACGTATTTTTCGCAGATTATGTTGAAGATAATTTTTATATTTATTTAAACCCTTTTAAATAATCTAGAGTTCGCTTTTGACCATTTCACAACTCTTACTTTCCACAAAGTTATAAGGGCGGTGAGTCGGTGGGATTACGATCTTATCCCAACCTCGTCGGAAATTGTAATATCCAATAGCATTCCAAACAAAATCAGATTCTTCCAAGATTTTTTATAATCCTTATCTGCTCTTAATTATTCCCCTTCTTACATTATTATGGGATACTCACGCAGAAGTGTAAGTATAAATATAATGGTCTGCATCATGGGAAAACACAGGTCGCTTACAATTTACCAGAGAAGTTGAAAGAAGAGATGCCAAAGTGTCTTAAAGTGACAGTGTTGAAGGGTTCCAATTTAGTTGTGAAGGACATTAGAAGCAGTGATCCATATGTTGTACTTAAATTTGGTAATAAGGTTCGTAATCTTTCTTTCCTTTTTCAATTTTTTTTAAATTTTTATATTATTTTATTTTACGGGTTTGTAGAATGGAGGTAATGATGTGTTATGTTGTTATTTATCAAAAATATATATATATATGCTTTTTAGAAAATATATTAACATAATATATGTAGTTTGTTCTTATTATTTTGTATTAGTTTATGATCAAAATGTACATGTCCATATAGGTCGCTATCTTCTTAATATCTTTTCTAATCCCTTTGTTTGTAGGGTTAGGAATCATCTTGCATGAATAAATAGGATTAAAAATGTGTTAAATCAATTCTTGCAAATTTTAGAAGTGTTTAAATAAGAATTTGTTTGTGGGTGTGCTAACTTTTTCTCTCTTAATATCCTCTCTAACATGTTATGTTTTCTCTTTTAATGTCAGATTACCTTTGTAGCTTTTTCATATACTTGTGATATTTGAATTGGTATTTATTTTTGTTATGTTTTCTAGCTTTGAATGTAAGTTGATATATATTTTAATATTTTAATGCAAATAAATTAAGTGATTTGTATACAATTCATTTTATATTTAGAAATTTGTTTTATTTGTGTATTCTTTATTATGTTATTTGATACTTATTATTAATATAGTTTCATTTTTATATATAAATATTCATTATGTTTTATATTTTTTTTTTTTTATGATGGCATTTTATATTCATTATTAATACTCATGTTAATTTTTGGACAGGTAGTTCACACCAAAGTAGTGAAGAAGAATCTAAACCCAACTTGGAATGAAGAGTTCATATTTCCCATAACAAATTTTAATTATGTATTGAAACTGGTAACTACTTTTAAATATGAACTTGTTTTCCTTCTTTGACTTTATCAATTTATGAAATAGAAAATAACATTTGAGTTACCATAATATGTCCTCTCATAGAAAGAAAATCAAATTCTTTTTATTTTTATTTAATGGCATTGAATCGTTGCTTTGATTTTCCAGGAAGTGTGGGATAAGGATAAAGTTTTTGGCATTGATTGGCTTGACCCAGATGACTTTATGGGAGCAGCTGAAATAGATTTGAGACCAATTATTAATAGGGAAAGCTCTCTCTCACAACATAAAATAGTGATACCTCCATCAAAAGAAAATTCCCTACATAAACAGAGTTATATTATACAATATGCAGATGGTAAGAGAGTTCAAGATGTGTGCTTGAAGCTTCGTAATGTTGCTTCTGGTCTTGTGGACCTACGATTAGAACAGATATCTTAACATAAGAAATGCACATACTATCTCTTATGTTTTGATTTTTACCCTTCCCCCTTGTAAATCCAACATCATTGTTTATACTCCATTGTTTGGTATTCATACCAACTAAGAATTATACATAAAATTTGTTACAAAAATACTCAAAATGTTATTATTCAAACATTTGTGTAAATTATATGCTTTTTCTTCAATAAAAATACTATATAATGTGAGTAACTAAAATAAATTGATGAAAATAGACATTAGTAAAGCTACAAAAAGAAAAAGCTACTTGGAGGTTTCCCATTATTCCATCATCCCCAAGAAATGGAGAAAGCTATCATCCAAAAAAACTCAAATTCCCTAAGGACTACAAGAAAGAATAATTAATCAATCATTATGAATAAGATGAAAAGTTACCAATATTTATTTGATGGTAGACAATCAATAACATTTCAATTGTCATTGACATTAGATGCCAATTTAGCCAAGTGATTCATAGCATAATTCTATTTTCTAGAAATATGGAAAAAGAAAATGGAATCATAATGCAAAGTGAGATGAAGAATCTACTTTAAAATATAAGCCAACCTCTAGGAATACTCATGCAACTTCCCTTTAATCAAAATAGAAGCTAAGATCACATAATACATTTCACAAATAACTTTCTTCCAACCTAACTTGCAAGTTTTTTCAACCATCACAAGAACGGTATGGGCCTCCATTTGATCATTAGTGCAACAACCCATTGAAGCAATAAAGAAGAAATAAGCCAAATCATCACTATCATGACCAACCCCATTGATCCTTGTAGTACTTAGGTTACTCCATGAGGATCTATATGTGTTATTTTTGAAGAAACCAAGAGGGGGAAGTGACCACTTACTAATCCTTCTCACTCTATTGTAAGCTTCCAACCTAGAGCTAGACTAATTTTGAGAAGTAGTTTAGGGGAAAAGCTCTAGGAGGCTTAAAATATGAGAATTAGAAGGTGAAATAACTTCTACAAAGGAGCATTTGGCCTCAATAGTTACCTTGGTAAAATTCCCAATTATCTATCAAACCTACATGATGAGATTCTATTGCTCTTGGAAGATCTAATAGTTCAACTCTAGCTAAATTTGTTGATGAATAAAATTAGGGCCAAGATCCTAGGAAACAAGAAGAAAATAAATAAATTTAGGAGGATGACCCACTCTTTCCCAAAACTTACATAAATTAATGGCTTGATCTATAGGCCCATTCCACCTCTTCCATCATTTCCCCCAAATATCCAAGTTAAATAGACAGTAAAAGAAAAGGTAAGCAATGTATTCTTCACTGATGTCACAAATAACACATTTAGAAGGAACTTAAAATCTTCTCTTTTCAATATATCCAAGGTGAGGAACTTGTTCTTGTTATCATAGATATTTTCACCCGCATGCAAGGCTATAAAGCTTTGCAATCCCATGTAACATTGGACTAATTTCAGGTTGTGGGTACCCTATTGTGAAACTAGACCTTCAGATTATAGGCTGGCTTCCTTTTTTGATTTTTTAATGACTAACTTTGACTTGGATGGAAAAGGGAAGAAGGCTTGACTTGAATGCATAAACTTAAAACTTAAACTGTGGGTGATGCACCCAAATGATGAAATGTAACGCCCCGCCATGTAACCCTAGAGGAAGTTGTAATTAACTACTCAAACGCACTAATTTTTTTTTGTTTAAGTACAATTAATATGCAAGTTCACTACCCATTGCCAACAACCTCTAAGGTTACGAGACTGAGACTACTTATAAACCCACAAACAACTTAAATGAATCCATAACATTTATCTACTTAAGAAATTAAGAACACATACATGCCATACAAGATAAATTACATCAAACAATAAGAGATACAATATGATTTCATATACAATAATTTAACAATAAGATTACATCTCTCATTCCTCGAATGAGGTAAGCATGATTAAAAATTACAAATTTCCACCTCGATTACAAATGAGGGGTAATAAATTACAAGATTCAACTGAAATGAATATAAGCATGAAATGTAACAGGATCCCACGAGCTCTCCAACTGGAAATCTCATCAACACGAACAAGAAGAAAACCCAATGGAGTAAGGTGCACGTTCCACCCTACCAAGTGGTACCCGAAGGCCCACCCCCCATGCTAGGAGATAGTAACAAGGATTCCTAGACAAGCCCATCTACCTCTAGAAACAGGCTGAGACATACTGATGCATACTAACACAACCAATCACAGGTACAACACAAGTACAACTCTAACATGGTCACATTATTTCCAGATATAAAACAAATCAGGTATGGTAAGGAAACCATACACATAAAATCAAATACCAAATGTTGTTCTAGACAAAGTGTCATCGCACAACTCGTCATGAGTTACCCACTACGGATCTTCATAGGCCCCGACCCCCTAATTAAGGGATATCCTGGAGACCTCAACCGACCCCCAGCCCTCATACTTACTAATGCGGGATCAAATACCTCTCATAAAGACAAGGTGGTCAACCTTGGCCATTCCAGGCCCTTCCCACTCACCCCAAGCCTAAACAAGCACTCGAGACTATGAACAAGGCTAGAACTTATCTTTTTAGTGTGAATACCAAACTTAAGTGTTACTGTTTGTTGTCACTGACAACCACTCAAAGCAGCCACCACCTTTTTTGGCCCCCAAATTTCATCAGAATAATTTTCTGATAACACACTCAAAGTGCACACAAAATAGTACACAAATCACTCCAATCTCTCAGGAGGAAACATAATGAAATTACTCACGAAGGCAACAATTATAATCCACTCTCGAGCATGAATATCCCTCGCCTCATGGAAACCGAGTACTGGTCAGATGAAGAACTCTCATACCATCACTAAAGCAGTTCAAAGAAAGCTGGACATAATACAACCCCAAATAATAAAAAACCTCATTTGGAAGACTTATGAACCCCTACCAAACAATTTCCCCAAAGCGATAACATAAGAAATTTACATTTAAAAAGAGCAATTAGACAGGAATTAAATCTACTTTGGATTTCCTAAATCCGCTTCCTTTAATAAAATTCAATAGTTTATTGCCTCAATAAAACTAATTAATTAATGTCTCTTTCAAACAAAGGATGAAATTTAACCAGATATTTAATTCCCTAATTGCTCTTAAATAATAATAAAATAAACATTTACTTCTTCGATTCGAAACATAACATTTTAAAATAACTATTTGCCCTTTGCAAAATAAAACATTTTAAAATCAATTAATTCATCTATTTAACATACTATTTTAAAATCAAAAACTTGTTCTTTCCAAATATATTATTTTAAAATAAATCCATTAACTCGACTATTACAATTCAATTTAAAATTTCCCCAATTACATTTAGAACATGCTATAATTTAAATCAACAAGTAAATATATATATATATATATATATATATATTTAAATATATGTATTTAACATATTATATTATTTATATTTCCAAAACCATAATATAATATTAATATATACATAAATATACATATATATATATTAAAATATATATATAATATGTATATTCTAATATTTTAATATTAAATATTTAAATATTTAAATATATATATATATATATATATATATAAAACTGTTGATTTAAATTATAACGTGTTTTAAATGTAATTGGGAAAATTTTAAATTGAATTGTAATAGTCAAGTTAATGGATTTATTTTAAAATAATATACTTGGAAAGAACAAGTTTTTGATTTTAGAATAGTATTTTAAATAGATGAATTAATTGATTTTAAAATGTTTTATTTTGCAAAGGGAAAATAGTTATTTTAAAATGTTATGTTTCGAATCGAAGAAGTAAATGTTTATTTTATTATTATTTAAGAGCAATTAAGGAATTAAATATATAGTTAAATTTCATCCTTTGTTTGAAAGAGACATTAATTAATTAATTTTATTGAGGCAATAAACTATTGAATATTATTAAAGGAAGTGGATTTAGGAAATCCAAAGTAGATTTAATTCCTGTCTAATTACTCTTTTTAAATGTAAATTTCTTATGTTATCACTTTGGGGAAATTGTTTGGTAGGGGTTCATAAGTCTTCCAAATGAGGTTTTTAATTATTTGGGGTTGTCGTATTATGTTAATCAACCTTTGAATTGTCTTGGGTAGTGTGTAGAGTTGTATCATGTTAATTACCCAGATTCCACGAACGGGGATGATTTGTACCTCCTTTAGAAGGAGTGGATTATGTGAATTGTTGCCTCTGATGTTTGGAGTGAGTTTCATTATATGTTTCCTCCTAGAGTTGGAGTGGTTGTAATATCTATTTTGTATGCATTTGGGTTCCCTTGGTAATTGGTTTGAATGTGTGTTGTCAAGTAGAAGAGTGGCTTCCATTAGGGGCCAAAGCCCGTAAGAGGTAAGACTAGGTAACCTTCGGAGGTGGTTTAATCAAGTGATGACTAAAACAATGTACTTAGAAGTTTAGGTAGTATTTCACACTAAAAAGATAAGTTCTAGCCTCATTCACAATCTCGAGTGCTTGTTTAGGCTTGGGGTGAGTGGCAAGGGCCTAGAATGGCCAAGGTTGACTACCTTATCTTTATGAGAGTTATTTGATCCTGGATTAGTAAGTATGAGGGTCGAGGGTCGGTTGAGATCTCCAAGATATCCCTTAATTAGGGGGTCGAGGCCTATGAAGATCCGTAGTGGGTAACTCATGACGAGCTATGCGATGACACTCTGTCTAGGACAACAATTGGTATTTGATTTTATGTGTATGGTTTCCTTAGCATACTTGATTTGTTTTATATCTGGAAGCAATGTGACCATGTTAGAGTTGTACTTGTGTTGTACCTATGATTGGTTGTGTCAGTATGAGCCAGTATGTGTCAGCCTGTGTCTAGAGGTAGATGGGATTGTCTAGGAATCTTTGTTACTATCTCCTAGCACGGGGGTGGGCCTTCGGGTACCACTTGGTTGGGTGGAATGTGCAGCTCACTTCGTTGGGTTTTCTTCTTGTTCGTGTTGATGAGATTTTCAGTTGGAGAGCTCGTTGGATCTTGTTACATTTCATGCTTATATTCATTTCAGTTGAATCTTGTAATTTATTACCCCTCATTTGTAATTGAGGTGGAAAGTTGTAATTTGTAATCATTCTTATCAGATTTACCTCATTCGAGGAATGAGAGATGTAATCTTATTGTTAAATTATTGTATATGAAATCATATTGTATCTCTTATTGTTTGATGTAATTTATCTTGTATGGAATGTATGTGTTCTTAATTTCTTAAGTAGATAAATGTTATTGATTCATTTAAGTTGTTTGTGGGTTTATAAGTAGTCTCAGTCTCATAACCTTAGAGGTTGTTGGCAATGGGTAGTGAACTTGCATATTAATTGTACTTAAACAAAAAAAAATTAGTGTGTTTGAGTAGTTAATTGCAACTTCCTCCAGGGTTATGTGGTGGGGCGTTACATGAACGAACATGCAATTGAATTCACAATGATATCTCCTACAATCTGTCTTCACAACTCTAACTGAACAGCTTAACCACAAAAGTGTTTCATAAAAGGGCCTGTAACTCAATACTTTATGAAGGAAATAAAACTTTCATGACTTAAAGATAAAGATAAAACTATGGCATGATTTATGACCTGTAATTAAACCAGGATCTATATACAAGCATCCATTAATGAGATCTAAACTTAAATCTTTTTCAATCAAAACAATAAAATTCACATCAAATCACTAACAAAAGCAAAAACCTTGAATATGAGAAGATAGACAATTGATTTCCAGAAAATAACGAAAGAAAAACTCTGCAAAATGACAAACTACTTGGTAACTTATAAAGCTGTAAAACTGTATTAATGTAAAAAGTTGAGTTACAAATCTTTGTCTCTCTACAAAAGGTACGCCAAAAGAGATGAAAAAATAAGAACTAAAGGAAAAAGAATAACTATTTCCAATATATACAAAAATGGCATGCATAAAGCATCCAAGAGGTGAAACTAAAAGTGAACCAGAAGTGAGAAAAGCAAGCATCTCACAAGCAAAACCAAAACTGTCCCAAAAAGGGGCCCACCAATGCTATAAACCGAGCGTAAACAGCTCAAAACTCTGTCTGATACTATATATAACTGAAGTGTGACCCAAGACTGGTTTCTAAGTTGACTAAAATTCAACAAAATGCATGGAGGTGGCACTGAAAGTGAACTAAAGGTGCAAACTTCCATTCACAAGCAAAGATGAAAACCTCTGAAAAAAGGGCTCAAAACTGGAGCTAACTGCACTCCTACTATCTCAAAAATGGTGATGAATGCAAGTTGACCCAAAAAAATTCAAGAAGCGCTCCTCCAACTGAAGATGTAACTCAAAAATAGATTTTAAGTGTGGAGGAGTCTCAGTTCCACCTCAAAATAATTTACTTCATCTCCAAGTCCACTTTGTCCATGAGTGAATTTTTATTTAGTATTTTTCCCTTTTTACAATAGTCGTTTCAAAAATCATTAAAAATAAATTTTATTTTAATAATTATCAAACACAACTTTACAATGCAAAAACTAAAAGGGGAAAAATAAAATAAGTTTATGAGCATATGTCCTTGGTAGAAAAAATAACCCCCTTATGACTCTTGAGCTCCATCATCAGGCAATAGCACCTCATCATTAGGTTCATTCACCTTAATTCATGGCCACTGGGAGATTAATCAAAATGATTTTAATTAAAAACTTAGTAAAAAAAAACTCACTCTCCTAAGCTCAAGCAAGGTAGAAGATTAGGGAAAATCCTAATCATTATCATTCTTCACTTGTCGGATGCAAAGAGACTGTTGTGTTTGCTTGTCGAGTTTGACTTCACTCTTCTTGTGGCCACCATTGGGGTTCTAGTGGGGTTTGAATCTCAACACCCCTAACTTTTCATGATGTTTCTGATGGCCTATCTTCTCAGTAAATTTGTATGGTGAGCCTTTTTTTCTTCGCAAAATGCAAAACTCCTGAATTTTCTTCATTTTAAATTCATTTGTAAGGATTTTAAGTCATTGCCTGTGGCACATTTTTTTATGCATTTTTCTTGCTTCTATTTATGTTGAAATTTTCTTTACCTTGGGCCTCCATGGACGCCTCCATTTTGACCTTATGGAAGAATCTGCATGCGGGTTTTGGACAATATCTCCTACACAGCAACCTGGGTAAGTTTTCTTCACCATTCGAGCTTTATATTTTCCCTTACCTCCTACTGAAAGAATCTCTATTGGTTTTAAGTTCAATTATTGAGTCTCTCTTTCATGTTCTGATTTTTATACAATCATCTAGCTCATACTTTGTTAGCAAGAAAATATGAAGACACTTTGTAGGTTTATACCTACTTTATTTTTTACAGGTCGTAATTCAAAACTTGAAAGTATTTTGCACTTTCGAAGGGTTTTATAAACCCTTGGTCATGGTTGTATATCAATTTTATGGGTTCTATAAACCTTGTAAGCTCAGGGTTTCATTATTTCTCCTTCTTTAGCTTAAACTTTATAGTGTATTTTCGAAATCCTTCATAGTTTATGGATGTGGCATAAAAGCTTCTAGGTTTTCCCTAAAAACCTGTACATGTTTAAAAAAATTACATTTTTATATTTGCATTGCATTTATGCTTTCAAAGGATATATGGGTTCAAATCCCATTGACCATAGCTTCTCCATCTTATCAGAAAAACTCGGGTTCTAGTTTGGTATGTATACATTTTTCTGGGTATTGAAAATTTTCCTTGACTCTCTATGGTTGTGGCTTCAGAAATTATACACAGTTTTCTATGATTTCTTATGAGTATGTCAGATCTATACAAACCTATTATTCTCATGATACAAAGGACTTCCCATCTACTCCTTAAGTCACAATGTTGCATACTCCAATGGTGAATGGATGTCTTCAAACTGTGCTCCTTTTTCCATTTACTAACTGTTCTTTCTAATAAGACTATCCTTTAAGCCTTGGACTGCACTTGGATTGTTGCCCTTCATTGTCTTCATCATTTCATGCTATATTCTCTCCAAGTCTAAATATATGACTGCCCCATATTGAATTTTATTTCTATGCATGAAAGATTTAGTTTACCAGTCACAAGGAGTCATTCTCTTCCCACAATCATAAAACTTTATTGAGCATCTATACCCAAATTCAGTTTTCTTAGTCACAAGGTGTTGACAAGATTTTAGACACGTTTATTAATATTAGTCATTAAGTTTCCCTTAGCATCAACAAGCAATTCATTATCATTAGGTGGTTTTATCTACACATTGGTATGATCTATGCCTATGCATGATATTTTGTGCTTTGAAACTATTTTCTGCCTCGTTAGAGTATTCATTGTCCTTGACACCTCTACTTGCCCATTTAGGAAAACTTCACCTTGTTGGAAACACAGGGGTAGACAACTGATAGGGGGGGTGAATTAGTTGTCATAGAATTTCAAACTTATTAACCCTTTATTCTCATATTTGATTAATAACAATGAAAGCATGAATCAACAACACATTAGAGACACACATAACATCAAGATTTTTGTGTGGAAACCTGGTTAAGGGAAAAAACCACAGTGGTGATTAATCCACAAGTTATACGCTATTAAAAGTATAAGAAGAATAAATGAGGAATGCACATGCATTCAGGCACATTGCGTAGAGCTCATTGCTCAAAGGAAGACTCATTGTCTTACAAAAAATATTCAAGTTAAATCCATATGAAGAATTTGAACTGAGAAAATAGCATCTTCTAATGCCTAAGTATAGTTTTGGTTAAGCACATGAACACTTCTTCACTCTTCTTCCCACTTTTCTCTACTTTCAAATGATTTGAACCTTTTTGCACATAGTAAATGCACACTTTGCATCGCACACCCTTCTCAAATGAAGAAACAATCACTTATATATATCCGCAACAGGAAATTGCATCGCTATATGTCGGCTTCAACAAAATAATAGAATGAATGAAAACTGTTGGCCCAAAATAATAAATATTATTTATTTGAATCAACCAAGGTCGGCCACAACATAGTAGAGACCCAAAATAATGTCCTCAAACACAAAACACCTTCAAATATTCTTCCTCGAAGATCCACAACACGCTTCAAACACCTTGTCATCCATGAACATGAAAAACATGAACATGCAAGAGAAAATCTCAGATCGCGAGAACAATGATCAATGCAGATGTACAACATATATAAAAAATTATCTAGAAACATTTATGAACATCATAGTAACATACGTAACAACTCGGATTACCAGAATCACATTATCTTATTCCATGAACACCATTTATAGTAACAAAATAACTGTCAGAATATAGAAACTTTAGCTTGCTCAAATCTTCATGCGCACCTCTGAAAATTTTGATGAATAAACTAGATAGGCTTGAAAACAAACCATTTAATCCACAACTTCTCACTATCAACATATTGAACTGTCCATTGTACTGATCTTCACTACTTCATAGACAACCTGTAACATATTTTATTACAATTTTCTCAATATCCTCGACATATACAATCTTAAAGACATTCATGATAATAGTGTTGACATCAATAACAACCACATATTAGAAAATCAACCATAGCATCCAAAAATCTTCCCCTTTTGCATTGATGGCAGCACATGATGTGGAAAACACCATCAATGCAACTAACTCTTCTCCAACAATTTCCCCTTTTCACATTAATCTTCTCCCCCTTAGTTCTCCAAGAGTTTTTCACATTATTCTTCTCCCCCTTTGACATCAATGACAAAGATACACAAGCTCTGAACCACATATATGAATCATCTAACTAGCAGCCACCACAACATCAATTTGGATCAAGATATGGCTGTGAATACATAGATTGATGCAAAGACTATGCATCTTAGTTCTAATTAGGAGGGGTAGTCACCCCTAACTTTTCTCTGAGATACTCAAAATTATTCTTAGGTAATGGCTTAGTAAATATGTCTGCAATTTGTTTCTTAGTAGGAACATACTCCAATCTAACTTCCTTATCACTCACCTTATCTCTCAAAAATTTAAACTTGATAGATATATGCTTGGTCTTTGAATGCAACATCAGATTCTTAGAAATGTTTATAGCACTTGAATTATCACAGTATATGGCAATAGGTTCATCGTACACAACTCTGATATCTTTCAACATCTACTTCATCCATAATACTTGAGTATAATTGTTAGCAGCAACAATGTATTCTACCTCTACAGTAGACAAAGAAATGACATTTTTCTTTTTACTTAACCATGAAATCAACTTCTTTCCCAAGAAAAATGCACCACCACTAGTACTTTTCCTGGCATTCACATCTCTTTCCCAATGAGCGTCAGTAAAGGCACTAAATGTAAGTTCATCTTTAGGATACCACGGGCCTAAAAATCAATTGTTCCCTTCAATTATCTGAAAATTATCTTCACAACACATGAGATTCCTTAGGATCTTCTTGAAATATAGCAACAATACATACAACATTCATGATGTCAGGTCTAGTTTGAGTCAAATAAAGAAATCCACAAATCATTGATATGTATCTAATTTGATTTGCCTTCGAAGAATCTTCATCTGTTGTCAACTTATATCCAGTCACCATGGGTGTACCAACTCGCTTTGAATCTTCCATACCAAACTTCTTTATCAGTTCTCTCACATACTTGGATTGAGATATAAAGATCCCTTTATCTAACTAAGTAATTTTCAATCCCAAAAATAATTTCAACTCTCCAATCATTGCCATCTAAACTCATTTTGCATCTCATTAGCAAAATTCATGCAAAAACCATCATCTCCTCCAAAAATGATATCATCAACAAAGACTTTCACAAATAAATCTTTATCATTATCAATCTTGAAATATAGATTACTATCAACAGTACCTTTGTTAAATCCAAGATTTAGGAGATTCTTATCCAATCTAGCATACCAATCTCTAAGGGCTTGCTTGAGTCCATACAATTCTTTCTTCAATCGACAAACCATATATCCCTGATCAGTCAATTGAATCCGTTAGGTTTCTCAATATACACTTCTTCCAATTCTCCAATTAGAAACACTGACTTGACATCCATCTGATAAACTTTGTAGTTTTTGTAAGCAACATAAGCAAGAAACGGTCTCACAGCTTCAATTCTACCAACAAGAGAAAAAGTTTCTTCAAATTCAATTCCTTTCATCTAAGAGTATCCTTTGCATACCAGTCTTGCTTTGTTTTTGATAACTTCACCTTGTTCATTCACCTTGTTTCTAAAAACCCATTTAGTTCCAATTACATTTTTGTCCTTAGGTCTAGGAACAAGAATCCATGTATTATTCTTCTCAATTTTTTGTAGTTCTTGTTTCATTGCTTCAATCCAATGTTCATCTTTGCACTCTTCATTAACATTACTCAACTCAGTCTTTGAAATCAAACAGTATTCTTCTACAATTCTTCTTCTTGTCTGGACACCTTTGTTCGTGTCACCTATAATCTGATTTTTTGAATGATTTAGTCTCACATACCTTGGATTTTTAGATTGTTCTTGAGTTTCAAGATCTTGTGATCTATCTTTTGTACTTTCACTAGTATCTCCTTCTTCTTGATCTTCTTGATTCACTAAAATGATCTGAACTTGATTTGAAGTTTGGCTCTTGTTTGTACTGTCATTCTGGTCATTAGAATCATATCCACGGGTTCTAGAGGGTCTAGAAATGTCTTCATCAACCTTAACATTTGCAGTTTCAACCATTTTATTCAATCTCTTGTTGTAGCACCAGTAGGACTTACTCTTAGTAGAATAACCAAGAAATATTCTTTCATCACTTCTAGCATCAAACTTTCCTACATCTTCATCTCTCCTTATATAGCATTTACTCCCAAAGAATTTTAAATATCTAATAGTAGTCTTATGACCAAACCATAGCTCAAAAAGATTCTTACCAATATTACCTTTCATTTGTACCTGATTGAGGATATAAATAGGATTACTCATAGCTTTTCTCCAATGGATATGAGAGACATTTGCTTCCAACATCATAGTTCTAGCAACATATTGAATTGTCCTATTCTTCCTTTCCAAAACTCCATTCTATCAAGGGGTTCACAGTGCAGATAATTGTCTCTTTATCCCATGTTCTTCACAAAAAGTATTAAACTCATAGGAAGTCAATTCACCACCTTTATATGATCTCAAACATTTAATCTTCAGACCTGTCTCTATCTCAACCATAGCCTTAAAGATCTTGAACTTTTTTAGAGCTTCAGATTTCTCCCTTAAGAAAGTAACCCACATCATCCTAGAGTAATCACAAATAAGCAACATGAAGTACCTGTAACCTTGTAAGCTTCTAATTCTAGCAGGACCACACAAGTCAGTATGCACAAGCTCCAACAATTCATCTGAACAATGTTGTTTTCTTTGAAATGAAATTCTAGTTTGTTTTCCTAACTGGCATTCCTTGCATATGGCATTAGTAGGCTTCGCCAACTTAGGAAGATCTCTCACAGCCTATGAGGAACTTATCTTGATAATATTGTCAAATTTTACATGACACATTCTTTTATGCCACAACCAACTTTTACTAGTAGCATTCAGATGAAAGATGTTACCTTTTGTTTTAGTATCTGAAGCAATCACATTTCCAGAACTTCCCACTATGCTACACTTTCCATCTTTGAATTGAAGATTGTATCACTTATCAACCATCTGTCAAACACTCAAAATATTATGCTTCAAACCTTCAACATAAAGAACATCATCAGTATTATGCTTACCATCAAAAGAAATACATCCTCTAAGATGGATTATACCACCATTGTTATCAAGAAATATTACAACAGCACCATCATACTTCTCCAGGCTTACAAATTTTCTTTTATCACCTATCATGTGATGTGAACATCCACTGTCAATTACCCATTCATCTTTTTATTTAACTCGAGTAGTTAGGGCTTTCTCCACATTTATACAGCTAGTAGATTCATTAGATACAAGATTATTTTCCTTGATAGCAATAAAAACAAACTCATCTTCACTTGCATTCCCTTTATCAGATTCATCATTTATCACGCCTTCATCAACAACATAATAACACTTCTTTTGAAATTTAGGCTTGTCAGGTCTTAGCTTAGGAACTCTTTTTGGACACCTTGATGCAAAATGACCTATCTCATTGCAAGACAAACATTTTATAGGTAAATTTCCTTTATACTTACCTTCTCCTCTAGCTTCCCTTTTGACAATAAGTGCTTCAAGCTCATTCAGTTCTCTTTCTTCTTCTTTGATTTGTCTTATTTCCTCCTCATACCTGAATACATTTCTAGAAGAAATTTCACCTAGATCAATTTCTCTGTTTGTCTCTCTTGGAAGTAGTAGCTTTAAATGCAGATTTTGTCTTTAGAGGGGCATCAACGAATTCACTCAACTCAAAAGTGGTAAGTTTACCAATCAACATATCGTTGGTTACATTTTTCATAGTCCGGAGCTCATTAATAGTTGTAGCATTAACTTTGTATGCAGTAGGCATAGATCTAAGCACTTTAGCAACAATCTTTGATTCATCTAACTATCCACAAGCACATCCGATTCCACACACAAGTTCTTTCACTCTTTGCATGAAAGTAGTAATATTTTCATCATCACCCATTTTCAACAATTCATATTTTCCTTTTAGACTTTGTAGCTTAGCAATCTTCACATTTGCATCACCTTCATACAAGGTTTCCAACTTTTTCCAGATCTCATAAGCAGTCCTTAGCTCCATAACATTCGTCATCTCAGAATCAGTCAAAGCACTCAATAATGCTTCCTTAGCCCTGATATTATATTTAGCATCCCTAATCTCAGCAGTAGTAGTAGGACCATTATGAGGAATAACATACCTATTGCTTGTAATGTTCCAATAAGATTCACCAATGCATCTCAGATGACACTCCATTCGAGTCTTCCATAGAGAATAATTTGTTTCATCAAATCTCAGACTATCCTTCTTGTATGTTGCCATCCCAGATCACCTCAATATTTTTAAAATTATTTCAAGGAACCTTCTCTAATACCATTTGTTGGCAACACAAGGGCAGACAACTGAGAGGGGGGGTGAATCAGTTGTCACATAATTTCAAACTTATTAAACTTATTAAACCTTATTCCCAGATCTGATTAATAACAGCGAAAGCATGAATCAACAACACATCAAAAACACACATAACACCAAGATTTTTGCGTGGAAACCTGGTTAAGGGAAAAAACCACTGTGGAGGTTAATCCACAAGTTATACCCTATTAAAAGTATAAGAAGAATAAATGAGGAATGCACATGCATTCAAGCTCACTACTCAAAGGAAGACTCGCTATCTTATAGAAAATATTTAGATTAAATCCATCTAAAGAATTTGAATTGAGAAAGTAGCATCTGCTAATGCCTAAGTACATTTTTGGTTATACACATGAACATTTCTTCACTCTTCTTCACACTTTTCTCTACTTTTGAATAATCTGAAATTTTTCCCACATAGCACACACACACTTTGCATCACACACCCTTCTCAAATAAAGAAATAATCACTTATATATATCTGCAATAAGAAATTACATCGCTATATGTCGGCTTCAACAAAATAATAGAATGAATGCAAACTGTCGGCCCAAAATAATAAATATTATTTATGTGAATCAACCAAGGTCGGCCACAACATAGTAGAGACCCAAAATAATTTCCTCAAACACAAAACACCTTCAAAGATTCTTCCTCAAAGATCCACAACACGCTTCAAACACTTTGTTAGCCATGAACATGCAAGAGAAAATCTTTGATCGCGAGCACAATGATCAATGCGGAGGTACAACATAGATAGAACATGATCTAGAAACATCCATGAACACCACAGTAACATACACAACTCAGATTACTGGAATCACATTATCTTCTTCCATGAACACCATTTATAGTAACAGAATAACTATCGGAATACAGAAACTCATAGCTTGCTCAAATCTTCGTGTGCACCTCTGAAACTTTTGATGAATAAACTAGATAGGCTTGAAAACAAACCCTTTAATCCACAAAATCTCACTATCAACATATTGAACTTTCCATTGTATTGATCTTCACTGCTTCACAGACAACCTGTAACATATTTTATTACAATTTTCTCAATATCCTCGACATATACAATCTTAAAGTCATTTATGCTAATAGTGTTGACATCAATGACAACCACATATCAGCAACTCAACCACAACATCCAACACACCTTTGTTGTCATTTTTTTACTATCTCATCACAGTAATTAAACCTTTAATTGTAGATTGTTGTCACTTTATAATGAATGGTCTACTCTCTTGATTACTGCCTTCTTTACCACTGCTCATGACTATCATCCTTGTTTGTATTGCTCCTTATGACTATGTCCTATGATATTCCTTGTGTACCTTGCATAGTAAAAGAATAATGGCTATTTGATTGTATTGGCTTTCCCTTACCAAAGTTAGCTTGATCTTTAAATCAATTGCATGATATGGTAATTTATGAATGCATTGTAGCATCAATGTATGTGTACTTTTGATATAATAGAAAAAATAGTGATGATACATTTAAATCAAGTAGAAATAATGATGATACAATTAAATCATGAAGTAAAACCAGTGATAGCATAAAACATGAATGCAAACATGGTTTCCTTGGTGAAAAATGATGCTCCTTTATTTTGTTCTGTAAAGAGTGCAAATTGAATTCCTTTGTATTTAAGCATGTTGGGCTCAACCCTTGTGGGAGACACATTTCACTCCACATGCTTAAAACATGAAAAGAAAGAGGAACTTGCACCTGCACAATGAGCAAACAAGCTAGACAAAAATAGTGAATTTCAACTTCTTTCTGATGATTTCCTTTGGATATTTTGGATTCAGCTGTTCATTTTTCCTTTTCTGATCAGTTATAAAGTAGCAAGTACTTTCTTGATTAGAAATGCATGAGATTTGTATGGAACCCCGAGCTCTAACATCTCTTTTCACCCTTGCAGATTTCTCTTTGGAGCTTGAACTAGACGACTCAACGATGCTAACAAAGTCTTCAACAACGGGATTCGTCATTCACCAAGCAATGACAGGTCCCATTTTTTAATTTTAAGCATTTCTCTATCTTGCATTTATGTGTTATCTTATATCTGATGAGATATAGTTACTCCCACAGCTTGTGTGGGACCTCGTGTTTTTACAATATGAATAAAACATCATTTCTTATGCAAATGTATGATATTATTTTGAAATGTACTTGCATAATAAAATTGAAACTCACTTATAATCAATATTTTTCACAATAATAGATACTTGGCAGAAAAATTATGTACCCGGTGTACCTTTAACTTAAATTTTCAATTCAACTCTACCTATTTTGAGTTGTAGCTAAAAATAGGTAACAATTTGGTGACCTTTGTTGAGTGCTTTCCTACTAAGCACCATTAGACCAGTTTCCTTGTATATCCATTGGGCATGGATTCCATTTCTTTGTCCTTCTCAAACTCTTGACTTTTGTAACTTAGTTGCAAACAAAACTAAAAGAAACTATCATAACTTTGTTTAAGACAGAGTCAAAAAATCGTGCAGCATTTGCACTTATTGAGAGAAAAAACTAAAATGAAACTAGCATGCAATGAGAACTTATTGAAGGAAAACATCTATCCTTCCCTACACTACCCAACAGTTGTGATGCTCAGACATGACCATTCACTGGTTGTGAGAAATAGTTTCCCTTTCTTACCAATAAACATTGACTTACACACGTATGAACACCTAAAACTAGATGAAGTACAAAAAGGTATTCAATAAACTACTACAATTCTTCATGAAGAATGTAAACAAACTCACTGACCCTCTGATTTTGATCAACCAAACTACTAATTTTGAATGAATGAGAAAGTTGGCCATGTTGTCCTTTAATCTCAATCTCTTTCTTGGACTTTGTTATGGAGAGATGCCTGATTGGGCATCCTATTGAGATACTAAACTGAGGACTCTTTTTTCTAGCTTCTTTCTCATGTGTTGTCTTTTCAACCACATCCTCTTTGGTCACCTAATTATGTTGATCACAATCCTTTGTCTTGAAAGGTGTCAAGTTTTCAACAATGTTAGAATAAAAAACTTCAATGATGCTTGAGAATAAGTTTGTATCATGATCAACCTTATCATAGAAAGTATGCTCTAACTCTTTTTCATGATGTTCTTCAAAGATCATGCCTTCAAAATCTGTGATTTGCTACTTTTCTAGCTTTACATGACTTTTTTCATTTGTCTTTTGTTGGGTCTGCACCTTGTCAAACTAACCTCCTTCATCATGTTGCTTAAAGTTGGGTGTTGGTGTTAGTTTAATGATGCATTGCTCATCTTCACCTACAAATCCTGGAAGTTCATCAAATAAACCAACAAAAATCTGAGCTTGAGAGTCCTTTTCTACCTCAACTACCTATTGTCCCACCTTTTTCTCTTCAAAAGATGATTTTCTAAAGTCTAAACTTGAGACAAATACCTCAAACTCATCCCAAAATGAGTCCTCTTCGTTCTAATTTTTGTTTTGTTGTGGAAGAGGATTGTTTATTACCTTATTGCAGCCTTGTAGCAAGGTTAAAACATCAACACCTTTACCTTCTTTTTGTTGATCTGAGGCTAATACTATTGTGATCTGAGACTCATATTTCTCATTATCAATAAAACATATATGTTTGTTAATCATATCAGTTAAATCATAAGAAACATCATCCTTTTCTTGATCTAAATCTTGTTGATTTTCAACTACAACCTCCTTTATTTCCTGATCTACAATCTTATTATGCTTAAGTTCTTGAGTCTAAACAAGCTGGGGAAAAGGCTTCTCTTGAAATATTATAGGATGAATGTGTTCAAGAATGGGTTCCTCTGGTATGAAGTGTAGTGTATTGAACATGGGAACACCTTCACCCAAAAATGGGTTTGGAAAGCTAATAGTTGGCCTAGCATCTTGCTTAAGTACATGTTCTTCTAATGCAGGAGAGCTCCTAAAAATTGGAATTTCAAGATTGGAAGACATAGGAGACTCACCTTGGCTGAAAATTGGAATCTTAACCATGGGAACCTCCTATTTTTCAAGTTTTAGCCTAATTTTTGCATCTTTTGTAGCAAGTTGTTGAGCAAGACTCCTCAAACTGTCTCTTTTGTACCTCATATTATTGATCTTGAAAATAAGCTTGATAATTTTCTTGTTCCTGCTCCTCCTGAACAGGCTGATTTGGAATGTAAGGAGCTACTTGGACCTCATTCCTCTATGTCTGAGCAAGTAAAAACTTGATCAGTTTGTTCTTTGCAGCTTTCTCCCTTTCAATCTTTTCTTCAAACTGAATTCTTTGTGCTTCTAACTCTTGCTCGTGAAGGTAGGCCTGATAATCCTTGTCCTATTACTATGAATCAAGCTCCTGTTGTCTTTTGACCTCATTCATTTTCCTCTGATAATCTAACGCTATATCGCTAATGCTTTTGATTTCAACATTTTGAGTCTGATTAAGAGAAAAACTATGTTGATTGGAAAACTGGGCCACTTGGGGTTGAGTTTGGGCATATTCAGGTTAGTATGGATGTTGAGCAGGGGTGGGTGGGTGGTAACCATACTGAGCATGTTGATTTCCTTTAAAATACATGGAATTTGGACTACAATCAGTAGTGTGTTTGATTTGACATGGCTACTAGGGAGGTATATGAGCATGGTTTTCATGATATGATGGATGGTATGACATATTATTATGAAACATAGATATTTTTTTTCATTCAAACACTAATCATACTGAAATCAATAAAAATATTTTCAGAGTCGCCAGATATGTGTAGATTTTGCCTCCAAAGGTATAATTTACTGATATACAAACCTAATATCAACAATATATGAGTGAAGTTTGGACTAAAATAGTCCAATCGTGTCTCATCAGGCATGCCAAAAATTGTTATCACAAGGATTTTCAACTGCATGCAAGGTTGTAAAGCTCTGCAATCCTATGTAACATTGGACTAATTTCAGGTTGTGGGTACCCTATTGTGAAACTGGACCTCTAGATTATAGAATAGCTTCTTTCTTTGATTTTATAATGACAAATTTGACTTGGATGGACAAGAGAAGAAGGCTTGACTTGAATGAATAAACTTAAAACTTAAACTATGGGTGATGCACCCAAATGATGAAAGAACATGCAATCGAATTCACAATTATATCTTCTACAATCTGTCTTCACAACTCTAACTGAACAACTTAACCACAAAATTGTTTCATAAAAGGGCTTGTAACTCAATACTTTATGAAGGAAATAAAACTTTCATGACTTAAAGATAAAGATAAAACTATGGCATGATTTATGACCTGTGATTAAACCAGACTCTATATACAAGCATCCATTAATGAGATCTAAACTTAAAGGTTTTTAACTCAAAACACATTAAATTCGCATAAAATCACTAATAAAAGAAAAATACCTAAATGTGAGAAGGTAGACAATTGATTTCCAAAAAATAGCGAAGGAAAAACTCTGCAAAATGACAAACTAAGGTAACCTGTAAACTTGTAAAACTTTATTAATGTAAAAAGCTAAGTTACAAATCTTTGTCTCTCTACAAAAGGTACGCTAGAAGAGATGAAAAAATAAGAACTAAAGGAAAAATAATAACTTTTTCCAATATATACAAAAATGACATGCATGAAGCATCCAAGAGGTGAAACTGAAAGTGAACCAGAACTAAGAAAAGCAAGTATCTCACCAAATATGTCCAAAAAAGGGGGCCACCAATGTTGCAAACTGAGCTTAAACAGCTTGAAACTTTGTCTGATAGTATATGTAACTGAAGTGTGACTCAAGACTAGCTTCTGAGTTGACTAAAATTCAAAAAATTATATGGAGGTGGCACTGAAAGTGAACTAAAGGTGCAAACTTCCATTCACGAGCAAAGATGAAAACCTCTGAAAAAAGGGCTCAAAACTGGAGCTAACTGCACTCCTACTATCTCAAAATGGTCATGCATGCAAGTTGACCCAAAAAAAAATCATGAAACTCTCCTCCAACTGAAGATGTAACTCAAAAATAGATTTTAAGCATGGAGGAGTCTCGGTTCCACATCAAAATCATTTACTTCATCTCCAAGTCCACTTTGTGCATGGGCAAAAAGAAAATTTAGTATTTTTCCCTTTTTACAATAGTCATTTCAAAAATCATTAAAAATAAATTTAATGAATTTTCTTTTAATAATTATCAAACACAACTTTAAAATGCAAAAACTAAAAGGGGAAAAATAAAATAAGTTTATGAGCATATGTCCTTGGCAGAAAAAATAACCCCCTTATGACTCCTGAGCTCCATCATCATGCAATAGCACCTCATCATTAGGTTCATTGACCTTAAGTCATGGCCATGGGTAGATTAATGAAAATGATTTTAATTAAAATCTTAGTAAAAAAAAGCTCACTCTCCCGAGCTCGAACAAGGTAGAAGATTAGGGAAAACCCTAATCATTATCATTCTTCACTTTTCGGATACAAAGAGACTATGGTGTTTGCTTGTCGAGTTTGACTTCACTCTTCTTGTGGTCACCATTGGGGTTCTAGTGGGGTTTTAATCTCAACACCCCTAACTTTTCATGATGTTTCTGATGGCCTATCTTCTCAGTAAATTTGTATGGTGAGCCTTTTTTTCTTTGCAAAATGCAAAACTCCTAAATTTTCTTTGTTTTAAATGCATTTGAAAGGCTTTTAAGTCATGGCTTGTGGCACATTTTTTGATGCATTTGTCTTGATTCTATTTCTTTTGACATTGTCTTTACCTTGGGCCACCATGGACACCTCCATTTTGAGCTTATGGAAGAATCTGCACGTGGGTTTTGGACAGTATCTCCTGCACAACAACCTGGGTAAGTTTTCTTCACCATTCAAGCTTTATATTTTCCATTACCTCCTATTGAAAGAAGCTCTATTGGTTTTAAGTTCAATGATTGGACCTCTCTTTCATGTTCTGATTTTTATACAATCATCTAGCTCGTACTTTGTTAGCAAGAAAATATGAAGACACTTTGTAGGTTTATACCTACTTTTTTTTTTACAGGCCGTAATTCAAAACTTGAAAGTATTTTGCACTTTCAGAGGGTTTTAGAAACCCTTGGTTGTTGTTGTATATCCATTTTATGGGTTCTATGAACCTTGTATGCTCAGGGTTTCATTATTTCTCCTTTTGTAGCTGAAACTTCATAGTGTATCTTCGAAATCCTTCATAGTTTATGGCTGTGGCATAAAAGCTTCTGGGTTTTCCCTAAAACCATGTACATGTTTTAAAAAATTTCATTTATGTATTTGCATTGTATTTATGCTTTCATAGGATGTATGGATTCAAATCCCATTGACCATAGGTTCTCAATCTTATCAGCAAAACCTGGGTTCTAGTTTGGTATGTATACATTTTTCTAGGTATTGAAGCTTTTCCTTGACTCTCTATGGTTGCGGCTTCAGAAATTATACACAATTTTCTATAATTTCTTATGATTATGTCATATCTATACTCACATGTTATTCTCATGATACAAAGGACTACACATCTTCTCCTTAAATCTCAATGTTGCATACTCCAATGGTGAATGTATGTCTTCAAACTATGCTCCTTTTTCCATTTACTAACTGTGCTTTCTAGTAAGACTATCCTTTAATCCTTGGACTGCACTTGGATTGCTATCCTTCATTGTCTTCATCATTTCATGCTATATTCTCTCCAAGTCTAAATATATGACTACCCCATATTGAATTTGATGTCTATGCATGAAAGATTTAGTTTACCAGTCACTAGGAGTCATTCTCTTCCCACAGTCATAAAACTTTATTGAGCATCTATACCCAAAGTCAATTTTCTTAGTCACAAGGTGTTGACAAGATTCTAGACATGTTTATTAATATCATTCATTAAATTTCCCTTAGCATCAACAAGCAATTCATTCTCATTAGGTGGATTTGTCTACACATTGGTATGATCTATGCCTATGCATGATATTTTGTCCTTTGAAACTATTTTATGCCTCGTTAGAGTATTCATTGTCCTTGACACCTCTACTTGCCCATTTAGGAAAGCTTCACCTTTGTTGTCATTCTTGTACTATCTCATCACATTAATTAAACCTTTCATTGTAGATTGTTGTCCCTTTATAATGAATGGTCTACTCTCAAGGTTACTGCCTTCTTTACTAGTGCTCATGACTGTCATCTTTATTTGCATTGCTCCTTATGACTATGTCCTATGATATTCCTTTGGTACCTTGCATAGTAAAAGAATAATCACTATTTGATTGTATTGGACGTCCCTTGCCAAAGTTATCTTGATCTTTAAATCTATTGCACGATATGGCAATTTATGAATGCACTGTAGCATCAATGTATGTGTCCTTTTGATATAACAACATAAATAATGATGATGCAATTAAATCATGAAGTAAAACCAGTGACAACATAAAACATGAATGCAAACATGGTTTCCTTGGTGAAAAAATGATGCTCCTTTATTCTGTTATGCAAAGAGTGCAAATTGAATTCCTTTGTATTTAAGCATGTTGGGATCAAGCCTTATGGGAGCCACATTTCACTCCACATGCTTAAAACATGAAAAGAAAGATGAACCTGCACCTGCACAATGAGCAAACAAGCTAGACAAAAACAGTGAATTTCAACTTCTTTCTGATGATTTCCTTTGGATATTTTTGATTCAGTTGTTCATTTTTCCTTTTCTGATCAGTTATAATGTAGCAAGTACTTGCTTGATTAGAAATGCATGAGATTTTTATGGAACCCCGAGCTCTAACATCTCCTTTCACCCTTGTAGATTTATTTCTCTTTGGAGCTTGAACTAGGTGACTCGACGATGTTGACAGAGTCTTCAACAATGGGATTCATCATTCACCAAGCAATGGTGGGTCCCATTTTTTAATTTAATGTATTTCTCTTTCTTGCATTTATGTGTTATCTTATATCTGATGAGATATAGTTACTCCCACGATTTGTGTGGGACCTCATGTTTTTACAATATGAATAAAATAACATTTCTTATGCAAATGTATGATATTATTTTGAAATGTACTTGCATAATAAAATTGAAACTCACTTATAATCAGTATTTTGCACAATAATAGATACTTAGCAAAAAAATTGTGCACTCAATGTACCTTTAACTTGAATTTGCAATTTGGCTCTACCTATTTTGAGTTGTAGCTAAAAATAGGTCACAGTTCTAACATAATAACCAAATAAGTATATTACATTTTGGCCAATTGAATTTATTCCAAAAATAAATCACTAAGGAAAATATTTACTGATAAATTTCTTATTCTCTAATTTTTTATAACCAAGAGTAACCAAATAATATACTTTAATATCATTAACCCATTGAAGAACATCCCTTTCCTCTAACCTGGGCAATAGTATTGTTAAAAAATAAATAAATGTAATAATATCTTAGGCTTTATATTTTCCTCCTCTAGGACAACTACTAGTGTTATTTGAATAAAACATCTAGGAATTATATCGATTGATAGGGTTCTTAGAAGATCTACAACTTTAGACCACCTAAAACCTAAAACAAAAATCACCCAAAACTTGGAAGCAAGAGAAGCATGAAAGAATTGAGGGTGGATATCCTAGGAATCATTCCTAAAAGGAGCTCTAGATCACCTTTGTTGATCTAATCCAAATAAGAAAATATTTAACAATGGAAATTCACCTTCTTAATAGTGTTCTTCCAAACCATAGATCCTTTCTTGACCATATCTATTTGGGGTATATCTCCATCACTCTCTCCTCCTAAATACTTGAAATTAAGGATTTTAACCCAAGGTTTCTCTAGCTACTTGCACCATCTTCAATATACAAATATTATACATATATGTGTGTGTGTGTGTTTGAATAAGTTTTATGTATATATCTATGTATGTATGTATGTATGTATGTATATGTTCATATATAAATATATATATATACATATGTGTGTGTGTTTGAATATATAAATATATATACACATATACAAGTCTATGTATATATGTATATATACATACATATATACATACATATAAACATACATATGGATATAGATATACATATTTTTTTGCTTCACATATACACACACAAATATATATATAGGACTTTCCTAAATTTGATTGCTTCACTTATTTTAGCAATCCCCATCAAAGCTATATCATAAAAAATTGAAGTTGGGATTGAGAGCCAAGGTCTTGTGCCAAAGGCCACCCCTTAATGAAACCATTAACCCTTTGGTTTGATGCTCCATGGTTTGATATTTTAAGGATCTTAAAATTAAAATATATAATATTTATAAAATATTTTTAGTTAAGATATCTAAATTAGTAGCATTCAAGATTACAAAAATACTATCATATAATTGAACTCCCTAATTAAATCTTATGCTCTATTAATTTTTTATAAATTATTATAATTATATCTTTACATTACACTCTTTTGACATTTTTATTGATTTATAAACCATATAAATCAATGAAAAGTTTCACATTTTTTAGTATATATGTTAAATTTTATACACACATGCCTAGGTTAGGTACTTAGGGTTTTGTTACATAGGTGGTTGTCATTGCACCAAAAGATCGACCTGTCAATGCCCAATACAACCGGCAGATTTATGTAAGAAACTCAAGCGTTGTGCTGGACAAGGAAGACCAAGGGACACACCATCTTGCAAAAATCCCCCCCCAGCACAAGCGAGGGGTTTGAACCTATGACCTTGGCTCCGATACCAATTGTTACATTGGTAGTTGTCGTTGCACCAAAAGATTGACTTGTCAATTCCCAATACAATCATCAGATTTATGTAAGATCCATAGGAGGCGGTTAAGCCATGTCACAAACTCAAGCATTTTGTTGGACAAGGAATACCAAGGGACACACCATCTTGCAACAAGTTCATATAAAATAGCATCAAATCCTAGATTTTGGTTAACTACTAGTTCATGAAATCCACCATAATATATAGGTATTCCTTATAATTTTAGAAAACACCACCAACTCTATGGAACATCCACTAGTAGAATTTGGAAAATAAATGACTCTGTGACTAAAACGTTTAGTCACATGACTAAAACTAGTAGTATTTTGAAAATAAATGACTAATTTGGTCATTATAAGTGACTAATTTGTTAACTGGGTAAAATCACAACTAAATGACTAAATAAATGACTAATATCAGATAAATAAAATGACTAAATAAATGACTACATATGTGGCTAAATTAATGACTAAATAAATTACTATTACTCTCCTATTCTTTTTTCTTTCGAATTTGATCATAATCCATAGAAATAATGCGAAATAGAAATAACAATTATGATCGCTTTTGGTATGCGAAAATTTTCTCTTTCAGGCTTTATATTGTTAATTATTTTATAATCTATGAAATCAATTGTGTGTGGATAATCTTTCTTTTTTCCAAATTAAAACTCATGTAAAAAGGAGGGAATTCATTCTAATTCCATTTGTCCTAATTGCTACTATAATCCAAATCAAGTCTCACCGAATTTGTTATTTTGCAAATCTTGATTATTATCTTAAGATGTCATAAAGTATTATTTTTTGCAAAGGTTTTCAATATTTAGCAACTTGAAATCATTTGATCTTAAACCCCTAGTTTTGTATAGGGAATGGGTTTACATTAAATTTTATTTCATTGAGTCAATTTTATGTTGTATAGGGTTTTTAAGTCGTTGCTTTCTTTGCAAAATTAAAAAGGGGTGATATTCTTATAGAAAAATATTATAAAAGGTATTTTTATCCTTTTAAATGGCCTTTTCATCAAAATACGCGTGAAAATGAGCAAGAGATAAGTTAAAAAAAATATTTTTGGAAGAGAGGAGGGAAACTTGTGCGGGTTTCATGAATGCAAGGATTTTTTATTTATTTTGGAAAAATAGATTGGAGATGGCATGAGCTCTGCAAAGAAAGATTCAAATTTTGAGGGGAAACTATGTTTGTGGTTAATAAAGTCATGTCACCAGCAGTAGATGCATATATCTAATATGTTGAAGATTTCCCTCCGTTCATGAGCACCACACTAATTTTATGGAGTCACCTAGGTATTACTGACTATATTCGTTATACATTGAACCATGTTTTGAAGTGGATAGGTACAATCATACCTGATATAACTTGAAGGCAACATCAAAGAGATAATGATAACATTGTCCTTTTGTTAAGTCTATGAGAATGATAACATTGATCTTCTTTATGCAGGTTGCCCTATGAAATGAGGCTATATCCATGCTAAGGACCTTATCTTGCATATCATATATTCAATCCTATACTTCAATCATCTGTATGTTTCTCTTATCTATCCTTTACACATCAAGCATTGATTAGTGTATCATACGTCCTAACATAAGGTTTTATACTTGTTGAATGAACTGTCAGCTATAGAACCTTAATGTTACTACTTGCTACTCTTTAGGTTTCATTTAAACTCTGCTACATCATTCATATAGACTTATTTTCATTATATGTCAACTCTTCACAGGACTGTCCATTTTGTGCATTAGGGTAAAGCTCTAGCAAATTTAATGAGAAAAGTAGGAATCAATCCTATAAATCCTCTTCAAATTCATAATTTTTGTGACATACTTCTTCATTGTGCTTACAAGCTTTTCTTGAAAATGTTACCTCCATCTAGGTATGTTAAAGGATTTTCACCTTCAAGTGACAAGGCACCACTAACCTCATTTCTAGATTTCACTTCCCTTGATCTTTGTTATGGCATGATTGTGATGTATGATAGTGTTATTTTGTGACTACCCTTTTCTTGTTATTTGGTTCTTGACTTTCAATGCTCTATACTCTTTTCTTTGCACTAAAAATTGCCCCTTTATGACTGTCATTTTGCATGTTATGGCCATTATGTCACTTATTTCCATGACTGTCATTAAGGGGATGTGGGTGATAATTATGCTTCTTATCATGCAAACCTTATGTTGATCTTCATCCTTTATGACAGTGATCCTGATGTTGCATATAATGTTCTTGCTTTTCATTGCTTCATTTCTATTACAATCTTGTGCTTTCACTAATATAATGATAATGCTCTTTGAAATTGAATGAATCTCATTGAATTTGACCCCTTTTCACTCTATTCCATGGTCTTTCACATCTTCTTTGTGCATGATATCGGGTCACATGGAATTCATAACAACTACTATTATCTCCTTCATTTTGCTATGATCCTTTGACACTCATAGGCTTCGATATAACAGTGATCATTTGCAACTATTTTCCCTCTATATATTGTCTTTCATTCCTATCCCTTGCATGCCTTAAAAATTGGAACTCTTTATTCACTATATTGATAACTCATTGGCACTATCATTGTTTGTATTCAGTGCTATCTTATGATGATTGTTCTTCATAGTCGATCCTTAAGATCATTGTTCTAATAAAAACATAATTTTTCTCTTTTGTTTTTACATTATGATCTCATTGCTTTGAACCTTGTGCTTTGTGATTATCACATATTTGCTACAATCTCTTCAAGGACTGAAATTATTTCTCTATTGACTACTAGAGACCCCTTTGATCTTATAACCCCAAGCCTCTTAAAGAAAACTTAGAATTAATTGGCAATAGTGAACAAAAAATCATCATAGCTAATTTTATTTCTTTTCCAAGAGCATTCAATGAAAATATAATGGAAAACACACATTAATTATGTGAGGTAGGGTTTATTTGATTTGAAAACCTACCTTCAACGTCCAAGTCAAAAAATCAGCCTACCAAGTCTATGTTGATTCCTCCAAGTCTTAAGTCAAAATTCAGCCTGCCAAGACTGTTTTACATCCAAGTCTTGTATCTATCATACAAGTATGATAAATGTTTGAAAATATTATACACAACTGTGTGATACAATGCATAAATTTGTACTCTTTCTCATTATATCAAAAACTTCAAACTACAACTCACATAAATTAGAAATGAGTTATAAAAAAAACTTAAATTGTTAGGTACAATTTGCTCCAAATTAAAATTGCATTATCCAATTTACATAATTTTTTGTTTAACTGATTTTTGTGGGAAAAAACATTTAGTGTACAAAGTAAAGCAAGAGTTTCTTTCCAATATTTCAAAGGCATGTTTTTCACAAGGAAAATAAGATAATTATTCACCATAGCATAAACCACCTACACTAATAGTGTTAAGTGAGAAAATATTCCACAGAAAGAAATATATTTTAGATAAACAAAGCCATTTAGCCTTCTAAAATCCAGATAGCTGAATACAAGGAGGGTAAAACATAAAACATTAAAATACTTTAAGATGTTGCAAATTCCATGCAATTAGTATAGAAGCATAACATTAAGATAGGAACAATTCATTTTTCTTAAATATTCATCACGAGTTTTCTCCTGTAAAGAACTCCCCCCGACATGAGCAATGAGAAGTGCATCTACCATCTTGTTTGCTAACATGCATTGCATGACTGCTCCCTTATAATCAATCACCAACAACTAAAGAACTTTGAATGGCTTCATCGCATTCTTAGTATTCAGTCAAATTTTTAGTAGCTTCATGTTGCACCTCTTCTCCATTGTCGAGGGTATCCTTCCCAACAACAAAATCATTTTTAGTGAGATGAAGTGAGGAATCTTCTTTCGGACTATGCAAATTATCAAAAAAATCCTCACCATTGTCAAAAAATCCTCGCCATTGTATCTGGTGGATGTAACATCTTGTCCATATTTTGACTGAATGTACTGATGGATCTAATTATGTTGTATCATCAAGAGTGACATTGTTGATTATTTCACTACTAATATCATCAACGTTGGCAGATTGAACTTCTTGTAAGTCTTGATTCTTTGTTGACTGCACTTGAAATCCAAGGTGCTCAAGTAGCTTTGTCCTAGCATTTCCTTCATCTTCAAACATGACTCCTAGGAAATTCCATGTCTCCCTCTCTTCTTCCAAACTAAATAAATGTAGAAACAAAAAATTTGCAAGTGAAACAATACAAATGAATGTAAATTGTTATTAATCCTATTCAAATAGTATCCACAAATAACTAGTCGAGAATCCTGAGACATCTTATTGCACAAAGCTCACAATGATGATTTTTCACCATCTGTTATTGCAACTTCAAAGTTTGTTGAACGAAGCACCAGACTGTCCTTTATAATGAGATTGTGTATATATACCTATGAAAATAGCAAAAAAATAAGACCATATATCATCTTAATGACATGTACCAAAGAATAAATTGTACTCTACCTTAGAAGAGCCAATAGCACTATGTGATGTTGTACTGGGCTGAAATGAAGAAAGCTTTCCCCCAAATCCAAAACTGACACCAACTAGTCTCTTCAACCACTTAGGAGCTTTCAAGAGTGGAATTTGAAAGATCCACATCAATCTAGATAAGCATCTGGAATTATATATTAAGAATCAAAATTCAAATATCACAAAAACAAGTAAACAACTAAAGACTCAAATCTTATCAGTAGGGGAACTTTCAATTTTTACTTTCATAACACAAACAATGTAAAAGAAAGAAATACAGAAAGCAACTCAAAGGGATATGAAAGTATAATTTACATGAGTAAAAACCATGAAAACAAACCAAAAATAATAATTGTATTAGCTTAACTCAAAAATAGATTATAAGTCAGAGAGGAAACACCTTTAAATGTTATTTATCTAGTGGTTTACATAACTTGTCTATATTTATAAGTCAGACAACTTGTAAAATGTATAATTGTTGGCATGGGAATAAAATTGGATTGTTGTTGGTGTTTTTTATTCTCATGGATAGGTATTGAATCACTTGCATGGGCGATAAAGCTTGTTTGGATAGGACTTGGAGACTTTTGAAAAGGCAGGCAAGGAATTCAGAGTTTGCTGCAATGAATTTGAAGTCAACGAGGCCGTCTGTAGTGAATTCAGAGGTAATTTGAAACCCTCATTGTCGAAAGTAAGCTGATAGGAAACACATGCATATTCCATTCTCAGTAGGTAAACTTCAAATGAATGTAAGATAGATCTCAGAACAATGACTCATTATATCCTCTTCTTTTTGTTATGGTTTGTACTAAAAGTGACATATTTCAACAATGTTTTGGCATCTCTGTTTTCAGATTTATGTTTTTTATTTAAATCAGAAACTAAATTAATATAGGAATGCACAATATTATAGATGGATGAGCATCAAAGGTTGACTACGGATCAATATCATGCATATGATGAGAGAGTATCTGATGAGAGGGACATTGACAAATATCCATGTCCATGTAAAAATTGTCTTGGTGGAAAGGTGAAAAAAAGAAATATGATTCATCGACATATGATAAGATATGGGCATAGTGGTATAATCCCTTGGGTTTATAATTATTATGAAGATATGATAGAATTTTATACTATGAGAGATGAAGAGGCAACAAACATAGATGAAGTGGCACCAAACATAGATGAAGAGGCATAAATGTTTGACGAAGGGTTTGAAGTTGATAGAATGTTGAATGAGGATATAAACGATGATTGGTCCAAGTCAATGGACGATGCTTTAAAGCTTGTGTATGCTAATTGCAAGTTAAGTCATTTGAAAACAATCCTTCAAATTCTTAACTTGCGAGTGGTGCATGGTTGGACAAATGAGTGTGTAGATCAGTTATTGGCATTATTAAGTTCATTGTTACCAACTGACTCCACATTGCCAACAAAATGAAGTCAATGTAGAAGTAAAATTAGTAAGCTCGACTTGGGGTATGAAAACATCCACACATGTGTTAATGGTTGTGTATTATTTCAAAAAAATCTTGCAAATGAGAGTGAATGTCTGAAATGTCATGAACTGAGGTATAGACAAGGGTTGAAATCAGTTGTGGTTCCTAGAAATTTTCTTCACCACTTTATGATAATCCCACAATTACTCTAAATGTATAAGTGCAGATAAATTGTTGAACTTGTGCAGTGGCATGCCCAAAATAAGAGCACTAATGGAAAACAATGACATATGCTTGATTCTAAGATGTGGATGGAATTTGATAGCCGATGGGCCAATTTTTGTCAAGATCCTTGTAATATAAGGTTGGGTTTGGCTCTAGATGGGGTGAACCCATTCTCATATCAAAGTACTAAATGGTCAACTTGGCCAATGTTTCTAATAAATTATAACTTGCCTCCATGGTTAGCAATTAAACCATTTTTCTTAATGTTATCATTGATTATACCAGGAAATAAAAGTGTGACTTCAGATACAATAGATGCTTATCTAGAGCCATTATATGATGAGCTAATGGAATTATGGAAAAGAATTGAAGCAATTCAATCTTTAAGGGATGGTCATTCAATAAAATTCACTTTAAGACCTTCCTTATTGTTTACAATTCATGATCTTCCTTCATATGGCACATTGTCTAGTCTGTTTGTTCATGGATACCATGGATGTCCTGCTTGCAACTTTAAGGATTTTGTGAGGCACTCAAGAAGTTTGCATAAGTGTATTTATTATGGAAATCATGCTTTCCTTAAAATGGATCATCCATATCGTCAACAAAAAAAAACGTTTCAATGGTCAAGAAGAGAATCATGAATCACCATTACTAATAACAGGTGATTACATTGTTGAGAATGGAAAAAAAAGAATATCATTTATTAAAAATGATGGGATTGTTGGCATTAGATATGATCCATGTAATGAAAGTGGTATAAAACGGTTGTGCATATTGTATAACTTGTCATACTTTAAGGATATAGCCATTAGGCATACTGTTGACTTTATACATACTGAGAAAAATATAGCTTATGCTATTACAGAAACTCTTTTTGGTGCTCTTGATACTATTTCATCACTTGAAGACTTTTGAGAAATAAATATTCGTCGAAATCTTTGGGTTGAAAAATATGATAATGAAAAGTATAGAAAACCTAGTGCTCCTTATGTCTAGACAAAGGAACAACGTGCACAATTCTTACAGTTGATGTCTCAGACTCACTTTCCCATTGGATATATAAGTAGTAGCATTAGAAGCCAAACTAAAATTAATAGCTTAAGAGGCCTCAAGACCCATGACTATCATGTCATAATCGAGAATATTTTACCTATTGTGGTAAATATATCAAGTTTGGTAAAGGGGCCAAGATTGGAAATTATAAGGTTGGGCCTAGTATTAAAGATAATGAGTTTACATGTAATAGATCCTTCAAACTTTGATAGTTTGAGGGAGGAGGTTGTTGAAGTCCTTTGTCAATTGGAACGAGAATTTCCACCAGCAATCTTTAGCATTTTTATACATCTTTTGATACATCTAGAATATGAACTAGAGCATTGTGGCCTAGTAAGAATGAGATGGATGTATCCTATAGAACGATATATGAAGGTTTTGAAAAAATTGTCTGTACTAGGGCAAAACCAAAAGGTAGCATGTCTGAGGGATATTCAATGCAAGAGGCCATGGGATTTTGCACATAATATATGAAGGATTTTAAAAATTCCAACCAACATGTATGGGATGATAACGAAGATGAGAGAGTTATAGGTCAAGTATTAGAAGGAAATGAATGTCACTTCAAGTTATCATATCAAGAAAGAAGTGCAATACATGCCTTTACTATTCAAAACACATCTTCATTCGATAAGTGGCACAAGTAAAAAAAAATTACACAATAATTTATTTACTCAATTGCATTTACACATTTATATAATTAATCTTACTATTTGTAAGTCATTATTCTATGTAGAAAATATGAAGAAGAGAATCAAACTTGGATCCAACATCGACCTCAAAGGCGTAGACATCATGATTTGATTAGAGGTGATTCTTTTCTGAAATTTGAAGAATGGATTGCTAATGCAATTAGTGATGCAAAAGAAGAAGGTCAAGATATAACAACAGAGGAAAGTGAGCTTTCATGACTGCCACATTTATGGGCTATACATTCTAGTGGAATGTGGGCCTATGGTAGTCATTTAAGAGTGGAAGAAAATGACAAAGGAATTACAAATTGTAATTGTGTTGTTAGTGCTGAATTTCTTCATGAAATTGAGAAGAATTTTTATGTTGGATTCATCCAAGAAATTATTCAAGTGGATTTTGGTGAAAATAGTCCTATATTATTAAAATGTAAGTGGATCTGACCATCCACGGTGTAATTTTATGAGTATGGATTTGTACGTGCAAATACACGACAATTTTTATCAGAGACAGATGAGCCATATGTTTCCCCTCTTCAAATGAACCAATCATTTATAATTGATGATGTTAGAAGCCTGGGTTGGTCATATGTCATTCAGACATAGTCTCGTTCAAGATGAAAATTCATGAAAATTGTTGATGTAATGTCTGATGGGCAATATGTTAATGTACAAGAAACATTCGAAGAAGTGGATGAAGAAAATTAGGGACTGTTTGAAGAAGAGATTCTAATTACCAATGAAGAAATTGAGAGAGATAATGTATTTCATGTCACAAATGAGGATGAGGAAGAAAATCAAGTAGATGCAGATACGAGTGATCAGGATTCTGATCTTGTTGGAAATACAGATGATTATTGATGAGCCCCATTTTAAGACCTTTTATGTAAGACTTTTATGTTGTTATAAGACTATATTATGTTTTAAGGACATGGACCTGCAGAATAATACTTGTTTCAAAGATTTAATGTTGAACAAAGTTGCTATATGAATGCAATATGGATATGTTTTCATATAAAAATGAGGATGCATTATGAATATATTTTCATATATGAATGCAATATGAATATTTTTTCATATATAAATGTTGTATGCAATATGAATATTTATACCATCATTTCTTTACTTTGACAATGATCTTTTCTTGACAGCTCCTCTAGACTATTTACTGCTTTTATATATGTTCTTTATAACTGTTATTGTTCTAGCATCCTTTATAAAATCCATCATTGAAGCATTATTAAACATTGTTTCTATGTTTTCTTTTACACTTTTTTACTAGAATAGCATTCTCTTCCCTACAAATGGCATTATCTTTAGCCTTATTTTGTAATATTATTGTATACCATTTCCTTGTGAACTACTTTAACACTTCCAGATTACTCTAACAGATTAAAAGGTTTTTAATTCTCTAAAAGAAGCCAATTAATCACATCACACAAGAACGGCAAATGTGTTTTGATAAATCAAAAATATCCTTGATATATCAACTTAAATAATAAGGAAATATTATGCTAGAGACAACCATATAACTAAATATATTTAACAAAGAGTTGATACCAATATGAAGCCACACACTCAAATTTCTTTCATTGATCTCCTCAAATCATACTTGCAACATAGTCGTTTGAAATGTAAACATCATAGAAGATTTTTACTGTCTATCTATCCCTATTCGCTTATCCATTTTGTCACTATATAACAGATTTATATATATCAAAACTTTGAAGGGACACACCCCTTCATGAAATATGTTTTGATAATAAAAACAACTAACAATGATTAAACATAAATAATTAGGCCCTAGTTAGTCGTAAGTGAACTTTTGACAGATGGTCCAAATAATCTCATCTTTTGTGAGTATTAGCATCTCCTAATGCATTCCTAACTATTATCTCCATGTTCACCATTTTCTCATTCTGCTCACATGCTTCATCCAATGTCGAGTCTTTACCTATAGCCACTTCCAAATTATTTTGTATTATCAACTCGCATTCTTCAATCCATTTAGTCTTTTCTTTTTTTTCCATCATTTTCAAACAGTGTTGGTATTCCTTCATTTGTGGCATCAATTAATCCTTTTGCATCTCCTTGAAGTTCCTTAGAGTAATCTTCATGCTTTCTTTTGATTTCCTTAGCAATAGTGATAACCTAATTATCAAGAGTATCTCTCTTTTGTATTTCTTGAAATTTCTCTTGGATTTTGCCACTAATTCTTTTACGCTCCTACTCTGCAATATAATTGTTTGAGTGAGTTCCCCAGAGTTTGCTCAGCCAAACCATCAAGTTAGCCTGTCTTTTTCTAATCACTATAGAAAGTGTATCAAATTTTCCTTGAGAATATACATATGATCCTTCCCAATTGTCCTTTGTTTGAGAGCTTTCTCCTTGAGTCAGCAACCTAGTGGATCCTTTCAATGTGTTTTCAATCATATCCTTCAGGCGATCATTTTCCCCAAGTATCCTTTCATTGTTTATCTTATACATTTCCTTTTCTTTGATCAATGTTTGGATTTGGGATTTATTTAGCTTGGAAAAATTGATGCCAATCTTCATTGTAGCCATTGGATCAGTTTCTCCAACTTTCAGTGTTAGGACATGTCCAAAATCCTTTTCAGTTTCAATAATAATAAACTTCTTATGTGGTGGATATAGGGCCCAAATCAGAAGGGAACCTTCATTAGGGTTATACTTTGATCCTGTATACGCTTTTGTCACTCCCTCATGGCTAAGCTTATGTGTAGCATTGTTATTGTTCAAGAAACTATCAAAAAAAAGGGAAAATTTTAGATCCAATCCTGGGAAAATCATGACACCTAAATCTTCTAACAATTTTCTCCCTCTCTGGGTTCATATCTTTCATTTCCTTTTCCACACTTAGCTTCAAATTATTCAATAATTGATCCTCATTATTTGGTGTTACATTTTCAATAGATTCTCTTATTGCTTTCCCCTTCTAATTGTACAATAAGGCTTTGAATTCTCGAGATTTCACAAACTCATCATCTGCTACAAAGGATCTATAAGCCATTTGCCTCATGTTTGTATCTGAACCCTCTTCAATTTCTGGTTCTCTAGGAGGAAGCTTATAATCCTTAGTTTTAAATATGAAAATTTTATCAGGTGGACCTTAAGACCCCTCATCACCAGGTGACTCCTCACCAGAAGATAACAACTCCACATCTTGTATCTCTTTTATTTTTTGTTCTACTCCCTTGTTATATTTATCAAAAACCATCGCAGCTTCATTGAAATCCAAATTTTTGATCAAATCATCATACTGATAAGGTATAAGATTATACCCACCTAAGTTCATCTTTTTCTTAGCAAAGTCAATGTATCCCTCCAGATCGAACCCTTTTTGTGGTGGAGCTTTCTTCAAATTAAAATGCAATCACTTATCTGCAATCAAATCATACCCTTCCTTTGACAATATAGTGAAATCTCCAAAGCACAAAGTGCTTGGTATGAATGCCTATTTTCCAAAGGAACTAAAATTCATTACACTTGAGAAATCCATTTTCCTAACAATTTCCAAGTAGGCAATTCTATCAGGCACTGTTTTAGGAAAGATGAATGGTGTATCTTCAAAACCATACACTCTAATCATAGTAGCATCTTCAAAACAATACCAATCTCCCCAATTGTGGCCAATAGGTCCATTGAAATATTTGGGTCTGAGGAACCTCTTAATCTCTTCAGACAATGCATAGTCACAAGGATGATTAAAGAATTTTTACAATGGTTTAACAAAGTATTCTTCAAAATGCACAAAACTTGAATTGGAAAACCTGCTATCCCAAATAGCAGTCCACAACTGGATTGGTAACAATTTACCCTCCCTATCAAACTATGTAATCCTTAGCTCTTCTGGCTACATTCCCAATTATTTTCCATAATACAATGTTATATGCATAAAAATAGATTTTTGCTTGAAATTTAAAATAGGGGATCCATTCTTTATTTTCATTAGCCCTTAATCAATTCCTTTGAAGATGTATGAAGCATAATCAAAGGGTTTGGCATTGTGATATTGAACATCAGTTGCAATTATCATTGGTACAATTGACATAAGCTCAAGAGCATCCATCTTTAACAATTGACATACTGATAAGTATGTATATTTCACATAGGGCTCGAATAATTCTACATGAAATGGAGGCCCATCATTGTCATCCAGTGGAACCAGATTTCCATCCCTTTTAGGTCTATGCAATGGTAATCTCCACCCCCTATAGGTGGTATCCATTCTCTAGAATTCTTTCTCCAAATTCTCATGCACAATAGCTTCATCACATGTGCCTTCTAGGTTAAAAACTTCACAAATTGCAGCTTCTGGCATATGTATGATAGGTTTAGCCAATGAATTGCAGATAGCTTTGAGTTTTGGATCATAATGGGCAGCTAAGAGTTTTATTAATTCCACATCCACAAATATATTTGGGACAACCAATTTTCCCAAGTTGAATTTCCAGGGATTGCATACTGGTTGGAACCTATCCCTCTAATGATAGTGAAACATAAATAGTTCATATCCCTGAATTTAAGTCCATACATCCCCTATGTGTTTGGATTTGTCCTCAAATTTTTCCACATCTACCCTAAGTTATTCAGAATGTCTTAGTTTAGGTCCCGAGCCAAGTAGTTTCTCAATAAGATCTTGATTCAATTTCCTTTTAGTTGTTTGTGATTCATCCCTAGTCTCAATCTTTTGCTTTTTTCCCCTAGGATGACTACCCTCACACTTATTTTTTCTACCTTTTGGTTTTCCAGAGCTCAAACCCTCCATTTTATTTTCTCAAATTGACAGAATTGAAAATACAATTGCAGAGAATTCACAAGCTTACTTGAAAATCTCAAGCTACACAAAATTCTCTAGCTTATGTCCATTTTCCCGTTCCTTTTGTTGCCAACCCTACAAATTCTCCTCAATTATTCTCGTTTCACTTGGAGAATTATCTATACAATGTGTATTTGTGTGGCCATTAATGTCCAACTTTGAACATGAGTGTATCAGATTTTTTGAATTTCCCACTGTCAGACTGAATGATTATATTGGCAAGAACTATTTAAACTTTGGCAGATCTATGAGTTTGAATCAAGTAGAGTGTTCATTATACACCTTATATGGTCGGGGAGACCAAATATAATTCTTATCAATGTTAAATAGTTCATCTTTTGATTCATATCACCTTCGAAAAGAGATTTACTTAGATATCAGAACTATTGCCAAGTGTTACTCTGATGAGATTTGATCCATTCGTATTACCATCATCAAGAGAATAAGTATCGCTGAAAGATTTGAAAGTTACTCTAATGTTATAGGTCTCCTCAATGTATCGTCTTCCCACTTCAGATGAATTGGCAAGACTCTCTATGATATTACTTTCATCGGTGTAACATATGGAATCAGGAAGACATTTGAAACTCATTCTCACAACAGATGTCTCCCCGACATGTTTCTTTTTTCTTTATCAGTGAAACAGAGTGAACGTCTTACCAATGAAATTCCATCGGTATGACATGTATGCTCGGGCTACTTGAGTATCTCACTCCGATGGTATTGTTCTTGTCGATAACCTTTTTTTCAGTGAAACAACAGGCTTTGTCTTCTTGAATATGTATCCTCCTCGGTTGTTTATCATTGTGACAATGTTGACCTTTCGCCGATATGCCAGAAATGCCTAAATTCAAGGTTATAACTTATGGATCAGAGAGACATGGAAATAGTCATGCCGATATGGATTATTTATTCAAAGGCTCCTACTCAATGATGATCAGAGGGATTTTGGTGTGTCAAAAGGTCAAATCTTATGGGATCATTGGTGGATATGATATGTAAAGAGGATTATAGAAATTTTACACTCAAGATGTGGCTACTTTGTGGAGTTTACGAATGTAAGCTGCTATAAAATTTTGATTTTTTTTGCTTTGATCAAATGTTCTTCACTATTTTGAATATATCTTGAAGTTCATTGTTTTTTGACTACTTAGTCCTCCAATCATGGCATTCCTTGCTTGTAAGTCACTGTCCACTCCAACATATATGTTCTTTTTCATGAAATCTACCCCTTCATGAATGTATCTGGATGTTATGAACAAATTATTATGTAACAGAACAATAGAAGTAAGAATCACCAAATACCATAGACATTTCTTAGTGATGGTGCTATCACCTAATCAAAGCATTGGTTTAGTTGTACAAAATGGTTGCCATGCTACAAGTTCATGTCCAGTTAAAATTTGGTAATACAAATTTTTTTATTGAACCATGAATGAAAACATTATTACTAAAGATTTGATGGATTGATTCAAATACATTGCTAAGTTTTTTATGCAACTGGCTTTTCTGCAAGGCACCATTATTTAATATCCATTGACTGAAATACCAACAACATCTAATTATTGTTGTTTTTTATAGTGCTTTAGACTTCATACGTGTTTTAATGAGTGTTCATTAAAAATGAGACCTCATAAACTTGTATTTATGCAATTTTTGTTGCAGTTAATTATCTCTATATCAAGTTGCTAGTTTATACATTTTATTTTTTTTGGACATCAGGAATGAAGAAAAATAATGAAAGGCACAAATTAGATGATAGTGATCACAATGTTGAAATTCCAATGACAGATTATGAGCACTTTCGTGAAGAACGTGTGGCCAAGAATAATGAATATTTATCACGTCTTGGTTTTCCAAATAGGCAAGTTGTAAATCCGCTAAGTAGTAAATTATTTGTTTAATATTGTTTAATGAAATTTTATAGGCAAGAGCTTTATGTATATAAGACATGATATGATATTTTTATTTTTTTTACAAGCAAGAAAAACAAAGTAGAGAAAATGCAGAGAAAAAACAAAAAGAAAGTAAAGGTACAGTGTTGCCAACTCGTAGAAGCCAATGCTTTCATGATTCAACAAATGAAGTTGGTGAAAAAAATAGTTGTGATGAAATGAAATTTGCGGAGACCACTACTGATCTACCTACTCATGGCACCCGTGATGTGGCCAAGGAGCATGAATTTTTGGTTAATCAAAGCCATGAAGATATTTTGCTTTCATTTTATGTGCCTAAGAGTGCCCCTGACACATCTACAACTTTTGAAGGAATTAGTGGATCAGACAGAAATATTTGTAGTGGTGAAACAGAAGATGTGCCTGCTTATCTTAAAAGACAAAGATTGAGTCAAGATTTATACAGATTTATAGAGAGGAATGCAAAAGAAAGAATATTAGAAGGGAAGAAGCCATTCTTGGTTGAGGTATCAAGAGATGGTGAACCCATTGGGAAAAATGTTGCAAGGTGGGCCTCTGAGTTGGGCGTAAGATGTAGGGCCCATTTGGATGTCTGCAAAACAAATTTTGTAGAGCAAGATCCACGAAATGTGGAATATGTTATACAAAAAATGGAAAATGCCTTTGACACTATTGGTCAAAAAATCTCTAGAAAATATTACAAGCACAAGATGAGACTTCTAATGAACACTTTTAGATACAATTGCTAAAAAACAATCATGCAAGGAAAAAAGATGTTTGACAACACTCTATCTCACAAAGAGTGGGAGGCATTGAAGGAAAGTATGTGTTCCGAAGAACATTTAACAAAGAGTAACAGAGGCAAGAGAGAAAAAGATAATGTGAGGACTGAATATACATTTGGCTGAGGCGGGTTACAGGCCAAAATGGACAAATGTGGAGTAAGTGTATGGATTTTTGGTTCAATTTACATTGTGTTATTTATTTCATTTTTTATTGAACTGACTATATGTTGAAATTGACATTGTATTTTAGGTGGAAAACAATAATAGTGAAGCGAGTGTAGAAGATGTTGTCAATTATATGGCAGCACTAGATCATACTAAATCTAATGCTAGTATCATGAGGAAACCTAGTTTGTCAACAAAGATTTCACAGCAATCTGTTGAACGCCTAGTAAGAGCCTCTCCAAATCATGTCAACTCAAATGAAGAGTACCAACATATAATGAGTTTCTTAAACTATCTCACTGACAAAGCTTCGCAGTTGGTTGCCTTTGTTAAGCCTATAGTTTGTGCATGGAAATACCATAATTCAACGGGTTCAAATTAGGTAAGAGGCTATCCCTCAATATTTTGATTATCAACTATATCATCTTTATATTGTATTATAAATATGTCTGCAAATTTCATAAATTTTTTCCACAACATCCCTTTAAAAAAATTACTCTCGTGATCTCCAAGAAAAGTATTACGATCATATAGAGAACAATGAATCTATGAAATTTTGGCTTTTGTTTCATTGAGATCCATTGTGACTGTCCTAAATGTTGTGACTATTAGTTTTATTACAAAATAACTATGAGATCAATGAATTATTTTTTAGGTCTCAAAAGTTTAGGTTTTTAAACCATAAGGGGGTGCTAATCCCTTAATACACCTTTAGCCCATGAACAAGGTGAACAAGATTGATTCCCCCGATTTCTCTGTGTTTTCTTTGTTTTCTCCAGATTTTCTTCTTCTGTACAAACTGTACAAGCTCATAAATGTTTTGAATTCCATTATTTAGTGTAGAATATTATGTTATCTTTAAAATTAACTCCTTTTAAGAGTCTAAATCCAATTTTTGTAAAAGATCTCCTTGGTTTTCTGGAACTGCCTATGTGAGGGCAGCAAAGGCTTTGTTTGGGAACTTAATAATGTAAATTTCCATTCCATCTACTATTTTCACCTATCTCTTGATGGAATTGCACAATAAAGTGTTAGGATAGGTTGTCTTTTGGTTTGAGTGCAAGGAATGTAAGTTGGAGTGTAACCCCAAGGTCTTAAAAGGGTGTTTTCATGGTGAAAAGGAGGGTGATGACCTGTAGAGTGGTGGTGAAACATTGACAAAGGGAATGTGAGAGTTTCTAAAGCTTTAGGGTGTATAAATTAAAGTGTATGAGTAGTTGGTGTCGCTTGGAGGGGCTGGCAATATGCATTTTCAATAAGGGTACTTTAAAACCCTAGGTTCCTAGGCTACAAGGACGGTTTTTGAGTAGGGGATCAAATTAAGTTTTTTGGGTCCTAATACCTAGTGAATCATTTTTTTTTAAGCATAAATCAGCACTTTATCAAGTTTTTTTGGTTTGGGGTTGAAATCTTGGAGGGGTTCCTTTGTAAATTTGACCTATTTGAAGCCCTAAATCGATGGAAAAGTAGGTTTTCTCAAATTTGTTCCAAAGGAGTCATATGGGGGCTAATATATGTTTTGTAACTCTATAATGGGTGTCTGAATAATCCATTTTTTTGGTAAGTGTTTTGGGAAGATATTGAGAAAAGTGCCTAAAACCGAGTTAGTAGTGCTACTAGGGCAGGCTTAAGCAAATGTTGAAAAATTGAAGAGTTAAAGTGCTTTGTCTTTGAAGATTGTTTGGTGATCAATCATTTCAGTTCATTTTAAAGATAACACAATATAATACACTAAATAATGGAATTCAGAACATTTATGAGCTTATACAGTTTGTACAGAAGAAGAAAATATGGAGAGAATAGAGAAAATGTTATCTCTTTATCTTTTTATTGACAGACTATACTGAAGAAGAAAATTTGAAGCCTCTATGACATGATGTTGGAAATCCTCCATTTTATGCTTCTTCAATTTATCAATTTCATTTTTCATTTGTTGTATCCATGGATCCTCTGCTTGGACAGGTGGGTGATAGACAATTACTTCATCTCCTCTCACTCTAGTGGCTTGCTGCAATTGTTGCTTTAGCTTTACATTTTCAATAAAAAAATTGTTCACCTCATCATTTAATAATTTCAATCTTTTCTCATATTCATTAATCTTCTTTTCCATGTTTTCTACTACATCCTTGGTGAACATTGTTGAATGCATAGTCATAGTGGCAGCTTATGTAGGAGTTGTGTCTCTCATTGTTTTAACCATAGCTGACCCTC
>CM021102.1:411014280-411034458 GCA_007115665.2 Sequoiadendron giganteum | reverse complement strand
ACATTGGTATGATCTATGCCTATGCATGATATTTTGTCCTTTGAAACTATTTTATGCCTCGTTAGAGTATTCATTGTCCTTGACACCTCTACTTGCCCATTTAGGAAAGCTTCACCTTTGTTGTCATTCTTGTACTATCTCATCACATTAATTAAACCTTTCATTGTAGATTGTTGTCCCTTTATAATGAATGGTCTACTCTCAAGGTTACTGCCTTCTTTACTAGTGCTCATGACTGTCATCTTTATTTGCATTGCTCCTTATGACTATGTCCTATGATATTCCTTTGGTACCTTGCATAGTAAAAGAATAATCACTATTTGATTGTATTGGACGTCCCTTGCCAAAGTTATCTTGATCTTTAAATCTATTGCACGATATGGCAATTTATGAATGCACTGTAGCATCAATGTATGTGTCCTTTTGATATAACAACATAAATAATGATGATGCAATTAAATCATGAAGTAAAACCAGTGACAACATAAAACATGAATGCAAACATGGTTTCCTTGGTGAAAAAATGATGCTCCTTTATTCTGTTATGCAAAGAGTGCAAATTGAATTCCTTTGTATTTAAGCATGTTGGGATCAAGCCTTATGGGAGCCACATTTCACTCCACATGCTTAAAACATGAAAAGAAAGATGAACCTGCACCTGCACAATGAGCAAACAAGCTAGACAAAAACAGTGAATTTCAACTTCTTTCTGATGATTTCCTTTGGATATTTTTGATTCAGTTGTTCATTTTTCCTTTTCTGATCAGTTATAATGTAGCAAGTACTTGCTTGATTAGAAATGCATGAGATTTTTATGGAACCCCGAGCTCTAACATCTCCTTTCACCCTTGTAGATTTATTTCTCTTTGGAGCTTGAACTAGGTGACTCGACGATGTTGACAGAGTCTTCAACAATGGGATTCATCATTCACCAAGCAATGGTGGGTCCCATTTTTTAATTTAATGTATTTCTCTTTCTTGCATTTATGTGTTATCTTATATCTGATGAGATATAGTTACTCCCACGATTTGTGTGGGACCTCATGTTTTTACAATATGAATAAAATAACATTTCTTATGCAAATGTATGATATTATTTTGAAATGTACTTGCATAATAAAATTGAAACTCACTTATAATCAGTATTTTGCACAATAATAGATACTTAGCAAAAAAATTGTGCACTCAATGTACCTTTAACTTGAATTTGCAATTTGGCTCTACCTATTTTGAGTTGTAGCTAAAAATAGGTCACAGTTCTAACATAATAACCAAATAAGTATATTACATTTTGGCCAATTGAATTTATTCCAAAAATAAATCACTAAGGAAAATATTTACTGATAAATTTCTTATTCTCTAATTTTTTATAACCAAGAGTAACCAAATAATATACTTTAATATCATTAACCCATTGAAGAACATCCCTTTCCTCTAACCTGGGCAATAGTATTGTTAAAAAATAAATAAATGTAATAATATCTTAGGCTTTATATTTTCCTCCTCTAGGACAACTACTAGTGTTATTTGAATAAAACATCTAGGAATTATATCGATTGATAGGGTTCTTAGAAGATCTACAACTTTAGACCACCTAAAACCTAAAACAAAAATCACCCAAAACTTGGAAGCAAGAGAAGCATGAAAGAATTGAGGGTGGATATCCTAGGAATCATTCCTAAAAGGAGCTCTAGATCACCTTTGTTGATCTAATCCAAATAAGAAAATATTTAACAATGGAAATTCACCTTCTTAATAGTGTTCTTCCAAACCATAGATCCTTTCTTGACCATATCTATTTGGGGTATATCTCCATCACTCTCTCCTCCTAAATACTTGAAATTAAGGATTTTAACCCCCAAGGTTTCTCTAGCTACTTGCACCATCTTCAATATACAAATATTATACATATATGTGTGTGTGTGTGTTTGAATAAGTTTTATGTATATATCTATGTATGTATGTATGTATGTATGTATATGTTCATATATAAATATATATATATACATATGTGTGTGTGTTTGAATATATAAATATATATACACATATACAAGTCTATGTATATATGTATATATACATACATATATACATACATATAAACATACATATGGATATAGATATACATATTTTTTTGCTTCACATATACACACACAAATATATATATAGGACTTTCCTAAATTTGATTGCTTCACTTATTTTAGCAATCCCCATCAAAGCTATATCATAAAAAATTGAAGTTGGGATTGAGAGCCAAGGTCTTGTGCCAAAGGCCACCCCTTAATGAAACCATTAACCCTTTGGTTTGATGCTCCATGGTTTGATATTTTAAGGATCTTAAAATTAAAATATATAATATTTATAAAATATTTTTAGTTAAGATATCTAAATTAGTAGCATTCAAGATTACAAAAATACTATCATATAATTGAACTCCCTAATTAAATCTTATGCTCTATTAATTTTTTATAAATTATTATAATTATATCTTTACATTACACTCTTTTGACATTTTTATTGATTTATAAACCATATAAATCAATGAAAAGTTTCACATTTTTTAGTATATATGTTAAATTTTATACACACATGCCTAGGTTAGGTACTTAGGGTTTTGTTACATAGGTGGTTGTCATTGCACCAAAAGATCGACCTGTCAATGCCCAATACAACCGGCAGATTTATGTAAGAAACTCAAGCGTTGTGCTGGACAAGGAAGACCAAGGGACACACCATCTTGCAAAAATCCCCCCCCAGCACAAGCGAGGGGTTTGAACCTATGACCTTGGCTCCGATACCAATTGTTACATTGGTAGTTGTCGTTGCACCAAAAGATTGACTTGTCAATTCCCAATACAATCATCAGATTTATGTAAGATCCATAGGAGGCGGTTAAGCCATGTCACAAACTCAAGCATTTTGTTGGACAAGGAATACCAAGGGACACACCATCTTGCAACAAGTTCATATAAAATAGCATCAAATCCTAGATTTTGGTTAACTACTAGTTCATGAAATCCACCATAATATATAGGTATTCCTTATAATTTTAGAAAACACCACCAACTCTATGGAACATCCACTAGTAGAATTTGGAAAATAAATGACTCTGTGACTAAAACGTTTAGTCACATGACTAAAACTAGTAGTATTTTGAAAATAAATGACTAATTTGGTCATTATAAGTGACTAATTTGTTAACTGGGTAAAATCACAACTAAATGACTAAATAAATGACTAATATCAGATAAATAAAATGACTAAATAAATGACTACATATGTGGCTAAATTAATGACTAAATAAATTACTATTACTCTCCTATTCTTTTTTCTTTCGAATTTGATCATAATCCATAGAAATAATGCGAAATAGAAATAACAATTATGATCGCTTTTGGTATGCGAAAATTTTCTCTTTCAGGCTTTATATTGTTAATTATTTTATAATCTATGAAATCAATTGTGTGTGGATAATCTTTCTTTTTTCCAAATTAAAACTCATGTAAAAAGGAGGGAATTCATTCTAATTCCATTTGTCCTAATTGCTACTATAATCCAAATCAAGTCTCACCGAATTTGTTATTTTGCAAATCTTGATTATTATCTTAAGATGTCATAAAGTATTATTTTTTGCAAAGGTTTTCAATATTTAGCAACTTGAAATCATTTGATCTTAAACCCCTAGTTTTGTATAGGGAATGGGTTTACATTAAATTTTATTTCATTGAGTCAATTTTATGTTGTATAGGGTTTTTAAGTCGTTGCTTTCTTTGCAAAATTAAAAAGGGGTGATATTCTTATAGAAAAATATTATAAAAGGTATTTTTATCCTTTTAAATGGCCTTTTCATCAAAATACGCGTGAAAATGAGCAAGAGATAAGTTAAAAAAAATATTTTTGGAAGAGAGGAGGGAAACTTGTGCGGGTTTCATGAATGCAAGGATTTTTTATTTATTTTGGAAAAATAGATTGGAGATGGCATGAGCTCTGCAAAGAAAGATTCAAATTTTGAGGGGAAACTATGTTTGTGGTTAATAAAGTCATGTCACCAGCAGTAGATGCATATATCTAATATGTTGAAGATTTCCCTCCGTTCATGAGCACCACACTAATTTTATGGAGTCACCTAGGTATTACTGACTATATTCGTTATACATTGAACCATGTTTTGAAGTGGATAGGTACAATCATACCTGATATAACTTGAAGGCAACATCAAAGAGATAATGATAACATTGTCCTTTTGTTAAGTCTATGAGAATGATAACATTGATCTTCTTTATGCAGGTTGCCCTATGAAATGAGGCTATATCCATGCTAAGGACCTTATCTTGCATATCATATATTCAATCCTATACTTCAATCATCTGTATGTTTCTCTTATCTATCCTTTACACATCAAGCATTGATTAGTGTATCATACGTCCTAACATAAGGTTTTATACTTGTTGAATGAACTGTCAGCTATAGAACCTTAATGTTACTACTTGCTACTCTTTAGGTTTCATTTAAACTCTGCTACATCATTCATATAGACTTATTTTCATTATATGTCAACTCTTCACAGGACTGTCCATTTTGTGCATTAGGGTAAAGCTCTAGCAAATTTAATGAGAAAAGTAGGAATCAATCCTATAAATCCTCTTCAAATTCATAATTTTTGTGACATACTTCTTCATTGTGCTTACAAGCTTTTCTTGAAAATGTTACCTCCATCTAGGTATGTTAAAGGATTTTCACCTTCAAGTGACAAGGCACCACTAACCTCATTTCTAGATTTCACTTCCCTTGATCTTTGTTATGGCATGATTGTGATGTATGATAGTGTTATTTTGTGACTACCCTTTTCTTGTTATTTGGTTCTTGACTTTCAATGCTCTATACTCTTTTCTTTGCACTAAAAATTGCCCCTTTATGACTGTCATTTTGCATGTTATGGCCATTATGTCACTTATTTCCATGACTGTCATTAAGGGGATGTGGGTGATAATTATGCTTCTTATCATGCAAACCTTATGTTGATCTTCATCCTTTATGACAGTGATCCTGATGTTGCATATAATGTTCTTGCTTTTCATTGCTTCATTTCTATTACAATCTTGTGCTTTCACTAATATAATGATAATGCTCTTTGAAATTGAATGAATCTCATTGAATTTGACCCCTTTTCACTCTATTCCATGGTCTTTCACATCTTCTTTGTGCATGATATCGGGTCACATGGAATTCATAACAACTACTATTATCTCCTTCATTTTGCTATGATCCTTTGACACTCATAGGCTTCGATATAACAGTGATCATTTGCAACTATTTTCCCTCTATATATTGTCTTTCATTCCTATCCCTTGCATGCCTTAAAAATTGGAACTCTTTATTCACTATATTGATAACTCATTGGCACTATCATTGTTTGTATTCAGTGCTATCTTATGATGATTGTTCTTCATAGTCGATCCTTAAGATCATTGTTCTAATAAAAACATAATTTTTCTCTTTTGTTTTTACATTATGATCTCATTGCTTTGAACCTTGTGCTTTGTGATTATCACATATTTGCTACAATCTCTTCAAGGACTGAAATTATTTCTCTATTGACTACTAGAGACCCCTTTGATCTTATAACCCCAAGCCTCTTAAAGAAAACTTAGAATTAATTGGCAATAGTGAACAAAAAATCATCATAGCTAATTTTATTTCTTTTCCAAGAGCATTCAATGAAAATATAATGGAAAACACACATTAATTATGTGAGGTAGGGTTTATTTGATTTGAAAACCTACCTTCAACGTCCAAGTCAAAAAATCAGCCTACCAAGTCTATGTTGATTCCTCCAAGTCTTAAGTCAAAATTCAGCCTGCCAAGACTGTTTTACATCCAAGTCTTGTATCTATCATACAAGTATGATAAATGTTTGAAAATATTATACACAACTGTGTGATACAATGCATAAATTTGTACTCTTTCTCATTATATCAAAAACTTCAAACTACAACTCACATAAATTAGAAATGAGTTATAAAAAAAACTTAAATTGTTAGGTACAATTTGCTCCAAATTAAAATTGCATTATCCAATTTACATAATTTTTTGTTTAACTGATTTTTGTGGGAAAAAACATTTAGTGTACAAAGTAAAGCAAGAGTTTCTTTCCAATATTTCAAAGGCATGTTTTTCACAAGGAAAATAAGATAATTATTCACCATAGCATAAACCACCTACACTAATAGTGTTAAGTGAGAAAATATTCCACAGAAAGAAATATATTTTAGATAAACAAAGCCATTTAGCCTTCTAAAATCCAGATAGCTGAATACAAGGAGGGTAAAACATAAAACATTAAAATACTTTAAGATGTTGCAAATTCCATGCAATTAGTATAGAAGCATAACATTAAGATAGGAACAATTCATTTTTCTTAAATATTCATCACGAGTTTTCTCCTGTAAAGAACTCCCCCCGACATGAGCAATGAGAAGTGCATCTACCATCTTGTTTGCTAACATGCATTGCATGACTGCTCCCTTATAATCAATCACCAACAACTAAAGAACTTTGAATGGCTTCATCGCATTCTTAGTATTCAGTCAAATTTTTAGTAGCTTCATGTTGCACCTCTTCTCCATTGTCGAGGGTATCCTTCCCAACAACAAAATCATTTTTAGTGAGATGAAGTGAGGAATCTTCTTTCGGACTATGCAAATTATCAAAAAAATCCTCACCATTGTCAAAAAATCCTCGCCATTGTATCTGGTGGATGTAACATCTTGTCCATATTTTGACTGAATGTACTGATGGATCTAATTATGTTGTATCATCAAGAGTGACATTGTTGATTATTTCACTACTAATATCATCAACGTTGGCAGATTGAACTTCTTGTAAGTCTTGATTCTTTGTTGACTGCACTTGAAATCCAAGGTGCTCAAGTAGCTTTGTCCTAGCATTTCCTTCATCTTCAAACATGATTCTTAGGAAATTCCATGTCTCCCTCTCTTCTTCCAAACTAAATAAATGTAGAAACAAAAAATTTGCAAGTGAAACAATACAAATGAATGTAAATTGTTATTAATCCTATTCAAATAGTATCCACAAATAACTAGTCGAGAATCCTGAGACATCTTATTGCACAAAGCTCACAATGATGATTTTTCACCATCTGTTATTGTAGCTTCAAAGTTTGTTGAACAAAGCACCGTGTCTTTTATAATGATTGTGTATATATACCTATGAAAATAGTAAAAAAATAAGACCATATATCATCTGACATGTAACAAAGAATAAATTGTACTCTACTTCAAAGAGCCAACAGAACTCTGTGATGTTGTACCGGGTTGAAATGAAGCAAGCTTTCCCCCAAATCCAAAACTGACACCAACTGGTCTCTTCAACCACTTAGGAGCTTTCAAGAGTGAACTTTGCAAGATCCACATCAATCTAGATAAGCATCTAGACTTATATATTAAGACTCAAAAGTCAAATATCACAAAAAAAAGTAAACAACTAAAGAATCAAATCTTATCAACAGGGGCACTTTCAAGTTTTACTTTCATAACATAGCCAATGCAGAAGAAAGAAATATAGAAAGCAGCTCAAAGGGATATGAAAGTATAAGTTACATGAGTAACAACCATGAAAATAAACCGAAAAAAATGGTTGTATTAGCTAGACTCAAAAACATATTATAAGTCAGAGACGACAAACCTTTAAATGCTATTTATCTAGTGGTTTACATAACTTGTCTATATTTATAAGTCAGACAATTTGTAAAATGTATAATTGTTGGAATGGGAATGAAATTTGATTGTTGTTGACATTTTTTATTCTCATGGACAGGTATTGAAGCACCTGCATGGGTGATAAAGCTTGTTTGGATAGGACCTAGATACTTTTGAAAAGGTAGACAAGGAATTCGGAGTTTGCTGCAATGAATTTAAAGTCGGTGAGGCCCTCTGTAGTGAATTTAGAGGTCATTCAAAACCCTCATTGTCAAAAGTAAGCTGATAGGAAACAAAGGCATATTCCATTCTCGGTAGGTAAAATTCAAATGATTGTAAGATAGATCTCAGAAAATGACTCATTATATCCTCTTCTTTCTATTATGGTATGTACTAAAAGTGACTACTTTCAACAATGTTTTGGCATCTCCGTTTTCAAATTTATGTTTTTTTCTTTAAATCATAAACTAAATTAATATAGGAATGCACAATATTGTAGATGGATGAGCGTCAAAGGTTTACTATAGATCAATATCATGCATATGATGAGAGAGTAGCTGATGAGAGGGACATTGACAAATATCCATATCCATGTAAAAAATTGTCTTAGTGGAAAGGTGAAAAAATGAAATATGATTTATCAACATATGATAAGATATGGGCATAGTGGTATAAGCCCTTGGGCTTACAATTATTATGAAGATATGATAGAATGTCAGACTGTGAGAGATGAAGAGGCAATAATCATAGATGAAGTGGCACCAAACATAGATGAAGAGGCAATAAACATAGATGAAGTGGCACCAAACATAGATGAAGAGGTAGAAATGTTTGACGAAGGGTTTGAAGTTGATAGAATGTTGAATGAGGGTCTAAACGATGATTGGGCCAAGTCAATGGACAATGCTTTAAAGCTTGTGTATGCTAATTGAAAGTTAAGTCATTTAAAAATAATCCTTCAAATTCTTAACTTGCAAGTGGTGCATGGTTGGACAAATGAGAGTGTAGATCAGTTATTGGCATTATTAAGTTCATTGTTACCAGTTGACTCCACATTTCCAACAAAATGAATTCAATGTAAAAATAAAATCAGTAAGCTCGGCTTGGGGTATGAAAACATCCACACATGTGTGAATGGTTGTGTATTATTTCGAAAAAATCTTGCAAATGAGAGTGAATGTCCAAAATTTCATGAACTGAGGTATAGACAAGGGTTGAAATCAATTGTGGTTCCTAGAAAGGTTCTTTGCCACTTTCCAATAACCCCATGATTACTCTGAATGTATAGGTGCAGAGACATTGTTGAACTTATGCAGTGGCATGCCCAAAATAAGAGCATTGATGGAAAACAACGACATATGCTTGATTCTAAGACATGGATGGAATTTGATAACAGATAGCCTGATTTTTTTCAAGATCCTCGTAATATAAGGTTGGGTTTGGCTCTACATGGGGTGAACCCATTATCAGATCAAAGTACTAAATGGTCAACTTGGACAGTGTTTCTAATAAATTATAACTTGCCTCCTTGGTTAGCAACTAAACCATCTTTCTTAATGTTATCATTGATTATACCGGGAAAGAAAAGTGTGACTTCAGATACAATAGATGCTTTTCTAGAGCCATTATATGATGAGCTAATGGAATTGTGCAAAGGAATTGAAGAAATTCAATCTTTAAGGGATGGTCATTCAATCAAATTCACTTTAAGAGCTTCCTTATTGTTTACAATTCATGACCTTCCTACATATGGCACATTGTCTAGTCTCTCTATTCATGGATACCATGGGTGTCCTTCTTGCAACTTTAAGGATTTTTTTTGGCACTCAAGAAGTTTGCATAAGTGTATTTATTGTAGACATCGTGCTTACCTTAAAATGGATCATCCATATCGTCGACAAAAAACATGTTTCAATGGTCAAGAAGAGAATCGTGAAGCACCATTGCTAATAACAGGTGATTACATTGTTGAGAATGGACAAAAAAAATATGTCATTTATTGAAAATGATGGGATTGTTGGCGGTAGATATGATCCATGTAATGAAAGTGGTGTAAAACAGTTGTGCATATTGTATAAGTTGTCATAATTTAAGGATATAGCCATTAGGCATATTGTTGACTTTATGCATACTGAGAAAAATATAGCTTATGCTATTATAGAAACTCTTTTTGGTGCTCTTGATACTATTTCATCACGTGAAGACTTTCGAGAAATAAAGATTCGTCAAAATCTTTGGGTTGAAAAATATGATAATGAAAAATATAGAAAACCTAGTGCTCCTTATGTCTAGACAAAGGAAAAATGTGCACAATTCTTACAGTTGATGTCTCAGACTTGCTTTCCCACTAAATATGTAAGTAGCAGCATCAAAAGCCAAACTGACATTAATAGCTTAAGAGGCCTCAAGACCCATGACTATCATGTCATAATCGAGAATATTTTACCTATTGTGGTAAATATATCAAGTTTGGAAAAGGGGCCAAGATTGGAAATTATAAGGTTGGGCCTAATATTAAAGAGAATGAGTTTACATGTATTAGATCCTTCAAACTTTGATAGTTTGAGGGAGGAGGTTGTTGAAGTCCTTCGTCTATTGGAACGAGAATTTCCACCAACAATCTTTAACATTTCTATGCATCTTTTGATACATCTAGAATATGAACTAGAGCATTATGGCCTAGTAAGAACGAGATGGATGTATCCTATAGAACGATATATGAAGGTTTTGAAAAAAATTGTCTATACTAGGGAAAAACCAGAAGGCAGCATGTCTGAGGGATATTCAATGCAAGAGGCCATGGGATTTTACACAAAATATATGAAGGATTTTAAAAATGTCAATCAACATGTATGGGTTGATGACGAAGATGAGAGAGTTGTGGGTGAATTATTAGAAGGAAATGGATGTTGCTTCAAGCTATCATATCAAGAAATAATTGCAATACATTCCTTTATTCTTCAAAACACATCTCTATTCAATAAGTGGCATGAGTTAAAAAAAATTACACAATAATTTATTTACTTAATTGCATTTACACATTTATATTATTAATCTTACTATTTGTAATTCATTATTCTATGTATAAAATATGAAGAAGAGAATCAAAATTGGATGCAACATCAACCTCAAAGGCGCAGACGTCATGATTTGATTGGAGGTGATTCTTTTCCAAAATTTGAAGAATGGATTGCTAATGAAATTAGTGATGCAAAAGAAGAAGGTCAAGATATAACAACAGAGGAAAGTGAGCTTTCATGACCTCCACATTTATGGGCTATGTGTTTTAGTGGAATGTAGGCCTATGGTATTCATTTAAGAGTGGAAAAAAAAACAAAGGAAAGACAAATTGTGATTGTGTTGTTAGTGCTAAATTTCTTCATGAAATTGAGAAGAAATTTTATGTTGGATTCATCCAAGAAATTATTCAAGTGGATTTTGGTGAAAATAGTCCTATATTATTAAAATATAAGTGGATCCAATCATTTGCGGTACAATTTAATGAGTATGGATTTCTACGTGCAAATACATGACAATTTTTATCAGAGACAGATCAGCCGTATGTTTCCCCTCTTCAAATTAACCAATCATTTCTAATTAATGATGTAAGAAGCCCAAGTTGGTCATATGCCATTCAAACAGAGTCTTGTTTGAGATGAAAATTCATGGAAGTTGTTGATGTAATGCCTAATGGGCAATATATTAATTTACACGAAACATTCAAAGAAGTGGATGAAGACAATGAGGGACTATTTGAAGAAGAGATTTTGATTGCCAATGAAGAAATTGGGACAGATAATGTATTGCATGTCACAAATGAGGATGAGGAAGAAAATCAAGTAGATGCAGACATGAGTGATCAAGATTTTGATCTTGTTGGAAATGCAGATGATTATTGATGAGCCCCATTTTATGACCTTTTATGTAAGACTTTTATGTTGTTATAAGACTATTTTATGTTTTAAGGACACGGACCTTCAGACTAATACCTGTTTCAAATCTTTAATGTTGAAAAAAGTTGCTATATGAATGCAATATGGATATGTTTTCATATAAAAATGAGGATGCAATATGAAGATGTTTTCATATATGAATGCAATATGAATATTTTTTCATATATAAATGTTGTATGCAATATGAATATGTATACCATCATTTCTTTACTTTGACAATGATCTTTTCTTGACAGCTCCTCTGGACTATTTACTGCTTTTATATATGTTCTTTATCACTGTCATTGTTCTAGCATCCTATATAAAATCCATCATTAAAGAATTGTTAAAAATTGTTTCTATGTTTTCTTTTACACTTTTTACTAAAATAGCATTGTCTTCCCTACATATGGCATTATCTTTAGCCCTATTTTGTAATATTATTGTATACCATTGCCTTGTGAACTGCTTTAACACTTCCAGATTACTGTAACTGATTAAAAGGGTTTTAATTCTCTAAAATAATCCAATTAATCACATCACACAAGAACAACAAATGTGTTTTGATAAATTGAAAATATCCTTGATATATCAACTTAAATAATAAGGAAATATTATGTTGGAGACAACCATATATAACTAAATATATTTAACAAACATTTGATACCAATATGAAGCCATGGACTCAAATTTCTTTCATTGATCTCCTCAAATCATACTTGCAACATAGTCTTTTGAAATGTAAACATCATAGAATTTTTTTACTGACTATCTATCCCTATTCGCCTATCCCTTTTGTCACTATGTAACAAATTTATATATATCAAAACTTTGAAGGGACGCACCCCTTCATGAAATATCTTTTGATAATAACAATTAAAAATGATTAAACATAAATAATTAGGCTCTAGTTAGCCATAAGTGAACTTTTGACAGATGGTCCAGATAATCTCATCTTTTGTGAGTATCAACATCTCCTAACGCATTCCTGATTGATATCTCCATGTTCACCATTTTCTCATTATGCTCGCATGTTATGTCAAGTCTTTACCTGTAGCCACTTCCAAAGTATTTTGTAGTATCAACTCTCATTCTTCAATCCATTTAGTCTTTTCTTTTGTTTTTCCATCATTTTCAAATAGTGTTGGTATTCCTTCATTTGTGGCATCAATTAATCCTTTTGCATCTCCTTGAAGTTCCTCAGAGTAATCTTCGTGCTTTCTTATGATTTCCTTAGCAGTAGTGATAGCCTGATTATCAAGAGTATCTCTCTTTTGTATTTCTTGAAATTTCTCTTGGATTTTGTCACTAATTCTTTTATGCTCCTGCTCTTCAATATAATTGTTTGAGTGAGTTCCCCAAAGTTTTCTCAGCCAAACCATCAAGTTAGCCTATCTTTTTCTAATCACTACAAAAAGTGTATCAAATTTTCCTTGAGAATATACATCTGATCCTTCCCACTTGTCCTTTTTTTGAGAGCTTTCTCCTTGAGCCAGCAACCTAGTGGATCCTTTCAATGTGTTTTCAATCATATCCTTTGGGTGATCATTTTTCCTAAGTATCCTTTCATTGTTTGTTTTATACATTTCCTTTTCTTTGATCAATGTTTGGATCTGGGATTTATTTAGCTTGGCAACATTGATGCCAATCTCAGTTGTAGCCATAGGATCAGCTTCTCCAACTTTTAGTGTCAGGACATGTCCAAAAGCCTTTCCAATGTCAATAATAATAGACTTCTTATGTGGTGGATACATGGCCCAAATCATAAGGAAACCTTCATTAGGGTTATACTTTGATCCTGTATACACTTTTGTCACTCCCTTAGGGCTAAGCTTATGTGTAGGATTGTTATCCTTCAAGAAACTGTCAAAAACAAGGGTAGAGTTTAGATCCAATTCTAGGAAAATCATGACACCTAAATCTTCTAACAATTTTCTCCCTCTCTCTGGGCTCATATCTTTCATTTCCTTTTCCACACTTAGCTTCAAATTATTCAAAAATTGATCCTCATTATTTGGTGTTACATTTTCAATAGATTATCTTATTGCTTTTCCATTTTGATTGTACAAGAAGGCTCTGAATTCTCGAGATTTCACAAACTCATCATCTGCTACAAAGGATCTATAAGCCATTTTCCTTATGTATGTATATGAACCCTCTTCAATTTTTGGTTCTCTAGGAGGAAGCTTATAATCCTTAGTTTTAAATCTGGAGATTTTATCAGTTGGACCTTAAGACCCCTCATCACTAGGTGACTCCTCACCAGAAGATAATATCTCCACATCTTTTATCTCTTTTATTTTTTGTTCTAATCCCTTGTTATATTCATCAACAACCCTTGCAGCTTCATTGAAATCCAAATTTCTAATCAAATCATCATATTGATAAGGTATATGATTATACCCACCTAAGTTCATCTTTTTTCTAGCAAATTCAATGTATCCCTCTAGATCAAACCCTTTTCATGGTGGAGCTTTCTTCAAAATAAAATGCAATAACTTATCCACAATCAAATCATACCCTTCCTTCGACAATATAGTGAAATCTCCAAAGCAAAAAGTGCTTGGCATGAATGCATGTTTTCCAAAGGAACTAAAATTCATTACACTTGAGAAATCTATTTTCCTAACAATTTCCAAGTAGGCAATTCTATTAGGCACTATTTTAGGCAAGATGAATGGTGTATCTCCAAAACCATACACTTTGATCATAGTAGCATCTTCAAAACAATACCAATCTCCCCAATTGTGGCCAATAGGTCCATTGAAATCTTTGGGTCTAAGGAACCTCTTAATCTCTTTGGACAATGCATAGTCACAAGGATGATTAAAAGAATTTGTACAATGGTTTGAAAAAGTATTCTTCAAATGCATAAAACTTGAATTGACAAACCTGCTATCCCAAATAGTAGTCCATAACTAAATTGGTAAAAATTTACCCTCCCTATCAAACTGTGTAATCCTTAGCTCTTCTGGCCACATTCCCAATTCTTGTCCATAATACAATATTATATGCATAAAAACAGAGTATTGCTTGAAATGTAAAATAGGGGATCCATTCTTTATTGCCATTAACCCTATATCAATTTCTTTGAATATGTATGAAGCATAATCAAAGGGTCTAGAATTGTGATACTGAACATCAGCTGCAATTATCATTGGTACAATTGACATAAGCTCAGGAGTTTCCATCCCTAACACCTGACATACTGATAAATATGTATATTTCACATAGGGCTCAAATAAGTCTACATGAAATGGAGGCCCTTCATTGTCATCCAGTGGAACCAGATTTCCATCCCTTTTACAACTATGCAATGGTAATCTCCACCCCTTATAGGTGGTATCCATTCTCCAAAATTATTTCTCCAAATTCTCATGCACAATAGCTTCGTCACATGTGCCTTCTAGGTTAAAAAATTCGCAAATTGCAGCTTCTGACATATGTATGATAGGTTTAACCAATGAATTGCAGATAGCTTTGAGTTTTGGATCATAATGGGTAGCTAAGAGTTTTATTAATTCCACATCCACAAATATGTTTGGGACAACCAATTTTCCCAGGTTGAATTTCCAGGGATTCCATACTACCTAGAACCTATCCCTCTGATGATAGTGAAACATAAATAGTTCATATCCTCGAATTGAAGTCCACACATCACCTACGTGTTTGGATTTGTCCTCAAATCTATCCACACCTTCCCTAAGTTGTGTAGAACTTCTAGCTTTAGGTCCCAAGCCAGGTAGTTGCTCAATAAGATCTTAATTCAATTTCATTTCAGTTGTTTGTGATTCATCCCTAGTCTCAATATTTTTCTTTTTTCCACTAGGATGACTACCTTCACCCTTCTTTTTTCTACCTTTTGGTTTTACAGAGCTCGAACCCTCCATTTTTATTTTCTCAAATTGACAGAATTGAAAATACAATTGCAGAGAATTCACAAGCTTACTTGAAAATCTCAAGTTGCACAAAATTATATGGCTTATGTCCATTCTCTCGTTCCTTTTGCTGCCAGCCCTGCAAATTCTCCTCAATTATTCTCATTTCACTTGGAGAATTATCTATACAATGTGTATCCATGCGGCCATTAATGTCCATCTTTGAACACGAGTGTAGCATATTTTTCAAATTTCCTACTATCAGACCGAATGATTATATCGACAAGAACTATTTAAACTCTGGTCGATCTATGAATTTGAATCAAGAAGAGTGTTCATTAGACACCTTATATGGTCGGGGAGACCAAATATCATTCTTACCGATGTTAAATAGTTCATCTTTTGATTCATATCACCTTTGGAAAGAGATTTATTAAGTCACTTAGATATCAGAACTGTTTCCAAGTGTTACTCTGACGAGCTTTGATACATTTGTATTACCATCGGGAAGAGAATAAGTATCGTTGAAAGATCTAAAAGTTACTCTGATGATATAAGTCTCCCCGATGTATCCTCTTCCTCCTTTAGATGAATCGGAAAGACTCTCTCTGATATTACTTTCATCAGTGTAACATATGGAATCAAGAAGACATTTGAAACTCATTCTGATAGCACATGTCTCCCTGACATGTTTCTTTTTTCTTTATCAGTGAAATAGAGTGAATGTCTTATCGATGAAATTCCATCGACAGAAAATGTATGCTCGGGTTGACTTGAGGATCTCACTCTGATGGTATTGTTATTGTCGATAACCTTTTCATTAGTGAAACTACAGGCTTTATCTTCTCGATTATGTATCCTCCAAAGTTTTTGATCATTGTGACAATGTCGACCTTTTGCCGATATGCCAAAAATGCCTAAATTCAAAGGTTATAACTTATGGGTCAGAGAGACATGGACATAGTCATGCCGATATGGATTATTTATTCAGAGGCTCCTGCTCAATGATGATCAGAGGGATTTTGGTGTGTCAAAAGGTCAAATATGAAGGAATCACTAGTGGATATGATATGTAAAGAGGATTATAGCAATTTCGCACTCAAGATGTGGCTACCTTGTGGATTTTATGAATGTAAGCTACTATAAAATTTTGAAAATTTTAGAGTCCTGACACATTACATGTTGCTCACATCCTTTGTTGTCTTCACATTCTTTTTAACAGTGATATCACTGTTATCAGTATTTGTGCTTCTGACTTTATGCACTAGAAATCACTGTCTCATATGTATCTTTATATAATGTAAGGTTAATTCTTTTTTTCGCTTTGATCAAATGTTCTTCATTATTTTGCATATATCTTGAAGTTCACTATTGTTTGACTACTTAGTCCTCAAATCATGACGTTCCTTTCTTGTAACTCACTGTCCACTCCAATATATCTATTCTTTTTCATGAAATCTACCCCTTCATGAATCTAACTGGATGTTATGAACAAATTATTAACATAACAACAGAAGTAAGAATCACCAAATACCATAGACATATCTTAGTGATGGTGCTATCACCTAAGCAAAGCATTGGTTTAGTTGTACAAAATGGTTTCCATGCTACAAGTTCATGTCCAGTTAAAATTTGGTAAAACAATTTTTTTATTGAGCCATGAATGAAAACATTATTGCTAAATATTTGATGGATTGATTTAAATACATTGCTAAGTTTTTTATGCAACTGGCATTTCTACAGAGCACCATTGTTTAATATCCATTGACTGAAATACCAACAACATCTAATGATTGTTGTTTTTTTTAGTGCTTTAGACTTCGTACGTGTTTTAATGACTGTTCATTAAAACTGAGACCTCGTAAACTTGTATTTATGCAATTTTTGTTACGATTAATTATATTTGTATCAAGTTACTAGTTTATACATTATTATTTTTTTGGACATCAGGATATGAAGAAAAAGAATGAAAGGCGCAAATTAGATGATAGTGATCACAATGTTGAAATTCCAGAGATAGATTATGAGCGCTTTCATGAAGAATGTGTGGCCAAGAATAATGAATATTTATCACATCTTTGTAATACCCCTCCGTTTTTCTTTTTGTTCAAGTTGCTTTATGCTATGTTTGGTTGAAATTACGTTGATATTGGATACATTTTGTTATGATGTTTTGATCGCTACTATTGAGTGACAACTATTATTGTGGCATGTAGTTATCTAATTATTGTTTCACTTGCATTATGGATTAATGATGTTGTAGAGTTAACATGAGATGTTATTATGAGATTACTGGTTTATGATGAAAGTGTCAGTTTCGATGAGTGTATTGGTGAAGAGGACGAGTTCGCATCACTCGCTTGCGAGCACCCTACGAATCCGTAATTCCTTCTTCACGGTGTGTATTATATGCTGGATATATTGTATGATGTTGTTTACTTGGTTGCAGGATTGCAATTACATGACATCGACTCCACCTGGTTTCACAGGTTTGAGCGTGTCGATCCAACGGTTAAGTTGAATGGGAGATAGTAGCTAGGTAACATGTGTCAAGTCTATACCCTAGCCTTAGTGTGTCATCAGTTGTGTGTGTTGAGTCATGGTCTGTCTTGCTTTGATGTTATTTAATTTTGAAGCATTCTTGATGAGAAATAGATATTTAGAATAATTGCATTTAAATCATGTTGATGATTATTTAATTTAAATAATACAATGTGGATAAAAGTTATATTTAAATTAATTAATTATATTTAATTTATTTAATTAATTATATTTAATTTATTTAATTAATTAAATTTGATCCAAGGGGTTGAATTTAGTTATTAAATAATTAAATTAATTAATTAAACGTGATGCAAGAGAATGAAAGGAAATAAAAGAATTAGAATTAATTTTGGAATTTAATTCCAACGTGTGAGAATTATATTAGAAATTGTAATTAAATGTTTATTTGGGAAATTGGTTGCAACTTTGGAAATTAATTTATTATTTGAAATTTCATTTTAAATTGAAAGTGGGTTTTGAAAATTGAAAGTGAAATTAAAATTGAAAATTGAAATTGAAATTGAAATATCTAATTTGCATGTAATGTGAATTAGGGTTGTAAATATTGAAATTGAAATTGAAATTGAAATATCTAATTTGCATGTAATGTGAATTAGGGTTGAATTAGGCATTTTTGATTTATAAGAATATGTCTTCCCAATTTTAGGGGAGGAAGAGTTTTAGAAAAATACATTTTAGTGAGGGAAAATTTTGGAAAATTTGCACAAGGGTTTGGAGAAAGTTTGATTGTAGAATTGATTGAAGGAAAGATTGTTTGCATTTGTTGGATTTTGGATTGGATTCATTGGAGGATTGAAGAAAATTCAAGAATTTTTTGGAGGAGGCTTGCATCAGAAATTCATCTCTTCCTATAGCTTCTTGTACCAGGTTTTCCTCTTTGTGTTTTATTGTTCTTGATTTTTTTTTTAAAATGGTAATGATAAAGATTTGTTTGTTAAATTTGTTTTAGAAAATAGATTTGATATTAGAAGAAAAGAATTAAATAAATTTTCAGACTTTGCTTGTGAAAATTCTTGAGTGAAAATTGTGAAAACCTTAGTTGAACTTAAATTATTTGGAGAAATTGATTTTTATTGTTATTGAAATCAAACATAGAGATTGAACAATACATTTAGAATGTTTTTAGAAAATGGAACCCTCTGTTATTATTAAAAATCGGATTTTAAAATTTGCAGTATAGTTATATTTTCATGGTAAAATGGTCTGGTTGCGCCACCCATAACTTCACTTTTACAAACTGGGTTTTCAAGAAATTTAAAGGGTTTTTGCATTTTGCAATTTTCTAACCCTTGTCCAAAAATTTCAAATACCCAGATCGTAGTTTTTGAGTTATGCTTAAAACATGAGACTGCTAGTAAATTATTTTCCCATGGCTGTTCTAAAAATAATATAATAATAAATTGATATTTATAAATATTAATATTTTATGTATTGTTATTATAATATTAAAATATTAGTTAATAATATTTTATATTATAATTTATAATACTAAAGTATTATATTTATTTATATTATTTTAAATAAAATTTGTATATTAGATTAGTGGAATTAAAATTATAAACATATGGGAAAATTATTGTTTATTTTAAAATGGCATGTTAAAGTTTAATTGAAGGAGTTAAATATTTGATTTAAAGAATGCATAATTTAAAATTGAATTGTGAAATTTAAATCCATATGTAAAAGGTCCAATTATTAATTTGATTTAATTGGGAAAATATATTTATATTTTGGAATATTGATGATGAAGGATATTTTATTTTGAATTAATCAATTTGATATTCTGCAAAGGATAGAAGATATGTTAATGATTAAATATATTTAAATATATTAATTTATATTTAGTATATATATAGTGAAGGTATATATCCATTTGAGAGCATAAATAGTATTTTGTTTTATTTTATTCTGTTGTTTGCAAATTGGGTATTATTAGTGTTCTAAAAGAGATAATTAGTATGTGTAGAAAATGTATAGAGAAAGATATTTTTTTAATAGAAATAATTACTTGATTTAAAAAGGAAATGGTTATTTTGTTAATATGATTGAAGAAAATATATTGAGATGTATATATATATCCATGAGTAT
>CM021102.1:410823534-411014180 GCA_007115665.2 Sequoiadendron giganteum | reverse complement strand
TAATTAGTTGAATTTTCTCCTTCGTCTTTATAAGGGTTCTTATTAAATTAAAGGAAATTGAGTAACTTGTCTTATTCATCCCTCTTATCACTGAATGTGAAGGGATTTAGTAAATCCAAATCTTAGATTTAATTATTGTAATGATTACTTGTGGTTCTTCTAGTTGCATGTAGAGGAAACAAACATTTGATTAAGTGTGGTTACGGGAATAGGTATTCTAAAAATGAATATAATATGTTAGTAGGAACAAAGGTTCTATTATTTTAAATTGAGCAAATAGGGGAAATGGTTAGAGTGATGGTTATCTTTGTTTGGAAGAGCCTTTTTAATTAATTAGTTAAATTGGGATATTTGAGTGGTGTGAATTGTTATAAGATATTTTGTTGATTGTTTGCAAGATTGTGATAAATTAGATTGTTGTAAACTTTAAACTATTATGTCTTTATGATGTGTTTGAGATATCTTCAATGGTATTTAGGGGTAATTGAAAAAAAGGTATTAGTTGAGTTGTTGTAAGTCTTCCTAGTGGGGAATGTTAACTTTGAGAGTCGTTATTTCATGGTCTTGCTTATTAGTAGTTCTCGATGGTAGTAAGGTTTGTTGATGTCAGTGAGTCGCCCGGTTTCTACGAACGGGGAATGGTTGTTCTTCTTTGAAGGAATTGTTAGATATTTTGTATTTCCTTAGTTTGGAGTGGTGATGAATCACATGATAACCATAGGAGGGTGAAGCTCAATGGGGGACCGAGATCTGGAAAGATCTGACGGGTAACTCATGTACCTTGAGTGACATTTCTCCTAGGTTAGTTGTATGTATAGGTTACTAGGGTGTCATACTGTTAAACTCCGATTTCAATGTAATCTTGAGTTAGTGTTGTACTTGTGGTGGTTTTGTTTAGTGTGGAGTCACCGGTGTCTAGAGGTTGTAGGGATTGTCCTTGTATCCTTGTTACTGTCTCCTAGCACGGGGGGTGGGCCTTCGGGTACCACTTGGTTGGGAGGAACGTGCGACCTACACCGTTGGGTCCCCTTCCGATTTGCAGATTGCATTGCGAGGTTTTCCAGTGGAGAGCTCGCAGTGGTTTCATTCTTCGGTTTAAAAATTTCTAGTTACTTCGGTATAGCTCTTGTTATTATTATTCCCCTCATTTGTATTCGAGGAGGAATCTTGTAATTGTAATAGTTAGGTTTGATCTACCTCATTCTGGGAATGAGTATTGTAATCTACTTTTAAGTTAATGTAATCTGGAACTTATTATATGTTATCCTGGTGTTAGAATCTTTAATGCTTATAAGTATGTGAAATTAAATGTATGGTTAATATTTTAATAAATGCTTTGTGTTCTAGTAGTGTGTATGTTTGGTTATCGATTTAATCTTGTCATGTTACCTTAGAGGTTGTTGCGAAGTGTTGTGCATCTTCTTTGTTAACAATGTACTTTTAAGAAAAAAAATTGTACGCTTCCGCTTTGAGTTGCAACTTCCTTTAGGGTCAGAGTAGAGTGTCGGTGATTTCAATTTTTCTTAGCCAATGCTATGGATTTGGTTCAGTCTTTGTCAGAACTTGAGGAATTGGCAAGAAAATATGTAAACTTCTAATATATTTTGGACAACTTTGTTCTTAAGGAAGTGCAAGGTTATAATATTTTCAGTGGAGACAAATACATTGTTGGTTTGTTTCCTAGGGATTTTGTGCAGAAAAGTCAAGGGTTCGAGGAAGTCTATGAAGTTATCAATCTGGCCTTGCAGTTTCACAATGATAACATTATCCTATGGGCTCTATAAAAGCATCATCCTTGCATATTCTCTATTATGGAAGCAGATATAAGGGAAAAGTTTTATGCTTTAAATTTTTTAAGGGTGCATAGTCCTCCAATGCTAGCTTCGGGTATTCATTTAGATTTGCAGCTCAGAGTTTTGGCTCAGGATCACCATCAAGGCTACCAAGTTCACCATTCTCGTGCTCCAAACAATGTTCCTCTTCACTCATCAAACAATGGCTCAAATCATTTCTCCTCTGTCAATGTTCAAATTCCTCATCCCATGCAGCATTCGACCTTCTCTTTGGGTCGTTGAAGCTTGTTTCAAAGAGGTTTTACAGAATTGATTGAGGAGGCTTAGTTGAAGATGAAAGTTTAGTCCATGATGATTTAATGGAAGAATAATATGTTTCTTTTCACCATAGTTTTTTGTTATCTTTGAAGATGAATTTTGTTATATTACCAACTTCTAGGGTGTTATAAAGGGTGATTTATAGTTAGTTTTAAGTAGTAGTTTTTCTTTCAAATTTGAAGTTGAATTTTGATATATTACTAGCTTCTTTTCATTTACTCTTGAAACTTAAACTTTCTTCATCTATGTAAAAGAATACTTTATATAATATATATATAGGCTTAAAATTTGCCCTTTTGCCTAAAAGAATATCATTTTACACCTATTGTGGTAAATATATCAAGTTTGGAAAAGGGGCCAAGATTGGAAATTATAAGGTTGGGCCTAATATTAAAGAGAATGAGTTTACATGTATTAGATCCTTCAAACTTTGATAGTTTGAGGGAGGAGGTTGTTGAAGTCCTTCGTCTATTGGAACGAGAATTTCCACCAACAATCTTTAACATTTCTATGCATCTTTTGATACATCTAGAATATGAACTAGAGCATTATGGCCTAGTAAGAACGAGATGGATGTATCCTATAGAACGATATATGAAGGTTTTGAAAAAAATTGTCTATACTAGGGAAAAACCAGAAGGCAGCATGTCTGAGGGATATTCAATGCAAGAGGCCATGGGATTTTACACAAAATATATGAAGGATTTTAAAAATGTCAATCAACATGTATGGGTTGATGACGAAGATGAGAGAGTTGTGGGTGAATTATTAGAAGGAAATGGATGTTGCTTCAAGCTATCATATCAAGAAATAATTGCAATACATTCCTTTATTCTTCAAAACACATCTCTATTCAATAAGTGGCATGAGTTAAAAAAAATTACACAATAATTTATTTACTTAATTGCATTTACACATTTATATTATTAATCTTACTATTTGTAATTCATTATTCTATGTATAAAATATGAAGAAGAGAATCAAAATTGGATGCAACATCAACCTCAAAGGCGCAGACGTCATGATTTGATTGGAGGTGATTCTTTTCCAAAATTTGAAGAATGGATTGCTAATGAAATTAGTGATGCAAAAGAAGAAGGTCAAGATATAACAACAGAGGAAAGTGAGCTTTCATGACCTCCACATTTATGGGCTATGTGTTTTAGTGGAATGTAGGCCTATGGTATTCATTTAAGAGTGGAAAAAAAAACAAAGGAAAGACAAATTGTGATTGTGTTGTTAGTGCTAAATTTCTTCATGAAATTGAGAAGAAATTTTATGTTGGATTCATCCAAGAAATTATTCAAGTGGATTTTGGTGAAAATAGTCCTATATTATTAAAATATAAGTGGATCCAATCATTTGCGGTACAATTTAATGAGTATGGATTTCTACGTGCAAATACATGACAATTTTTATCAGAGACAGATCAGCCGTATGTTTTCCCCTCTTCAAATTAACCAATCATTTCTAATTAATGATGTAAGAAGCCCAAGTTGGTCATATGCCATTCAAACAGAGTCTTGTTTGAGATGAAAATTCATGGAAGTTGTTGATGTAATGCCTAATGGGCAATATATTAATTTACACGAAACATTCAAAGAAGTGGATGAAGACAATGAGGGACTATTTGAAGAAGAGATTTTGATTGCCAATGAAGAAATTGGGACAGATAATGTATTGCATGTCACAAATGAGGATGAGGAAGAAAATCAAGTAGATGCAGACATGAGTGATCAAGATTTTGATCTTGTTGGAAATGCAGATGATTATTGATGAGCCCCATTTTATGACCTTTTATGTAAGACTTTTATGTTGTTATAAGACTATTTTATGTTTTAAGGACACGGACCTTCAGACTAATACCTGTTTCAAATCTTTAATGTTGAAAAAAGTTGCTATATGAATGCAATATGGATATGTTTTCATATAAAAATGAGGATGCAATATGAAGATGTTTTCATATATGAATGCAATATGAATATTTTTTCATATATAAATGTTGTATGCAATATGAATATGTATACCATCATTTCTTTACTTTGACAATGATCTTTTCTTGACAGCTCCTCTGGACTATTTACTGCTTTTATATATGTTCTTTATCACTGTCATTGTTCTAGCATCCTATATAAAATCCATCATTAAAGAATTGTTAAAAATTGTTTCTATGTTTTCTTTTACACTTTTTACTAAAATAGCATTGTCTTCCCTACATATGGCATTATCTTTAGCCCTATTTTGTAATATTATTGTATACCATTGCCTTGTGAACTGCTTTAACACTTCCAGATTACTGTAACTGATTAAAAGGGTTTTAATTCTCTAAAATAATCCAATTAATCACATCACACAAGAACAACAAATGTGTTTTGATAAATTGAAAATATCCTTGATATATCAACTTAAATAATAAGGAAATATTATGTTGGAGACAACCATATATAACTAAATATATTTAACAAACATTTGATACCAATATGAAGCCATGGACTCAAATTTCTTTCATTGATCTCCTCAAATCATACTTGCAACATAGTCTTTTGAAATGTAAACATCATAGAATTTTTTTACTGACTATCTATCCCTATTCGCCTATCCCTTTTGTCACTATGTAACAAATTTATATATATCAAAACTTTGAAGGGACGCACCCCTTCATGAAATATCTTTTGATAATAACAATTAAAAATGATTAAACATAAATAATTAGGCTCTAGTTAGCCATAAGTGAACTTTTGACAGATGGTCCAGATAATCTCATCTTTTGTGAGTATCAACATCTCCTAACGCATTCCTGATTGATATCTCCATGTTCACCATTTTCTCATTATGCTCGCATGTTATGTCAAGTCTTTACCTGTAGCCACTTCCAAAGTATTTTGTAGTATCAACTCTCATTCTTCAATCCATTTAGTCTTTTCTTTTGTTTTTCCATCATTTTCAAATAGTGTTGGTATTCCTTCATTTGTGGCATCAATTAATCCTTTTGCATCTCCTTGAAGTTCCTCAGAGTAATCTTCGTGCTTTCTTATGATTTCCTTAGCAGTAGTGATAGCCTGATTATCAAGAGTATCTCTCTTTTGTATTTCTTGAAATTTCTCTTGGATTTTGTCACTAATTCTTTTATGCTCCTGCTCTTCAATATAATTGTTTGAGTGAGTTCCCCAAAGTTTTCTCAGCCAAACCATCAAGTTAGCCTATCTTTTTCTAATCACTACAAAAAGTGTATCAAATTTTCCTTGAGAATATACATCTGATCCTTCCCACTTGTCCTTTTTTTGAGAGCTTTCTCCTTGAGCCAGCAACCTAGTGGATCCTTTCAATGTGTTTTCAATCATATCCTTTGGGTGATCATTTTTCCTAAGTATCCTTTCATTGTTTGTTTTATACATTTCCTTTTCTTTGATCAATGTTTGGATCTGGGATTTATTTAGCTTGGCAACATTGATGCCAATCTCAGTTGTAGCCATAGGATCAGCTTCTCCAACTTTTAGTGTCAGGACATGTCCAAAAGCCTTTCCAATGTCAATAATAATAGACTTCTTATGTGGTGGATACATGGCCCAAATCATAAGGAAACCTTCATTAGGGTTATACTTTGATCCTGTATACACTTTTGTCACTCCCTTAGGGCTAAGCTTATGTGTAGGATTGTTATCCTTCAAGAAACTGTCAAAAACAAGGGTAGAGTTTAGATCCAATTCTAGGAAAATCATGACACCTAAATCTTCTAACAATTTTCTCCCTCTCTCTGGGCTCATATCTTTCATTTCCTTTTCCACACTTAGCTTCAAATTATTCAAAAATTGATCCTCATTATTTGGTGTTACATTTTCAATAGATTATCTTATTGCTTTTCCATTTTGATTGTACAAGAAGGCTCTGAATTCTCGAGATTTCACAAACTCATCATCTGCTACAAAGGATCTATAAGCCATTTTCCTTATGTATGTATATGAACCCTCTTCAATTTTTGGTTCTCTAGGAGGAAGCTTATAATCCTTAGTTTTAAATCTGGAGATTTTATCAGTTGGACCTTAAGACCCCTCATCACTAGGTGACTCCTCACCAGAAGATAATATCTCCACATCTTTTATCTCTTTTATTTTTTGTTCTAATCCCTTGTTATATTCATCAACAACCCTTGCAGCTTCATTGAAATCCAAATTTCTAATCAAATCATCATATTGATAAGGTATATGATTATACCCACCTAAGTTCATCTTTTTTCTAGCAAATTCAATGTATCCCTCTAGATCAAACCCTTTTCATGGTGGAGCTTTCTTCAAAATAAAATGCAATAACTTATCCACAATCAAATCATACCCTTCCTTCGACAATATAGTGAAATCTCCAAAGCAAAAAGTGCTTGGCATGAATGCATGTTTTCCAAAGGAACTAAAATTCATTACACTTGAGAAATCTATTTTCCTAACAATTTCCAAGTAGGCAATTCTATTAGGCACTATTTTAGGCAAGATGAATGGTGTATCTCCAAAACCATACACTTTGATCATAGTAGCATCTTCAAAACAATACCAATCTCCCCAATTGTGGCCAATAGGTCCATTGAAATCTTTGGGTCTAAGGAACCTCTTAATCTCTTTGGACAATGCATAGTCACAAGGATGATTAAAAGAATTTGTACAATGGTTTGAAAAAGTATTCTTCAAATGCATAAAACTTGAATTGACAAACCTGCTATCCCAAATAGTAGTCCATAACTAAATTGGTAAAAATTTACCCTCCCTATCAAACTGTGTAATCCTTAGCTCTTCTGGCCACATTCCCAATTCTTGTCCATAATACAATATTATATGCATAAAAACAGAGTATTGCTTGAAATGTAAAATAGGGGATCCATTCTTTATTGCCATTAACCCTATATCAATTTCTTTGAATATGTATGAAGCATAATCAAAGGGTCTAGAATTGTGATACTGAACATCAGCTGCAATTATCATTGGTACAATTGACATAAGCTCAGGAGTTTCCATCCCTAACACCTGACATACTGATAAATATGTATATTTCACATAGGGCTCAAATAAGTCTACATGAAATGGAGGCCCTTCATTGTCATCCAGTGGAACCAGATTTCCATCCCTTTTACAACTATGCAATGGTAATCTCCACCCCTTATAGGTGGTATCCATTCTCCAAAATTATTTCTCCAAATTCTCATGCACAATAGCTTCGTCACATGTGCCTTCTAGGTTAAAAAATTCGCAAATTGCAGCTTCTGACATATGTATGATAGGTTTAACCAATGAATTGCAGATAGCTTTGAGTTTTGGATCATAATGGGTAGCTAAGAGTTTTATTAATTCCACATCCACAAATATGTTTGGGACAACCAATTTTCCCAGGTTGAATTTCCAGGGATTCCATACTACCTAGAACCTATCCCTCTGATGATAGTGAAACATAAATAGTTCATATCCTCGAATTGAAGTCCACACATCACCTACGTGTTTGGATTTGTCCTCAAATCTATCCACACCTTCCCTAAGTTGTGTAGAACTTCTAGCTTTAGGTCCCAAGCCAGGTAGTTGCTCAATAAGATCTTAATTCAATTTCATTTCAGTTGTTTGTGATTCATCCCTAGTCTCAATATTTTTCTTTTTTCCACTAGGATGACTACCTTCACCCTTCTTTTTTCTACCTTTTGGTTTTACAGAGCTCGAACCCTCCATTTTTATTTTCTCAAATTGACAGAATTGAAAATACAATTGCAGAGAATTCACAAGCTTACTTGAAAATCTCAAGTTGCACAAAATTATATGGCTTATGTCCATTCTCTCGTTCCTTTTGCTGCCAGCCCTGCAAATTCTCCTCAATTATTCTCATTTCACTTGGAGAATTATCTATACAATGTGTATCCATGCGGCCATTAATGTCCATCTTTGAACACGAGTGTAGCATATTTTTCAAATTTCCTACTATCAGACCGAATGATTATATCGACAAGAACTATTTAAACTCTGGTCGATCTATGAATTTGAATCAAGAAGAGTGTTCATTAGACACCTTATATGGTCGGGGAGACCAAATATCATTCTTACCGATGTTAAATAGTTCATCTTTTGATTCATATCACCTTTGGAAAGAGATTTATTAAGTCACTTAGATATCAGAACTGTTTCCAAGTGTTACTCTGACGAGCTTTGATACATTTGTATTACCATCGGGAAGAGAATAAGTATCGTTGAAAGATCTAAAAGTTACTCTGATGATATAAGTCTCCCCGATGTATCCTCTTCCTCCTTTAGATGAATCGGAAAGACTCTCTCTGATATTACTTTCATCAGTGTAACATATGGAATCAAGAAGACATTTGAAACTCATTCTGATAGCACATGTCTCCCTGACATGTTTCTTTTTTCTTTATCAGTGAAATAGAGTGAATGTCTTATCGATGAAATTCCATCGACAGAAAATGTATGCTCGGGTTGACTTGAGGATCTCACTCTGATGGTATTGTTATTGTCGATAACCTTTTCATTAGTGAAACTACAGGCTTTATCTTCTCGATTATGTATCCTCCAAAGTTTTTGATCATTGTGACAATGTCGACCTTTTGCCGATATGCCAAAAATGCCTAAATTCAAAGGTTATAACTTATGGGTCAGAGAGACATGGACATAGTCATGCCGATATGGATTATTTATTCAGAGGCTCCTGCTCAATGATGATCAGAGGGATTTTGGTGTGTCAAAAGGTCAAATATGAAGGAATCACTAGTGGATATGATATGTAAAGAGGATTATAGCAATTTCGCACTCAAGATGTGGCTACCTTGTGGATTTTATGAATGTAAGCTACTATAAAATTTTGAAAATTTTAGAGTCCTGACACATTACATGTTGCTCACATCCTTTGTTGTCTTCACATTCTTTTTAACAGTGATATCACTGTTATCAGTATTTGTGCTTCTGACTTTATGCACTAGAAATCACTGTCTCATATGTATCTTTATATAATGTAAGGTTAATTCTTTTTTTCGCTTTGATCAAATGTTCTTCATTATTTTGCATATATCTTGAAGTTCACTATTGTTTGACTACTTAGTCCTCAAATCATGACGTTCCTTTCTTGTAACTCACTGTCCACTCCAATATATCTATTCTTTTTCATGAAATCTACCCCTTCATGAATCTAACTGGATGTTATGAACAAATTATTAACATAACAACAGAAGTAAGAATCACCAAATACCATAGACATATCTTAGTGATGGTGCTATCACCTAAGCAAAGCATTGGTTTAGTTGTACAAAATGGTTTCCATGCTACAAGTTCATGTCCAGTTAAAATTTGGTAAAACAATTTTTTTATTGAGCCATGAATGAAAACATTATTGCTAAATATTTGATGGATTGATTTAAATACATTGCTAAGTTTTTTATGCAACTGGCATTTCTACAGAGCACCATTGTTTAATATCCATTGACTGAAATACCAACAACATCTAATGATTGTTGTTTTTTTTAGTGCTTTAGACTTCGTACGTGTTTTAATGACTGTTCATTAAAACTGAGACCTCGTAAACTTGTATTTATGCAATTTTTGTTACGATTAATTATATTTGTATCAAGTTACTAGTTTATACATTATTATTTTTTTGGACATCAGGATATGAAGAAAAAGAATGAAAGGCGCAAATTAGATGATAGTGATCACAATGTTGAAATTCCAGAGATAGATTATGAGCGCTTTCATGAAGAATGTGTGGCCAAGAATAATGAATATTTATCACATCTTTGTAATACCCCTCCGTTTTTCTTTTTGTTCAAGTTGCTTTATGCTATGTTTGGTTGAAATTACGTTGATATTGGATACATTTTGTTATGATGTTTTGATCGCTACTATTGAGTGACAACTATTATTGTGGCATGTAGTTATCTAATTATTGTTTCACTTGCATTATGGATTAATGATGTTGTAGAGTTAACATGAGATGTTATTATGAGATTACTGGTTTATGATGAAAGTGTCAGTTTCGATGAGTGTATTGGTGAAGAGGACGAGTTCGCATCACTCGCTTGCGAGCACCCTACGAATCCGTAATTCCTTCTTCACGGTGTGTATTATATGCTGGATATATTGTATGATGTTGTTTACTTGGTTGCAGGATTGCAATTACATGACATCGACTCCACCTGGTTTCACAGGTTTGAGCGTGTCGATCCAACGGTTAAGTTGAATGGGAGATAGTAGCTAGGTAACATGTGTCAAGTCTATACCCTAGCCTTAGTGTGTCATCAGTTGTGTGTGTTGAGTCATGGTCTGTCTTGCTTTGATGTTATTTAATTTTGAAGCATTCTTGATGAGAAATAGATATTTAGAATAATTGCATTTAAATCATGTTGATGATTATTTAATTTAAATAATACAATGTGGATAAAAGTTATATTTAAATTAATTAATTATATTTAATTTATTTAATTAATTATATTTAATTTATTTAATTAATTAAATTTGATCCAAGGGGTTGAATTTAGTTATTAAATAATTAAATTAATTAATTAAACGTGATGCAAGAGAATGAAAGGAAATAAAAGAATTAGAATTAATTTTGGAATTTAATTCCAACGTGTGAGAATTATATTAGAAATTGTAATTAAATGTTTATTTGGGAAATTGGTTGCAACTTTGGAAATTAATTTATTATTTGAAATTTCATTTTAAATTGAAAGTGGGTTTTGAAAAGTGAAATTGAAATTAAAATTGAAATTGAAATATCTAATTTGCATGTAATGTGAATTAGGGTTGTAAATATTGAAATTGAAATTGAAATTGAAATATCTAATTTGCATGTAATGTGAATTAGGGTTGAATTAGGTATTTTTGATTTATAAGAATATATGTTTTAATTTTAGGGAGGAAGAGTTTTTAGAAAAATACATTTTTACAGCAGGGAAGAAATTTTGGAAAATTTGCACAAGGGTTTGGAGAAAGTTTGATTGTAGAATTGATTGAAGGAAAGATTGTTTGCATTTGTTGGATTTTGGATTGGATTCATTGGAGGATTGAAGAAAATTCAAGAATTTTTTGGAGGAGGCTTGCATCAGAAATTCATCTCTTCCTATAGCTTCTTGTACCAGGTTTTCCTCTTTGTGTTTTATTGTTCTTGATTTTTTTTTTAAAATGGTAATGATAAAGATTTGTTTGTTAAATTTGTTTTAGAAAATAGATTTGATATTAGAAGAAAAGAATTAAATAAATTTTCAGACTTTGCTTGTGAAAATTCTTGAGTGAAAATTGTGAAAACCTTAGTTGAACTTAAATTATTTGGAGAAATTGATTTTTATTGTTATTGAAATCAAACATAGAGATTGAACAATACATTTAGAATGTTTTTAGAAAATGGAACCCTCTGTTATTATTAAAAATCGGATTTTAAAATTTGCAGTATAGTTATATTTTCATGGTAAAATGGTCTGGTTGCGCCACCCATAACTTCACTTTTACAAACTGGGTTTTCAAGAAATTTAAAGGGTTTTTGCATTTTGCAATTTTCTAACCCTTGTCCAAAAATTTCAAATACCCAGATCGTAGTTTTTGAGTTATGCTTAAAACATGAGACTGCTAGTAAATTATTTTCCCATGGCTGTTCTAAAAATAATATAATAATAAATTGATATTTATAAATATTAATATTTTATGTATTGTTATTATAATATTAAAATATTAGTTAATAATATTTTATATTATAATTTATAATACTAAAGTATTATATTTATTTATATTATTTTAAATAAAATTTGTATATTAGATTAGTGGAATTAAAATTATAAACATATGGGGAAATTATTGTTTATTTTAAAATGGCATGTTAAAGTTTAAGTGAATGAGTTAAATATTTGATTTAAAGAATGCATAATTTAAAATTGAATTGTGGAATTTAAATCCATATGTAAAAGGTCCAATTATTAATTTGATTTAATTGGAAAAATATATTTATATTTTGAAATATTGATGATAAAGGATATTTTATTTTGAATTAATCAATTTGATATTCTGCAAAGGATAGAAGATATGTTAATGATTAAATATATTTAAATATATTAATTTATATTTAGTATATATATAGTGAAGGTATATATCCATTTGAGAGAATAAATAATATTTTATCTTATTTTATTCTGTTGTTTGCAAATTGGATATTATTAGTGTTTTAAAAGAAATGATTAGTATGTGTAGAAAATGTATAGAGAAAGATATTTTTTTAATAGAAATAATTACTTGATTTAAAAAGGAAATGGTTATTTTGTTAATGTGATTGAAGAAAATATATTGAAAGGTATATATATATCCATGAGTATTTTCAATCAGTATTTACCTTGTTTTATTTGAGTGCGTGTAATTTAGCTTTGCATGAAGAATTTAAATGATAAGTTTTGAATGTATGGTCAAAATTGATAAGGAAAAGGATATTTAGATATATTGAAGAATTATAGAAATATTTATATTTAAATGTTTGTTTTAATTATGAGATTTAATTATAAACAATATGAATGCGTGGCTAAATAGACAAGCCAAAAGATATTTTTATACATTGATGAAATTTCATGTTTTTAAATGGATGGTTGATGAGTCATAGACTCCGATTAGAAAATTGGAAAAGATTGGTTGCAATAGGGTTAGGTTGCATTAGAAGTAAATTTAAGAACTAACTACATTGAAAAAGGCAAATAGTTATTATGTTCTATTTAGTTCCATAAAGAAATCTAATCATTGTGAATGGAATATTAATGGTGTCTATATAATATGGAGCATATATATATATATATTCAGTGTAAAATTCATTATCGTATTTTATTTTAATGAGATGCATGCAATGTATTATTGAATAGAGATTTAAAAATGGATTAATTAGTGTATATGGAAAATGGATAGAGAAACAATATGTTATTATATTAAAGTGATTGAATGTTTTAAATAGAAAGTTGAATGAGATGTAAGATTTGGTTAGGAAATGGAAAAAGTTTACTTGCATGGATTTGTGTCGATTTAGAAGTAAATTAATAAGTTGTTTTATTGATGAGGCAATCAATTATGTTATTTATTAATTTCTATTTAGATTAATTGAATCAGTGTGATTGGATTATGAAAGAGATATGGATTTAGTATATCCAAAAATAGTATCTTCCTTATGATTATCTTAAAGGATTTAATTCTTTGTATTCAGTAAAGGGAAGTAAGTTTAAATGTTTTAGTTTCCAATAATGAAAAGGGGAATAGGGGTTATGATTATTTTAGATGATCTACTTATCATGTCTTTGACTTTGTCAACACTACCTATTGAATGAGTATGGATTTAGGAAATCCAAATATTAGATTTGATTGATGACTTGAATGCTTTTGTTGCTATGTCGTCAAGTTGCATTGTTGGTTTTGGGATTTAGTGTTAGTCCTTAATTATAAGTCTTCCAGAAGAACTTTGAGGATAAGAGTTGTTGCATCTTTGTGCCATCCAGTTATTTTCCCTTGGGTAGTTCATGGCGTCTTTTCAATTTTACCCAGTTTTCATGAACGGGGATGTTTGCACCTCCTTAGTTTAGGAGCGGATTATGGGATTCGTGTCTCCTTGTATGGAGTCACCTTGTTATGTGGTTTCACCTTGTTGCCTCCAAGATGTTTGGAGTGAGATCTTTTGTTACCTCCTATGAAAGGAGTGGACTATGTGTTGTTGCCTCCAAGATGTTTGGAGTGAGATCTTTTGTACCTCCTGTGAAAGGAGTGGACTATGTGATTGTTGCCTCCAAGATGTTTGGAGTGAGTTTCTATTATTTGTATCTTCCTTGTGTTGGAGTGGATTATGATGCCTAGTTGGTATGCACTTGTGTTTCCCTTGGTGGATTGTTTGGGTGTGTGTTGTTCATTAGAAGAGTGGCTTTTGTTAGGGGCCGGAGCCCAAAGTGGTAAACCGGGTAACCTTCAAAAGTGAGTTAATCAAGTGATAATTAAATTAATGTACTTAGATGATTAGGATGTAGTTCACACTAATCAAGATAATTTAATCCTCACTCATAGACACAAGGGCTTGTTTAGACTTGGGATGAGTGAGAAGGCCTGGAATGGCAAGATCAACTATCTTGCTCTTGCGAGAGGTAGTTGATTCTGCATGAGTGAGTATGAGTGCCGGGATTCAGTTGAGGCCACCAGGATTACTTGTGCCAGAGCCTATGAAGAATGCCCAGAGGAGATCTCATGACAAACTTTGCGATGACACTCTATCTATGACAACTGTTGTTAATTATGTTATGTGTATGGTTATTTGAACATACTTGATCTACTTTATGTCTGGAAGCAATGTGACCTATGTCAGTGATGTTGGAGTTGTACTTATATTGTACTTGATGTGTACATGTATGGTATTTGATTTGTACTTGTATTGTACTAGATTTTTTCGTGCATTGTATTTGATTCGTACTTGTATAGTGAATGAGTTGTACTTGTTAATTCATTTAGTTGGTTATAACAGTATGAGTCAGTATGAGTCTGCCATTGGTTAGAGGTTGTAAATCTTTGTCCATGTTACTTGGTTACTATCTCCTAGCATGGGGGGTGGGCCTTCGGGTACCACATTGGTTGGGTGGAACATGCACCAAAATCGTTGGGTCCCCATCTATCTTCAGTACTTGGTGGCGAGTCATCCAGATGGACAGCTCGCGGTTCTTGTTGTATTATCTTGCATTGTAATATTTTAATTTGTATAAGTTATTTTATCCCTCTTATGTTTATGAGGTGGAATTTTGTAATTGTAATCTTTTGTACTATTGCCTCATTCTGGGAATGAGTGATGTATCTATTGGATTAAGATAATGTTTATGAGATTGTATCTTGGTTGATTATCTTATTATGTTATGTGGTATTCTTATAATGTATGATGTTTATTTCATAAAGTTTATAATGCTACGGTTATATGTATTATGTATGTGTGGGTTAAAGTAATCCTAACCTTATAGCCTTAGAGGTTGTTGTTAACTAGTAAGTGAATGTGTATGTTAAATGCATTTTATAAAAAAAAAATTAGTTCACTTAAGATGTTAATTGCAACTTCCTTTAGGGTTATTTGGCGGGGCATTACGATAATGAATTTACCTTTAACATATTTTACATGCTCCATATTATATATACACCAAACATATATATTAATAAACTCAATTATATAGATTCTTTAATATTCCAATCACAACGATTAATTTGTTCTATAGAAATAAAACATAATAACTATATCCACTAAGTAGTAAATTATCTGTTTAATACTATTTAATGAAATTTTATAGGCAAGAGAATTATGTATATAAGACATGATATGATATTTTTTTTTCTTTTACAAGAAAGAAAAATAGAGCAAAGAAAATGCAAAGAAAAAACAAAAAGAAATTAAAGGTACAGTGTTTCCAGCTCGTAGAAGCCAACGCTTTCATGATTCAAAAAATGAAGTTGGTGAAAAAAATAGTTGTGATGAAGTGAAATATGCGAAGACCACTACTAATCTACCTACTCATGCCACACATGATGTGGCCAAGGAGCATGAAGTTTTGGTTAATCAAAGTCATGAAGAGAGTTTGCTTGCATCTGATGTGCCTGAGAGTGCACCTATCACATCTACAACTTTTGAAGGAATTAGTGGATCAGGTAGAAATATTTGTAGTGGTGAAACAGAAGATGTGCCTGCTTATCTTAAAAGACAAATATTGAGTCAAGATTTATACACATCTACATAGAGGAACGCAAAAGAAACAATATTAGAAGGGAAGAATCCATTCTTGGTTGAGGTATCAAGAGATGGTGAGCCCATTGGGAAAAATGCTACAAGGTGGGCCTCCGAGTTGGGCATAAGATGTAGGGCCCATTTGGATGTATGCAAATCAAATTTTGTAGAGCAAGATCCACGAAATGTGGAATATGTTATACAAAAAATGGAAAATTCCTTTGACACTGTTGGTGGAAAAATCTCTAGAAAATATTACAAGCACAAGATGACACTTTTGATGAACACTTTTAGATACAATTGCATAAAAACAATCATGGAGGGAAAAGAGATGTTTGACAACACTCTATCTCCCAAAGAGTGGGAGGCATTGAAAGAAAGTATGTGCTTCGAAGAATATTTGACAAAGAATAATAGAGGCAAGAGAGCAAGAGATAATGTGAGGACTGAATACACATTTGGCCGAGGCAGGTTGCAGGCCAAAATGGAGAAATTTGGAGTAAGTGTATGGATTTTTGGTTCAATTTACATTGTGTTATTTATTTCATTTTTTATTGAACTGACTATATGTTGAAATTGACATTGTATTTTAGGTGGAAAACAATAATAGTGAAGCAAGTGTAGAAGATGTTGTCAATTATATGGCAACACTAGATTGTACTAAATCTAATGCTAGTATCATGAGGAAATCTAGTTTGTCAACAGAGATTTCACAGCAATCTGTTGAACACCCAATAAGAGCCTCTTCAAATCATGTCAACTCAAATGAAGAGTACCAACATATAATGAGTTGCTTAAATTGTCTCACTGACAAAGTTTCACAATTGGCTGCCTATGTTAAGCCTATAGTTTGTGCATGGAATGACCATAATTCCACGAGTTCAAATCAGGTAAGAAGCTATCCCTCAATATTTTGATTATCAACTATATCATCTTTATATTGTATTCTGAAGATGTTTACAAATTTCATAAATGTTTTCCACAACATTCCTTTATAAAATTACTCTTGTGATCTCCAAGCAAAGTATTATGATCATATATAAAACAATGAATCTATGAAATTTTTCCTTTTGTTTCATTGAAGTCCATTATGACTGTCCTAAATGTTGTGACTGTGAGTTTTATGACAAAATAACTATGAGATCAATGAATGATCTGTTAGGTCTCAAAAGTGAAGGTTTTTAAACCATAAGGGGGTGCCAATCCCTTAATACACCTTTGGCCCATGAGCAAGGTAAACAAGACCGATTCCCTCGATTTCTCTGTGTTTTCTTTGTTTTCTCCAGATTTTCTTCTTCTATACGGACTGTATAGGCTCATAAATATTTTGAATTCCATCATTTAGTGTAGAATAATGTGCTATCTTTAAAATGAACTTCTTTTGAGAGTCTAACTCCAATTTTTATAAAAGATCTCCTTGGTTTTTGGAACTGCCTGTGTGAGGGTAGCAAAGGCTCTGTTTGGGAACTTAATGTTGTAAATTTCCATTCCATATACTTTTTTCACCTGTGTCTCAATGGAATTGAATAATAAAGTGTTAGGATAGGTTTTCTTTTGGTTTGAGTGCAGGGAATGTAAGCTGGAGTGTAACCCCAAGGTCTTAAAAGGTTGTTTTCATGGTGAAAAGGAGGGTGTAGACCTGTAGAGTGGTGGTGCAGAATTGCCAAAGGGCATGTGAGAGTTTCTAAAGCTTGAGGGGGTCTAACTTCAATTTTTTGAGTAGTTGGTGTCACTTGGAGGGGTTGGCAATATGCATTTTCAATAAGGGTGCTTTAAAACCCTGGGTTCCTAGGCTACAAGGAGAGTTTTTGAGTAGGGGATCAAATTAAGTTTTTAGGGTCCTAAGACCTAGTGAATTATTTTTTTTGAAGCATAAATCAACACTGTTTCAAGTTTTTTTGGTTTGGGGTTGAAATCTTGGAGGGGTTCCTTTGTAAATTTGACCTATTTGGAGGCCTAAATCGGTGGAAAAGTCAGTTTTCTCAAATTTGTTCCAAAGGAGTCATATGGGGGGCTAAGATATGTTTTGTAACTTTGTAATGGGTATCTGAATAATCCATTTTTTTGGTAAGTATTTTGGGAAGATATTGAGAAAAGTGCCTAAAACTAGGTTAGGAGTGCTACTAGGGCAAGCTTAAGCAAATGTTGAAAAATTGAAGAGTTAAAGTGCTTTGTCTTTGAAGATTATTTGGTGATCAGTCATCTGAGTTCATTTTAAAGCTAACACAATATATTACACTAAATAATGGAATTCAGAACATTTATGAGCTTGTACAATCCGTACAGAAGAAGAAAATCTGGAGAGAACACAGAAAATGTTATCTTTTTATCTTTTTATTAACAGTTCGTACAAAAGAAGAAAATTTGGAGCCTCTATGACATTATGCTGGGCATCCTCCATGTTAAGCTTTTTCAATTTATCAATTTAATTTTTCATTTGTTGTATTTATGGATCCTCTGCTTGGACAGGTGGGTGATAAACAATTACTTCATCATCAACTCTCACTTTGGTGGCTTGCTACAATTGCTACTTTATCTTTACATTTTCAATAAACAATTTTTTCACCTCATCATTTGATAATTTCAATATTTTCTCATATTCATTAATCTTCTTTTCCATGTTTTCTACTACATCCTTGGTGAACATTGCAGAATGCATAGTCATAGTGGCAGCTTCTGTAGGAGTTGTGTCTCTCATTGTTTTAACCATAGCTAACCCTCTCAATTTTTGTACTACATCTAAAATTTGAGGCTTCCTTGTATTCTTTTGCTTTGTCCATAGAGCAAGTGTTCGAGTAGTAGCATTTGATTAAATATTTAGATAATTCCTGGTCTCAACACATAGCTTGTTCGAAAGCACCTGTTTTAGGATTTTAGCCATAGCAGCAAGGCAATGAACTATTTGATAAAATTCTTTGATAGACATGTATGAAAAATTTGTTAGCATAGACAAGGCAGTGAACTCTTTGAAAATATTCCTACAAGAAATGAGGTCTCAAGGTGATGGAATGCCATGACAATCAAAAGCAATTTGGTTGTCATGGCATTCCATCACCATGATACCTCATTTCTTTGAGGCATTTTTTTAAAGAGTTCACCACTTTTTCTATGCTATTGCTTACTATTATTCTTTTGATATATTTTTTCCAAGCATCCATAGCTTGTTTGAAAGCACTTGTTTTAGGTTTTTAGCCATAGCAACAAGACAGTGAACTATTTGACAAAATTCTTTGGTAGACATGTATGAAAAATGTGGTAGCAAAGACAAGGCAATGAACTGTTTGAAAAAATGCCTCAAAGAAATGTGGTCTCATAGAATTCTATTATTTTATACTATGGATCATAAAGCAATAATAAAACTCTTGAAACTTCGTTCTTTTCTCAGAAATTTCTGATTATTTGCAGTTCCAAGCTTTTGTACTTTCCCGTACAGGGTTTCCTTATTCTCTTTTACATTGAATTAGGTGGTTGGGTGAGTTAACTTCAATTTATTTCTGATTTGGTGGATTCTTGAATAATTTTGTGCATTTTTTAGTCAAATTGCTGAAATGGGTCTATAAAGATAGAGTTGAGGGTTTGTGAGTCTACAAAAATGGATTTTAACCAATTCCACCTATTGTGACTTTTATGCTTAGAAAGGATCTGTTGACTATTTTTTACATGAATTACTCATCTGGATATATTTTTTTGCTTGATGGTTAAACTACATGTAGAGCAATTTTATCAAAGCAACATGAAAACAACAATGCCTTGATGTCAATCATAATTTTTTCAACCAACGGAGTGTGATCCAAAACGTCGAATCTCACACAATCTAAGCTAGAAATCATTACAAACAATCATAGTTGTGTTGAAGTTGAGGTAATATAATAGTTTTTGTGGACAAAAATTTATAGCTTTTGCATTCTTTACTTGACTTATATTAACTTTGCATGATTATTAAACCACATGCAGGGCAATTATATGAAAGTAGAAAAAAAAGGAAAAGACCCTATCAATAGAGCTCTCGGTAAAGCTACACAACTTCAGGACAATGTTGATAGTGCTTATGCTGAATTCGAGGAGTATATGCATGATATTGATAGTACTATTGGTGCTGAACTTGAGGTGAGTGCTACGAAATGTTACTTTTCCTTGATTTTGAAACCCTTCATGTATTAATGATTGTTATGATCCCAAACAGTGAACAAGCTTATATAATAGTGAATAGACAACTAAAACATTGAATGTAACACGTAGAATAATCATTGTACCTACTTTGTCACTTTTTAGTGGGGATTGTTGGCACTTCAATACTTTATGATGCTTGACTGTGTTTTAGGGCATTGTAATTGACCTTATCAACATCTTGAACTTAGTGTGTTGCTTCTTTCATTGGATGATAATTGTTGTTCTTTCCTTCATGGATTTGATGTTAACTCTTCATTATGGTTGTTGTTATTAAAAAAAGGTTTATTTTGATATTCTTTCTGCTTTCTCTTAATGTCTTGTTGTTGTTTAGTAATGATATTTCCTACTCGATCCATTAAACTCGTTGTTGCAGCCATAAAAATCGTTGCCCTTGCACTGAAACTCACTGCTACTACTACTTTTTCATTGGACATCATTCCTTACTTCTTTTTGCATACTCTTACACTATTTTCTAATAGTGAAAGGCTCTTTCTCTTTTATTTATGTGACCTCTACATCCAACCTTATTTGTTAGTCCTTTACTACTGCTATGAAAGCCATAGAGAAAGACTGCATTGTTTCCTCAATGACTGCTCTTAATGGTTGTCACATGTTGCCTTGATACATTTTTTCTTTGTTCTTCTTTTTTATGTCATCATTGACAGGGTTATGTTGACTGCATGGGGTTATGTTTCAGAGCTTTAATGCCACTATTTTTGTGCATCCCAATGTATTTCACCTTCACCTTCCAGCAGTAGTAGTAGTGCTCTCATATTGCATTCTTTGTTTTTGTGCATTAGATACCTTTTTTATGTGTAATACTGTTGTCATAACCTTATGTGTCTGGTATGCATGCATGGTAATATAGTGTTTATATTTGAGGCCTTTATATTTTATTAGCATGAAGCTAATAGTAACATTGTAAGCACTGTTACGAGTGTTGGTTTTTTAGTAAATTAGATTGATCATTGCAATTATTTTTGAAATTTTCCTTTTGCAATTATTTTAACACACACATGCAAGTATTTTGTAAGTAAGTAATAGTTGTTTTATTATGCAAACAAGGGTAATCATTACCTATCTAATATAATGTGTTTTTCTTTTCTTTTTGCAGAAATGTATTGATAAACTCAAAGAAGGGGATAAAGTTAGGGTGTTGGATCCATTTGATGGTGATCTTGTGGGCATTGGGTGGATTCACTCCCTATCTATTGTACATGGAGTCAACTTGAAAGGAATGGGAGATGCAAATGTAAACATTTTGAAGGTCACAAGTAACATACCCCTTGTTTATGAAGACAAAATAGATGGAGTTGTTCGTCTGAAAGAGAAAGAGGGAACCTTCACACGGTGGCCACTAAAATATTTGCAAAAAATGACATAGTTGAACATTTTTATCATGTACTATACTACTAGTTAATGTAATTAGACATCCTGGCTCACTGCTTTCTGCAGTATTTTGAATGTGTTGTTCAGGGATCTTAATTATCATGGTGTATTTGAAAGAGCTGGAAACTCTTAGACAACTTTGACATTTTTCATTATATTTACATATATACTCTTAGAGAGATTTGACATCTTGTAACTTGATATATATATATGCCTTAATTTTTTTATTGCAAATTACCTTTATTTATCATGATGATGTTGAATCAATCTTTTGATTCTAGCATGTTGTAGCTTGTTCGTATATGTAATATTTTTATTTTCTTTTATGTTTTAGTTCAAGCTTAATATTATGTTAGTTTTGCATTATAAAATTTATGGTATTTTATAAATTATTCATTTCATGACTATATTTACTACCAAGTAATGGAAACCAGTAAATAAAAATGACTAAATATATGACTAAAGTAATGACTAAATTAATGACTAAATTAATTACTAAATAATGACTAAATTAATGACTAAATATATAAGTAAATTAATGACTAAATTAATCACCGCCATGACTAAATTAATGACTAAATTAATGACTAAATCAATGACCAAATTAATGACTAAAATCAATGACTAAATAAATGACTAAAATTGTTTAGTCATAAATTTATTGGTGTTATAAATGACGACAAATAAACCACTAATAGTCATGTGACTAAAGTTAGTCATTTATATACAAATTTTAGAATTTTATTTAGTCATATATTGTTGTTTGTGTACTAGTGATCCTACAAAACCTATATATAAAATACTAAGAACCTTTGTGCCTTATTACAAAACTAAATGGGTTAAGAAAACAAAATTCAATGCAAAAACTTCCTCACTAAACTCTTCCAATATCACCAATGAGAAAATACTCCATAAAAAATCAAATATGAGCTAGATCATTAAAAATATATATATCAACATTTGTGTACCTTTGAAATGACCCTAATAAGTATATACAACAAAAAAAATCCAATCAATGAATAGTTGAGGTAAATTACTATGGTCTGGCTTGTTATAGAATCTTGATGTTTTGATTAAGATAAAATGGGTAGGGCTCAAACCCATTATAAAATATCCATTAAGGCTAAAAAATGGGGCCTCACAAGAGGTGAGATAGCAAGAAAGAAAAAGAAAAAGAAAAAGAGACTAGAAACTAGAAACTAGAATCTAGAAACCAATAGAAATGGAGTCGGGACCAACAAAAGACTAGCAACCTGAGGAGGCCAATTAATATTCTCCAAGAAGATGGAGGCCTTTTATACCCTACCACTCCTTGGTGAGGAACTATAGTTTATCCTCAAAATATAAGGCTTTTGGATTATTGTTACCATTATTATCCATGAAAGAAAGCAACTCTTTCTCCAAGGACTTTCCTTTTTTATTGGATCTAGTAGGGAAGACACCAGAATTTTCCTCCCTATCTCTCTTTGCATGGTGGTTTTGGAGCTCATGTTCAAACACCTAGATAGTAACTATCATATTCTTTATAGTTTCTTTACTTTACTCAATAATCTCTTGAAAATTGGAGAGAATAGTATCCTAGTTGTAATGGAGTTTATAAATCTCCTTTCTCAAGCTTGCACAATCCTCAAGAGACCTAATAGCATTTTAAATTTCCCCAACCTCTTTTTTCTAGATTGGCCCAATTATCAAAATTTTGAGTCATGCCTTTCAATAGCTCATAGTGATCCACATCCTCCTCCTCACCTAATGAGTACCTAGTCTTTCTCAACATATACAACTCTAGATATTGGATTTTATCCTTTATCATGAGCAATTGGGCTAGAAACCACTTAAGGATGTCATTTTGAATATTAGTGTCTTTGAAAAGTTCATCTACTTTCTCTCGTAGAGATGCACAATGCATACAAGGGTTAGAGGTGTTTGAAGGAATGGCCTCTAACTCTTGAACATGCCCAATATCATGTTAGGGAGAAGAAGGGGGACTGGTAAATATAATGTGAAGCATCGACGTCGATCATGGTCATGATCGGAGAACTACGAGGAGAGACTTCAGGAGTGACATTAGGAGAAGGGGACTAGGAGGAGCCTGAGTTGTAATTTGAAATTAAAATTTAGGGAGGTTACTTAAAGGAGACATTTTCCTTACTAGTAGGAGTAGGGGAATTAGCCACATATGATTTTCCCTTAGAATCCCAAAGGGGATTTGACCTAGTGATTATAAGATGCAGGAGGGGGGTGGAATGGGTAGCCAAAGAGGGGGTTTCAAGGTTACTAGTCAAGTTAATAGGAACACTGTTGTGAAAAAAGAAGGGGTTAACAATACGATGGAGGGAAGACATGGTAGGAGAGAGATCCAAATTATACCAATAGAACCTGTATATTAATCCCTAGTGAAGAGGCACATGTTTTCCTTTATCTTGCATGGCTTAGAAAAATTGATCCAATGAGGAGTGGATCCAAAAGGAAAAGTTCATTTTCACGTTGTGGCAGAATTGATTTAGAATAGGAAAAAAATGAGCATGCATTATTTTAAAATGGTCATTGAGGGTAATATACCTTATTAGCACCTCTACAATATTCTTGATACCCTAGACAAGTCCTCACTATTATAGCCATTTTGCAATTTGTTGACTTTCTCACCTTTCTTTAAGAATTTTTCCATTTAATTTTGATAGTTCTTTTTAGGTTTCTTGTGAATGTTAGCACCCTCAAGATGGAAGCATGTGGTAGTCTCAATTAATTATAAAAAATAAAAATAAGGAATAATTTCTTCTTCATTGGTGACATGGGATAATCTCTTCTTCATGGCTTCTTATTCAAATGTCATTTGTGTGTTTTGTATTGAGTACAAAGAATCTTTCTAATTTTATTGTTTGAAAAAATTATTCCTTGTGTGACTTGATCCACTTGTAATGTTTACTTCATGTCCATTTCCTAGATATGTTATGATATTATTTATATGGTGTTGATCTTACATGGGTTAATATGAAATAAAATAATGATGAGTGAATAACACCAAGGATTGGATTCATCAATGGTGTGTGATTCATCAAGGAATTGTTGATAGTAGGGATTCGATTGTGCATGCCAAGTAATCCCAATGAAGGTAAGGATCTTGATGTACCTCCTCCTAGACAATTCATTTTTTTATGGAAATATAATGGATACACTATAGACCTTATCCAAGGTATTTTTATTCATTTCAGGTAGTTTTTCAAGAATATACTAGTCAAAGGGTCCAATGACCTAGAATATGTCTATATGGTTACTTATTCAGTCATATTGTATGGATTTTTAGCCTTCTAAATGTTCTTTCTAGAATTTGGTATTATAAATTTACTCACTAGTTCATTAGGTTCTTTCTTTCACAAGAAAAATTGATGGTATAAATAGCGGGGTTGGTGTATATCCTAAACTGATTTAAAAAAAACTAACTGAATCCATTCTATTATTGTTCTATGAGAAAGGTTCAAATACCATTATATGATTCTTAGCATTTCTGCATTTACTATATATAAAATTTGGAGAAAAAATTCATAGTTCTTGGGTAACTTGTCCAAGGGTCCTCTAGTTTTAAGGGGATAACTTTTGTTAGCTATAAAATATGTCATATTCAATGGTGAGGAAACAACAACTATTAATATTCTTGGCAATGTGGGACATAAGTGGGCTTGTTAGGCTAGAATTTTGTGGGATTTCAATGAAATTTGAAGGTTCAATCTTGATTTTCCCTTTATCACTTCTCTTCTTCCTATGTTGGGATATATCCAAGAGGCATCCTTTATTATGTATAAATCTAAGGAATCATTTTTATCTCTTGGGAGTGAATTAAATGATGTTTTCCATCTTTTGTAAGTTTAGACCCTCCTTTTAACACCAGTTGTATTGATAACCAATGGATAACTTAGTGGTATTTGTGATCAATTTAATAAGGGGTCTTTATTGATAATCTAGACTTATAGAATTATAATCTCAAATCCAATAAAAAATGATATATAAAAATACTTTAAAGTGCATATTTTTTCTTATATATCATTAAATACCTTTATCACACTCAAATCTATGATTATTTCATCAAATATATGAAAATTTTATCAAATCTAAAACATTCACTTTCTCTTAGAGATTTAAAAACTATATTAATCTATTTGATTAAATAAATATCAAAAGATGATTAGGGTTGAAGTGAAATAATTGAAATTAAATGGACAATGATAAATCCAATTCCATTTTTTAGATATGAATGGTTAATAAAAATTTAAAAAATTGATACTACAATAACCACTATTCATGCAATCATATGCAATATCAATGTTATCTTCTAAGGAAAAACATAACAATAGATTTTCAAATTGCGTCTAATCAAACCATCATATTACACATGCAAATTGAAGACACAACTTTAATTAAGAGCATAAAATATAGATTTAATCAAGTTATTCAAGAATAACTTAGAAAAATGAAATAAAATGTAGGTCATCACTAAGATCGTAACATCATTCATGAAACATAAGGCATGATCCTTGGATTTCCAAAAAATTATCAAGTTATTAAATCTCAATAGAATATCCACATTGAAATATTTATATACTTTTTTGTAATCCAAAAATGATTTCTAAAGCCTACAAACATTTCAAAAGAAGATATAAATAGGAATTGGGCATCCCAAAATTTATGGACCTGAAAGAGTTTAATTGGAACTTAAACATAGGTGACATACCTTAACTAAAAATTTGACTAAAACTAATTACAAATTGAACTAAAACTAAGAGTTATCAAATAAGTGTGAAATACCACACCACTTCAACACCTGTCAATCTAAGTGTTAATTTAATACATATATTCAAAGAATAAAGAATGTATAAAATAAAACTAGAACCTAAATCATTTTGAATATGGAAATTTTTTAGAAAAATATAAGGACTTCATTTAAGTCATTCATACTAAGCCTCTTATGATACTTCAAATTGATTCTTCAGAAAAAGATAGAATCTCAGATATCCCTTGCATCTCATCAAAATTGAGTAGCTCCTCCTAAAATCTTGTAATGTCAACTTTGATATTTATCATCAATCAATATAAATTTCAAACATCGAATTGTGTAATGATTACATAATTTTTTTGATTATCTTGGTGGTCAAGGCTACCATTGATGATATTTCCAAGAACATGCAAGAGAGGTCCTCAATGATTTTTTTGATCTTGGTTATTTCTTGTTCTGATAATATGGTGTTACTACTCAACTTGTCTTTACACTTCTGGGTATGTGCAGGATCATCATGGAAAAAACAGGCCCTTAAGTGGTGACAAAAAATCAAAAAATCAGAGTTAGGCAACTTGACGTAAAAATTTGAATAAGTTATCTATATTATTTTAAAAAAATATAAGAATAGAATCTATAGCAAATTGAATGTAGTTTCTAAACTACTAGGTTTATTTTAAAAAAATCTATTTGGTGAAAATTTAAAATTTCAATGCAGTAGTACTTAAATTTTAGGGAAAAAATCAGAAGCAAGTGTCTGTCAGAAATTTTAGGTTTACAAATTCCATATTTATCACCTCATGCATATTGAAAAACCACATTTGTCATAACAAAAACCGCATCTATCAGAAAACCGCATGCGTATTGCAAACCGCATCTGTCATAACAAAAACCGCATCTATCAAAAATTCCAAACTGTCTATCAATATCCGAAATGAGGTTCTAGTCAAATCACTGCATGTGCATGCTAAACCGTATCTATCAAAAATAGAACCACAACTGTTAGGTGAATCGCATTTGACTGTCAACAAAAAACTTTGAAAACCACAAACTAAGTCTGAAACATCACTGTTATTTTTGCTTTTGTTTCTAAAGATCAACCTTGGACAGAAAATGGAAAAAATTTGCTCAAAAACTTGCATTATTAGGTGTCATATATGTCTTAGTCATAATTCATCCTAAGTTGCATGCATTTAGATACTTTCTAGGAAATTGCATATAGTCAAATAGAACAACTCTCCGCGTCATTGGATACATTCATGTTCTGATTTGTCCTCATCATTGAACCTAGTCACTTTGGTCCTATTAGTGAATCTTTTCAGCTCAACAATCTAGTTTGGAAAATTCACCTTATCAATTGTCCTTGGCTTACAATCAGGTTCCTTGGTCAAACACAAATCATTGCATGCATGTATTCCATAGGTGGTAGGTTATACCAGTCTTAGAATCATTTACCATCATAATTCTACTCGAGATTTTGCATATTGTCCATCCTACCATACATCATCTTAGTATATGTCTTTTTAGAAATCATTTTAGTAACATCCTTATTCTCAAAAAAATCCACAAAAAACATAGAAATAGGTCATCTCAATTTGTAGACATAGTCTTCATTACCCTTTTTTGAGCAAATTTTCATAGTCGAAACAAGGTCTCAAAAGAAACATAAAGCAATGTCGGACCCCAACGAATTCATTAATCCATTCGGAAATCAACCATCAGGAAGTGAGAGACCACACAAACCTTTGCTTGAAAAACACGTCACTAGAGACACACATGGACAAATTTATATAGAAGAAATAGACGCCGCCGTACAAGATCCTGAGTTTGCATCCTTTATGGATGAGTGTTTGGAAAATGATCCCCAATGATATCTAGCAAAGTTGCTAGTAGAAGGTGCCACACTACCACTAGGATTTGATATTCATACTTTGAAAACACAATCTACTCAACCAATGCAAACTGCGACATCAAGTGTTTCTATTCCCCAAATTACCGCAGCGATACTAACTAGCGTATCTACTCAAACATCATCAATTGTAAGCACAATCCCTTTCAACGTAACACAGGGTTTACAATTTACTGCAGGGGCAGCTTCCTCCAACCCCTTTGGCACCAACACTACTGGTAAGAGATCCAATGCTGGCATGAGGATTCCTATACCACATCAGAACATTCAAACAGGAAATATTCCTATACCACATCAGAACATTCAGACAGGAAATATTCCCATACCAAATCAAAACATTCAGACAAGAAATATTCCTATACCAAATCAAAACATTCTAACGAGATATATTCCCATGCCAAATCACAACCCGTCACAGAACATGGCATATCAGAACACCTACATTGATCCAAACAACGAAAACAACATGTCCTTGACACAAGTAGATGTCCTCCAAAACCAAATGCAAACTCTTCAACAACAGATGGGCAACATGTCTACGTCAGGCAAATGAACTATCTCAACGCAAGATCTATGTCCATGTCCATTCAACAAAGTGCTTTATATGTCACCTTTCCCCCATGGATACATTAAACCGAATTTTCCTAAGTATAATGGGAGGAAGAATCCTTTGGAACACATTAGAGAACTCTCAATGGCATGCATGGACATATCATATGACCACACATACTTGATGAGGCTATTTCGTGAACCCTTATCGAGATAGGACTGGAATGGTTTTCTAAATTACCATATGGCATACGATCCTAGGGTGAGTTAGCTGAGAATTTTTTCAAACACTTTTCCTTTAACATAGACAACGAAATAACCATAGCTACCTTGTGTCACACAACACAAGAAGACGGTGAAACTTTCACCACTTTCTTCCAAAGATGGAGAAGTCTAGCTAGCAGATGTCCAGTTGAAATACCAGAAAAGAAAAAGGTCACGATATTCCTTGAAAACATCAATCCAAAACTGCGAAGTGACTTAAGGGTACACTGTTTTACTTCATTCCTATACTTGGTACAAAAGGGCATCATCCTTGAAAAAGGCCTTATAGACAAAGGATAAATTAAGGTACTAGGCAGAAATCCAGTGGTTCAACATCAAAATGCACCCAATGATAGGAATAAATTTTGGCCTAGAAACAAAAATGTTACGAATGACGGCATTGTTGATGCTAAAAACATACATACAGGACCAGTTATCACACTTAGAGGTTACAACCCCAATCAAGACATGATGAATAGTCCAGATCAAACAGCCAATTGTGTCCAAAATTCACAGCAACAATGACTGCAAAGGAGATTTTCTACACGTGAATTTACCCCTTTAGGGCAACCAATCAAGACTGTTTTCAAAGAGTTGATTAAAAATAATCTCATTAAACCTTTGGAACCAAGAGAATATGATCCTGGATAGTTTAAACCTTCATGGTGGGACGATAACACTTTTTGTGACTATCATCGAATAAAGGGACACAACCTACAACAATGTCGCCAACTGAAGAATATTATACAAGACTTTGTTGAAAACAAAACCATAGAGGTCAATGGGCAGAAAAATACCAGGAACAGTGATCATAAGGTCTTCACGGACCCATTACATGACCACACAAAAGGAAAATCCTCCAGTTCAGAAACCAAGAATTCTTTGTCAGCCAATTACACAAACACCAAGTATGACTATGGAAAAGGAAAGACCATATATAACCTTCAAGCTGTAAATGAACATGTCGATACCATCACCATCAAGAAGCATCCTGAATGTGTTGTAAATACACGCAGAACAAAGATAACTATTTCAGGACCTTCTTCTGAGACACCTACACAATCTTCCAAGTCTAAGTACAATCTCCTTGATCAACTGAGAAAAACCCCCGCACATATATCCATTTTGGAATTGTTGACATTATCACCTGAGCATCGATCCATTCTTGACAAAGCTTTACAGAACACGACTGTTCCTACAGACTTAGATGTCAATCATTTCAAAGAAATGGTGGGATATTTAACCAACTCGCATCATGCCACATTTTCTCAACAAGATTACTCAACCAAAAAGTTTGATCATAATGACCCATTACATCTTGAAGTCCTAGTCCATCAAACCAAAGTCATATGAGTCTTGGTAGACGGAGGAGTAGGTTTGAACCTGTGTACCCTAAAATTGGTTAAGGCATTAGGACTCTTAGAAGAATGCATAGACACCTCTAAGAGTATAGTCATCAAGGCTTACGATGATGAAGAAAGATCATCCAAAGGAGTTGTCACACTCCCTATCAGAATTGGCCTAGCAATTATGAACACTAGCTTCCAAGTCTTGGATCTCACCCTTCCGTACAACTTGTTGTTAGGTAGACCTTGGATACATGCAATGAAAGTTGTACCTTCAACATATCACCAATGTCTTAAATTGATGTATAATGGCACCGAGATCACAATTGATGGTGATCCAAATCCTTTTCAGTATCGTACAAGCCTAAGGGAAATTCCATAATCACAGGTACCAGTTAACCAAGAAACTTCATCATCCACTTTATCCCTATACATTGACCCATCACATCTTACTAAGTCCATTTCATTCAAACCACCATCATCCACTCCTAAGGTCGAGATCTAAGACAAGGGTTGTGGAGAATATTACATAAAGGCATCATATTGTGTCAGTCAGTTGATTCCACCTAAGGCATATGGCTTACCCATGGCAGATAGAAGATAGTCAGTAGTCACATTTCATGTTCCCCCTACAATGATATTGACTAAATGGGGAGAGTTAAGTGAAGAAATTATGGATCAAGGTGATATTAACTCTTGGTTGTACCAAGAAGACAATGAATACCCCTTGCCGTCTATTCAAATAGCTAAGGACCAATATGGAAAAGGCTTTAAGATAATGCAAAACAAAGGCTATGATAGGAACAGTGGGTTAGGACTACGTCAAAATGGAAGGATGGAACCGATCACTGTCTCACCACGACCAAAATACCTAGGGCTAGGGTTTCAACTGCTTAGACTTGGGTTTCCTAGTACTTCGTCACCATTTCAAGAGGAAGTGAGTGCTTGTGCAGACATCGATATATCTCATAAACCACTTCCCCTAGTTTATGATGAATCTCTTGACTCAAGCGATTGTGAATGGGATTCCCTTTCCTCTACCAGTACCATGAACATAGATGCTCTATTTGGAGAATTGGACCTAGAGATAAAACCTGTACCAAAACCATCTAGTCCCTGTCATCAAAAACACTTGTCCAAAGAAGAATGGCATAAGCATTATTATTGGGAAACCCTTGATCATGCATCTTGGGCACCTGACAAACCATCTTCTAATTACTCATCCCTTACAATAGTCCCACAGCAGAGTTTACCTACCCATAGGAAAAAGAACAAGGAGTTAGTCCAAAACTTTTGTGATCATGTCAACCATTCTATTCACCTTGTCAGCTTCCACCTTTGATAACTCCAATGATGACATGCCTCTCATATATCCCGAACTTATCGACTAGTATCAACAAGGTACACCCATCATAGACACATTCAAGAATGACAGAGAAATTGCTAAGTTCATGGGACTTCGAGAAGGCATGCCAAGAGGGGATCATAAAGTTGGTTTTACCATAGACTTGGATGACAAAGCATATTTTGGGGAGTCTATTTACACCTCTAGTCGCAAAAATGAAGATAAAAATAAAAATGAGAAAGATGAGAAAAATAATGAGTCCCTAGGTGAAAACTGAAAGGCGCCTTTGGACAAAGAAACAATCAAAATAAAGGACATATCTAAGGGCGAAAACCTCTCAGAGGCACCCAAGGATAGAGGTTTAAATATTCTCCCCTTTGAACAAGAAAAGTTACCGATGCTAGTAGAAGAGTTTGTTGAAGTCAACATAGGTACAGAAGAGAATCCTCAGATGGTATATTTTGAAGCTTCTTTAACAGAGACAGAAAAACCCGAGTCTAAGGACTTCTTCAAAAAGAGACAGATAAACTTTGCATGATTGTATGCAGACATGCCTGGGCTGGATCCAGACCTAATATTGCACCATTTACCACTACAGCCAGGTATTAAGCCAGTCAAATAGAAGTTAAGGAAAATGCATCCACATATTGCTCTATTAGTCAAAGCATAACTCAAGAAACTCTTGGATGTAGGATTCATAAGGACGATAGACTATGTAGATTGGATTTCAAATCTTGTACCAGTGACTAAACCAACTGGGGGTATCTGTATTTGTACATACTTTAGAGACATCAACAAGGCATGTCCTAAGGATGACTTCCCTTTGTTGAACATAGACATGATAGTAGATCTTACAGCAGGATACGAGATGCTATCCCTCATGGATGGTTTCTCTGAATATAACCAAATCAAAATAGTAGTCGAAGACCAACACAAGATAGCTTTCACGTGTCCATGGGGCACATACTATTGGAATTTTATGTCTTTTGGCCTTAAGAACGTGGGAGCTACCTATCAACAGGAAATGACTACAATTTTCCATGACTTTATACATACTCTCATGGAAGATTATGTCAATGACATTATAACTAAATCAGAAACAAGTGCAGATCATTTGAAGGTTCTAGACAAGATATTCTAAAGGCTAGAGAATTACAACATCAGGTTGAATCCAAAGAAATGTGTCTTTGGAGTGAAATCAGTGAAACTTGTAGGGTATATCATTTATAGAAGAGGCATTGAAGTAGATCCAGAGAAGGTAAGAGCTATCATAGAAATGCCTCCTCCAGTCAGCATTGTTCAACTAAGAATTGTACAGGGAAGATTACAGTCCATCAGGCATTTCATAGTACAAATGGCAAACAAAATACACGCATTTCAACATTTACTCAAGAAAGGAGCACCATTTGTGTGGACACCTAAATTTCAAGAAGCTTTCCAACAAATCAAAGACTATTTTATCACTCCACCAGTCTTAATGCCACCTACAGATGGAAAACCATTGATACTATACATTTCAGCAACTCAGTCGGCATTAGGGGCTCTTCTTGCACAAAACAATGATCAAGGTCAAGAAAGAGCAATCTATTACATCAGTCGTACCTTGGTAGGATATGAATTGAATTATAGCAACATAGAATGTGCATGCCTTGTGGTAGTCTTTGCTACTCAAAAACTTTGGCACTATATGCTAAATCGTCAAACAATGTTGGTAGCAAAGATAGATCCCGTCAAATATCTCCTAAGTAAGGTAGCATTAACAAGTCGATTGGCTAAATGGGTTATGATACTTAGCGAGTATGACATCCAACATGTGGAGACGAAGGCTATAAAAGGATAGGTGATTGCAGATCAGTTAGCGGATGAACCTGTGAAGGCAAACCATCCTTTATTCATAGATTTTCCTAATGAATTTCTCTTCAACATTGACATTAAAACCGAATGGAAATTATACTTTGACAGATCACATACAAATCGTGGTTCAGGAGTAGGTATTCTATTTTTAACACCTCAAGGCGATACCATTCCTAAATCATTCAGGATTTCTTTCCCTTGTACCAACAACATAGCAGAGTATGAAGCCTTAGTGACAGGACTAAAAATGGCAGTACAGTGGAAGATTAAGAGTCTACATGTTTTTGGCAATTCTCAACTAGTAATCCGGCTAGTAAACAATGATTACGAGACTAAGGATGAGAAGCTTGCCCCTTACAAGCACATGGATGATAGTTTCAAGCAATACTTCAATGATATTACCTTTCAACAAATACCACGTATTCAAAATAGGGCTGCAGATGCTATGGCAACTGTGGGTTCCTTATTGGATATTCCGAGTAACGTGCCTATGTTTGAGTTTCTGATTGAACAGCTGTTGGCCCCCACCTATGATTTCCCCAATTTTGTGATGGTGTGTACAATTTTTGGTCCTACTTCCCCTCGGTATAAAGACATATTCGACTATCTAACTAACCAAACTTTACCTCTAGACCTATCAAATAACCAATGTTGAACCTTCATCCGTAGGTCAGCTAAGTACACCATCATCGGAGAAACTCTATATAGTTGTACCTTAGATAACGCCCTGATGAGATTTCTCGATGTTGAAGAAGCACAAACAACTTTGTGAGCGGTGCACGAGGGTATATGCGGATCCCATTCGAGTGGTCCTACTTTATCCCATAAGATTATGAGACTAGGTTATTATTGGCCTACAATGGAGAAAGACTCATATATCTTTGTAAAGAAATGTAGATAGTGTCAAATACACAAAGATTTGATAAGAACACCAGCACAAGAGCTTCGTCTGATTACATCACCCTGGCCCTTTGCCCAATGGGGACTTGACCTCATAGGTAAGATACACCCTCCATCATCCAACAACCATAAATTCATCATAACCTCCATTGAATACTTCACCAAATGGATTGAAGCTATTCCCATGACCTGCATTACTGACACACAAATATCTAAGTTTATCTTAAACTATATCATTTGTTGGTATGGTGTACCCAAATCCATACTCACATACAATGGCAGCCCATTCAAAAACCAAGAAGTACGTCATCTATGTGAAGAGTTCCATATCAAACATCATTTTTCCACCCTATATTACCCACAAGGTAATGGCCAAGCTAAGGCATCTAATAAAACCATTGTTAGAATCCTGAAAAAGACTATCAATGACGTTGGTCATGACTGGCACCTACAGCTTAATCCTACCTTATGGGCTTACCACACAAGCATTTGTACTCCCACTGGCACCACTCCATACTCCCTAGTATTCGGATCTGAAGCTATCTTATCTATTGAGGTTGAAATACCTTCCCCAAGTGTATCCTTGAAAGGTCACATTGACGATGAAGAATACCATGTATCTAGATTACAAGAGCTAGAATTACTGGATGAATGAAGATAGAAAGCACTAGACCATTTGCAAGCATATCAGAATCGTCTTCGTCATAGCTATAATAGCAGAGTTCTAAATAGACACTTTGACATTGGTGACCTGGTTTTAATGGAGAATCCTTAGAATCAAGCTGAACGAGAAAAGCCAGGTAATTTTGAACCTAACTGGTTGGGGCCCTATATAGTCATAGAAGCTTTTGGATCAGGGGCGTACCAACTCTCTACTCCTAAAGGAGAGCCACTTTTGTCACCTATCATCAGCCTTCACCTAAAGAGGTTCTATGTGTAGCTTCTAAGAATCCATGTCTTAATCTAGAAAATACAAAAAAAATGGAAAAAACAAAAAAATGGTTCCTTGATGAAAACCTGGCAAACAGGTGTCTTTGTAACACCAAAAAAATTGAGAAAATCAAAATAGTAAAGAGAAATAATCCGTCCAATAGTGAAAACCGCTTCGGTGGCACTATAGATAAGTACCATGGTGAAAACCTGGCAAACAGACACTATGTGTAGTCAAACTCGCTCTTTCATCTACCATCATTCCAATCGGACTTTTCCACCATCACTCATAATAAATGGTTGTCCTATCCATTGCTTGGAACGATTGACATCAAAGTCCATTCTATCACATTCCCCACTCCATCTCGCAAGTCTTATTCTCGACTGGGGGAAATAGTCAAACTACGTTGCCTCTACGACTGGGATGTAGGCAAGGCCATCAGCCAATGTGCCCACGAGGCATTAGGTCTATTTGTCTAGGTTTGTCATGTATCACACACATCAAAATCATGACTCTTTGTACATTCAAAGTCATTGGTCATGTCGAACTACAAGGTCTCTGCATGTATAATGTAGGCAAGGCTAATCAATTGATGAGCTCCTAAGATCGCACTAGGTCAGTCCAATAGGTTTCATTCACATTCACATTCACTATCACACATGATGCATATTATCAACTTAAGTTCATATCTTTAGTCAGTTATGTCAGTTAAAGTTGGTCGAACTACGAGGTCTCTGTGTGTACAATGTAGGCAAGGCTAATCAATCGATGATCCCCCAAGGCCGCATTAGGTCAATCCTTTAGGGTATCATCTCAAGTCATACATGGTCAATACACACACACACTTTTAATCAGTCAATGAATCAAAACAATTCATGCATCAACAAGACAACATCTCAAACTGTCATCAAGTCAATATCAAACACATTGTCAAAGTGATCAACATATGTCTTAGCAAGATATTTCTTTCTTGTCAATAGACGTCGTCCAATTGTCATAGTCTCATGTAGCTTGTCGCATCAACTTCATCAGGCTCCAACTTCTTATACGGCACGTGTCTTTCTGAAACCAGGCTTTTTCATGCCTTATAAATAAGTCACCAAGTCAAAACTAGACTCAACGTCTTATGCGGTATGCGTCATTCCTCGCATTACGCTATGTCAAACATCAAAAAAATCAAACAGTCCCACAAGATCAAGTTTTGGTGAATACTTTTATTTGGATTTATGACTTTACATCTTATTTTGTCTTATCTTTTTATCGATTTATGAATTAGTCTGGTAACTAGCTTTCTCAAGGATGTCCCTTGAAGGATCTAGAGAAGCAAGGATGTCTCAGGACTCTCTCTTTTCTTTTTTTTACTATTGTATGTCACCTGTCTTTTTAGCTTTGGTTTTTGAGTCATCTTACTAGTTTTCTCAAGGATGTCCTATCAAGGATTTAGAGGAGCAATGACGTCTCATGACCCATATTTTATTTGTTTTTTGTATATGGTTTGTTAAGACAACGACGACTGGGGCATCTTGTCCTTAGTATGAGTTAAGACACTCCTTGTCTACGACTGTCTGTTTTTCACAAATGGATGAATTTGTACACTATGGTATATCTCATATCATAGTGTGTACTATCCATTTGTGTCATGTCCCACCCAATGATGAAAAAAAATGCAAGCATAGCATATTCGGAAAAATATCGAAGATCATATATTTTTCAGTCAATTAACCTTCGTTATTTCTTACTAACATTCTGAATTCATTCGTTCTAACATTTCTCTTCTCTGACATAATGATAAAGTCTTGTGACATAAAAAAAACATTAGATCATTTGCATATGCATACATATTATAAGCATTTCATATAGTTATGTTGCATTTTACACATATAGGAACATTGACATTTTCATTGCATAACTACGAAATCATGACATAATAGGCATTTCATCATTATAAGATACATAATGTAAACATTGCATGTACATATCACCATCACATATAAATAAGCATCATATAGAACATTACATCTATTCTCAAATAGAATCATTATAAACATCATAAACTCATCGTGTAGAAACATTAATTCATAACACATGTACATACATCATCTAGGAAACATAATCATTTAGAATAAATGCATCACCATAAAATAGAATTGCATATCATATGGAAGCCACCAAAAATCATATATATCGCTCAAAATAACGTGTCACAGTACAATGTTAGAATGTATCCGTAAATAAAAATGAGCTCGCAGGCTCTCTAATCAAAATACAATATCTACACATATAACAAGTGTCAACGTGTCCCACTGCCACGAAGGTGCTCTCTATGAGGTGGAAGGCCTCTCATACGGACCTGCCCTCGGTGGTCCTACCACACCCTCTATACTCTGTGTCTTGGTGTGACTCCTGCCCTATGATCTCTAACTACGAACCTCTGAAAAGCTAGGAGCTCATCTCTTTATTGGCACCACTGCCTCATATAAATCCCTATAATAAGTAGCTCTCTACTGATCTGACTAGCTCGTGTACCATACCATCAGATGAAGTGCCATTACATAGACGTCTGACCTCTATGAACTATTGCTCTATCTCCTGTCTCTGAGCTATGGTCTGATCCCTCCACATGAGTGCACTGTCTCTCTTCGTACGAGCACTATCTCTCTCTGCATGTGCACTGTCTCTCTCTGAACAAGCACTGTCTCTCTCTATCCTCATGGCATCAAACTCTGTTGTCATCAATCTCAGTCTCTCCTCCAGGGCCTCCCTATCACCATCCCTAGGGGCATCATCCTCCCATCTCCCTTCTACAATCTGATCTCTGAGCTCTCTCTCCTGCTCCTCCATAGGTGCCTCCTCCTCAACATCCTCCTCCTCAACATCATCCTCCCCATACCCTGCCATAATACCTAGAGGATCTATATCTATATCCATATCCTCATCCTTTGCGACATCCTCTCCCCCAATATCCACATCAACTACCTCCTTGGCCACATGCTCATCTTTGACCTATGCATTAGCTCCACCTCCAATGTCCAACATCAGTACATCCTCTACCACTGCCTCTCGGATAGATGAAAGTCCACCTACTCGTCCACCTCTCTGACCTCTTCGAACTTGTCTACCGCCTCTGCCACCACCCCCTCCTCTGCCATCATCCCCACCACCCCTCCCTCCAACTCTACCACCTCTACCTCTCCTCCATCCTCTCGGCCCTGTGCCTTGTCTCTCAACTGGTGTCGGCTGGTCCGGGTCTGTGTAAGGAACAGGACAATGCTCTGCCCACCATGTGTCATATGCAGCTATAGTCCCTGGATCTGCTGCTCCATCTCTCCATCCCCACTGTAATGGTTGTAAAGCCTATATCTCTACCTCTATAGTAGCTACTAGAATCATGGGCCCCTAATGTGGAACCTCTCTCAAAGAACGAGCAAAATCTACTCTACCTCGAGGCTCATCTTGAATCTTTCGAAACTATCTCAAAACTCGATCTGGCAAGTGTCACTCTATGATGTGCACACTCGAAACAGTCCCCCCAATCAAGTACTATGTCTATCTGCAATATGGAAAATGTATATCCTCATTAGACCACTGCTCACAGTCCATGTATGCTCTCCAAGTGAACTAATCTAAGATATCGAGTGCATGTCTCCAATATCTAGTATCTCCCACATGGCTCTGAGTGATGTGTTCCATGTACCGGAAAACATACGAAGATCTCTCTCGTCACATTATATTAATTGGAGGACGAAAAAAAACTATCCTCTCCCATGCCCAAACCATCAGGAGAGTGGTCCCACAACTCAATGATTGTGCATCTCTATATGCAATATCATGTAAATGGAAATACAACATCCCTAATAGACATGAACCCCAGGCATACACAGTCTCTCTCTCTAACATACCCACCAACATCTCTCCCCATCCAATAGGAAAACCATGGCCCCGTTGATCTAGTAATACTATCCCACCTATAAGTGTACATAGGATACAGTCAATCCTATCGTATCTATCTGCCAACACTGGCCATCTGGTCTCATAATGCTCAATGTCGAGCCTACTAATATCATCAACCTGATAAAATCTGGCTAGCTCAGTCAATCCACGCTAGGTATTGTACATCACCCACTCTCCTCTAATCAGAATTCTAAGTATCCTATACACATCCTCCAATGTGATAGTCGCCTCCCCAGTCAGCATATGAAATGACTATGTCTCGGAGTGCCATCGGTCGCACAGTGCAGTGAGCATCCCTCTGTTTGCCCGAATAGTGGGCATCAAAAGACAATGACGCAGACCAAGTCTCCACAAAAGTTGTATCTCTGCACTAATCAAACGGTCTCTCAGATCGAAGGTGTCTGGACGTGACTCCCGCATGTAGATCGCATCTAAAACAACCTACATTTCAACCAACATGTCAAAAAAATTCAAGTTTTTCTTAGAAAAAAAAAATTGGAAAATTTTACCAGCTAAATGCGGCTCACTTTAACAGATGCGATGGATTCATACAAATGTGTTGCATGACAAGGCATTTGCGTCGCATATTCCATATGCGTTGCACATCACCGATCCAATTTCTATCTACTACAAATCCGATGCATAAAAGCAAATGCGATGCATTTCCTATAACTTGTCTATCTGCTACATATGCATTTCACTAATGCAAATGTGGTTCACTAACCTACATGTGTATATTCCTAATGCAGATGTGTTCCATAAATACATATGCAATGCATAATAATGCAAATTTGTTTAATGCCTAAAATGCCTATCCTAGCCTAGGCATGTTTTAGCATATGCGTCGTTCCGCTGCCAAATGTGGTGCATACGACGGCATATGCATCAATCCCGAAAGACCGCGTATGATAATTAAATTTTCGAGGCCTAAAACTACGTGCAAAAATAAATTTCAAGAGTTCATTTTTGGGTACATAATGGTGGTCCTGCGTCAGCTGGCCACCTGAAGGTCCGGATCCAATATCCTCGATGTGCAGCGTAGGGAATGGGAGCCATCTTTGTCCAATAGTCAGAGCAAAATCTTAGTTCTTCAAACTCCTCCGAGTGCAAATGAATTGGTTTCCAACCTAATTCTTATTTATAACTAGGGTTTGGGTGGCATTTCTTCTAACCTAGTTTATTGGCCACTTAACCTTTCAACTTCTAATGACCTGTAAACGTCTGTATCGCATTCAAATTCAATTCCGTCAACTCCATAGCATTTCTGACTGTCAAATTGACTTATCGGGAATATTTTTTGATTTTTTTGAATTTTTTCAAAAATTTGTCAATTTTCCCGAGGGGGCATACCCTAACCTGTTTCATGTTGGGGCACGATCGAGGCATATTTTCTTTGACACAACGTTGAAACAACATTGTATTAAAGAGGGGCAAACTATAGACACCGAAAATTGGTCTAGGCCTACGAGTATCACTTTCGACATAATTTTCTATTATCCATGGTCATTGATTAAATAATGTTAATTATTTAATTACCCTTTCTAACACATATTTCCTCTATTAATTAAATACCATTCTTAATTAATTCATAATGACCTTTATTCAACTTGATTAAATAAATAAATCATATTTATTTAATTATGTCGCTAACTAATTAATTCTTCTTTCTTAATTAAATATTTATTATTTAATTACCCCTTTGTCATATTTCAACTATAATTAAATATTTATTATTTAATTATTCATTTAACCCCGTTTATCTATAATTAAATATTTATTATTTAATTATTCAATTTATCCTTTTCAACAGTCAAATTAAATAAATTATATTTATTTATTTAATTAAATCATTTCATTTTGGAATGTTGAATTAAAATAACATTTAATTCATATTTTAATTATGTATGTCACATTCTTCTATCAATCAGTTGACTAATCATTCATTCACCTTCTAACTCAAGATCTATTTTTAAATCTGCCAGTTATCTTCGGTTTTGGTATCTGATTGTTTCTACGAGAGGACTCTCTATCACAACTAGTCAGTTAACTAGTTCTAACTCATGTTCATGAATGCATTTATTAATTAAATATCTTTATTTAATTAATTAACTTATGTATGCATTTGAATTCTTCATCTTCAAGTTCTAACTTTGTCTTTGACATTCAAATTCTATTTCTTCTATTTTTGAAGACTCTTAATTGAAGATTAAATTGTTTATTTAATCTAGAACTTGTGTTCTTTCTATTTTCGAATAGTCTTGACACAATATTGAGTTCTCGTTCTAACTTAGTCTCTATCCTATAGTCTTTTCCCACTCTTTTCTCACTCTTTTCTAACTCACATTCTATCTGACACAAAACTCACATCGCATGACATTTATCAATCTCGTCCATTGATCTCTCTTTCAATCTAAGCCGATCGTTCAAAAACCCAAAATCTATAAAATGACCTGTCATTATCATTATTCCTCCTCCTGAAATCATACACTTTTGAGAAGAAACTTATCTTCAATATTTTTCTTAGACATTCAACAAGGTTATGCTTGCATCAATACTAAAAATTTGAGGGCAAGAATACTGAAACAAAAAAATGGAGAAGAGCAATCGAGATAATTCAAAGGATTGAATGCATATTTGGTGAGAGCTTTCCAATTGATTTGTTTAGTTTAATTATTTTTACTTGTTTCGTTCTTTGTTGTTTGATTTAGATTAATATTGGTTAGATTAGAATTAACATCGTCTATTCTAGTTGCAGATCTTATTCCATATTTTATTCTACGTTACAGGCTTTAAGCATTATGCTTAGTAAAAATTTGTATATGCTTCGGAATCAAGTTTTGGTAATACCCCTTGACTCATGCTAATTATATTAAAATAGGTTTCATTTCTTTAGCCTGGCATCCTTTGATTGATATTTTAACTTATATTGGGTTTTGAGAATCAGAGATAAACTTTGTCAGTCGCTTCAAAAGATAGATGAATATTAGGGGAAACACTTGGTTTTTGATGGCCGAAAGTCTTGTTATAACCCATGTTGATGCAATCTTTCAAGATTTGGATTTGAAGACATATTTTTTATATTGTCTCAATAGTTTGTAAATGTTAAGAGTTAGGCCTAACACCTAATGGCTAAAAGCCTCATTATGGATTGTTGAGGTGATCTTTCAGGGACCAGGATTTGTGGTTGTTCTTTATCTTCTTCTTTTTCCAAAATCACCAAACATTATGAGGTAGGTTCAATCTCCAATCTCCAAAAGATTTACTCAATAAGTTAATTAAGTAAAAATGTGTCAAAGGAAGCATTGTCAGGCATTTGGGTTTGAGATAAACCCTTACACTTTAGGAAATAATTAGTTTAGATGTTAGGTTGAAAACTTGAAACTATTTATTAAATTTCTCTTAAGGTAAAAGCATTTCTTTGAAGCATGATCTTTGATGACCAAAAAATATTGATAAACAAATGCTAAGTTGAAAGGCTCGATAGGGATCAAGGATTAGTGATACGTTAAATTTTGATTATTAATAAAGATAATTAAATTAATCAAAGACCTGAAACCGATCGAGGTGTAATGATTTCATCGAAAAACAACTTTGAACAGTGTGTTAGGATTTGGGAGGTTTGAACCAGGGTCAAAACAAAAGATGACAAATTAAAATAAAAGGAACCATAGACATCAAAAACAAAAATGATGAAGTTCCAAGTTGAATCCCATGGATGAAAGTAGAAAGCCCAAACCAATGAAAACATATATAAATAAAGTAGAGATAAAGGTAAAACATAAAACACAAATGGAAACCACTATTAAATCCAAACCTAAAGCATGAGAGCCCTACCTAGTTTGATTGCAAACTTTGAGGAAGAGTTGAAGCAAAAATAATGAAGGAAAATATGCACCAACAATACATGACCACAAAAAATATCCTCACGCACATGATCAACACAATTTCACAATTCTCAGGTAGGAAACAATGAGAACTAATGATTAGAAACATAAAGTGAGTAAAAATGAGATCGAAAGACAATAAAAACTATTGGGGAATCGCATGCCAAAATGGAATTAATTCTTGTTAGAGGATTTAATGTCATGCCAGAAGGGGTGGGTGTGATGACAAGATGGGCACCCAGTCAAAAAATCAAAGATCAATATTCTATTATAACTCATGACTAATGATAGAAAATTGATGTTTGACAGGCTAACAAGGCAAGGAAGACAAAAAATGATGGTTGGGGTTCAAGACTGACAAAGAAGACATGCTTGAATGACAAACCCCAAAAAAGGGCAAGAGACAAAAAATAACATGAAAGAAGAGAAAACAAAAGGATGACAAAAAGGGGGGGTCCCCATTTGGCAAGACAAATGGGACATGGGTTCAAGGAACACCAATGCTAAACACTAACTAATTCACTATAAATTATAGCTAGCTAATGGATTTGTTTGGTGAGGCTCCCCCTAAACCTAGAGGGTCTTCTAATATAGAAAACGGTATATGCAAAAAATTAATTCCATCTCTAGGTTCTATCTAATATTTAGGTATTAGAGTCTAAGTAATGAGGAATATTTCTTAAAGCTATAAATGGAAAGACTCTACAATATTTAAATCCCCTAGCATAGATTTTCTAACCTAGACAACTACTTCATATTGTTTTGGTAGAAAACTTATTATTACCCATCTAGTTTTTCCACTTTTGATCACCAAGATTCTTGAAGGGTAAAGTTAGACAATTATGGTGGATAATTACAACATTTTATTGATTCAGTTCTATTGTAGTTACATGTATCCATAGAAAGAGATTTACTACCACTTGCAAGAAATTTACAAAATAAATAATGACAAAACACACTAAAAATAAGAGTAAGAGAATGCTTGTATATTAATTTCATGGTGTCATTTTGAGGGGGAAATCTTGTTGATAGAGAATAAAATCTAATTAAATACTTAATTTTCATCTTCTTACCTAAATACAACTACATATAAAAACTAATGAAAACCACTATACAAAGAATACACACTCAATAATTTATTTAATAATACATATATGAGAATGTAGGTACTAAATATGAAATAGGAACTCAAGTGGATGCAAATGGTAAGTTAAGGGAAGAGAAGAAATTGGAAAAGTCCATATTTTATGGACTAGGAGGAAGAGAACTAACTGAAGTGGTAGATATAATGTGGCCAATATATTTAATATTTTTTATCCTTTGGAATGAGATAAAATCATGGATTGTAAGGATCAATTAGGCATGATGGATGGGTGTGATCATCAAGGGTGACTACATAGTCTCTAAAAATATATTAGTGGTCTACATCTTTTATCACTTAGAAAATTTTGATTGAGCTAAGTAAGCCTCATGGTCAAAATATTATTTAGGTGAAGAAGTGAAAGATAACATCAACAAGGTTGTAGGAGAAGATGGAAGAAATATGGTTAAATTTATATAGGAACTATGATGGAGGAGGATGGATCAATGGTCAACAAAATGAAAACTATGAAAAGTATGTGTAATTAACGAAAGGGATGCTAATAGAGAAGAAAGAAAAATAAGAGTCGTTTAAATATTTATAGAAATGGGAACCTTATAGGAGGAAAGTTTTGATGTTTTAGCCATTTTGACATATAAATCTTCAAAAAAAATTGAATGTATATTTTCACTTCTTCCTTAATGTTTCTTAATATGTATAAATAAATAAACTATTAAACCTTTTCCATATAAAATAATTAAACAAAGTATGGGCTTGTTTTTTAAGTATCATATAAATTTCCTATGATACACCATTCCTAGATAATACACTATAGCTTACTTTTAAACAAGTTAAAAAGCTATGCGATGGAAAGAGAGTGCTAAAAAGATATAAAATAACATCTCTAATTTGAATGCAAAACAAAATGAATGTGATGACAAGATGCAAGAAGGTATTTTTTATATAAAACTAGAAAATTTAGAATAACATCTATCAAAATGTTGTACTGACCATACCAATATGGTTGCAACTAATGCAAAAATATGATAGTTATTGTATCAAAAAATATATATACTAGATAAAAAACATGGATTTTGTAATAGTGTCCTTTGTAATATTGCTAACCTACACAACATGTAGTGGTGACCTCTACTAATAAAAAAATGGCTTTACAATTGATTAATGCATTTATCTATAGGTCGTCATTGTGCTTATAGATATAGAACTTGATTTACATGTAAAAATATGCTTAAACATTTATATTGGGACAAGAAAAAATTGCAAGGAATTTTTAAGAATACCCTCAATTGGATCCTTATTTTTTATTTTTCAAGCCTATATATAGTTTAGAAGAGAGCAAGTAAGTTAGGCTAAGTACAAGGTTTTCTAGTAAGTTAGCTAATATAGGAATTTTCTACATAATTTCTACTAATGTGGAGTGCAATTGTGAATGAATGAAGTAAGGGTTGTGGAGCTTACCAAGGATGTCAAGGGGTTTTGGTTTGTATATGGGATGATATAATATTTATATAGTAGTAATTAAGGAGGTAGTAAAAATGGAGATACAGGAATATTGGGAGTAGTTCACATAGGAATGCCACTATAAAGGGAAATAAAATATTTTGGAGAATGTCTATGAGAAAAAATGATAATAATCTATAATAGGAAGAAGGATTCAATGCATTGTTGTAAGAATGATTACAAACTTTTAACATCTAGAATAAAAATGCAAAAAACATCCAAATTAAAAGACAATTACAAGAGAGATCTTCCAATTATGGGTTGAAATTGATTATTTACTTCAAGCTACCATGAATGATAGTCATTGTAAAAATAAAAATGTGACAAGGATTAATTTTTAATCATTCTAAAATGTTTCCTTATGCATAAATGTTAACATAATCATAGTATTGACTAGTTCACTATCATGATTATGTTAGTATCTATGGTGGCACATAATTTCAATAAGTTGGGGAAACAAATAGATATATAAGCTAGAAACTTTGTGTTCACTTGGAATTCTAAAAATTAGTAAAAGGTTATGTAGATATGAAATAAAGCATGAAAAGGTTACATAGATATGAAATAAAACATGAAAAGGTTGTGGACTTTAAAATGAGTGCTTAAAATTGAGAAGAAATTGTGAAGTAAGCAAATCCTAAATACACACTTATAGTGGAAAATCTCATAGCATATTCCTATCCTACAATAATCCTCCATTTCCCATAGATTTAATTACTCCCTTGGAGCACCCTTGAGTCATCATCTCATTTTTTTTATTTGTTCTAGAGACCTCATCCTACTAGCATGCTTTATGTCTCAATTTTTATAACTTTTCCACACACCACAACACCTTCAATCATAGGGATTAAACACACCCCCAAAATTTACAAATATGGTGAGATTGAAACATTTCATACTTGAAGGGTTATTGAGACCGCCTCATAAATCTATCTCACCATTTCCTCCCTCTAGATTAGGCAAATATTACAACATCTCACGTGAAAGTCTCTAGATATTGCATACATTAAAAGATAAATAAAGGTGAAAAACTTTTTTTAAAATGTCAACAAAAATTAAGACATGAGCGTCTATTATGACTCATAAGCATGCCCTATGAGACACAAGTATGACCTATTAGACATAAGGACCTTGCATATTTTCTTGGGATCTCTAATAGACCTCCAAATGCTTGTTCCAACCCTTGTTCTCTTTCTACAACTACCAAACTACATCAATATTCAAACCATACATGTTTATCACCTCTCCTTTTGTCAAGTTTAATCTTGGTTTAAATTTAGAATCTGTTTTTTTTATTATTTCTATTAAAAATATATATATATTGACTTAAAGAAAATACAGTATTGATAATTGTAAAAACTAAAGTACTTGTTTAGGACTTAAATGTTGCATATATTTTATATGTTATCATGATTATAACTTCTTTAAGAACATTATTTGCTATCTTCTGCAGCATATCCTGAAAGTTGGGGTTTAAATCAACAATGTTTGAAACAAAAATGGATACCAAATTGGAAGGAAATATGCATTGTGTTATTTATTTGTGTTCTTTACCCACAAATTAAACATGTACATCTTTTTTTATTTTAATAAATAAGATAAAATAGGAAAGTAAATGGATAATGATACAAACCAGATAATTTGTGATATAAAAATATAATGGATAATTATTTTTTTAAATAATAATAATAATAATGCTTTTTATAATAGAATATATGTTTAAATAAATAAATAATTTGCATTGTTAAGTAATAGATTTTATAATTGCAAGTGCTATTAATTCAGATATCATCAATAAATACTATATCTATTAAACATTAGTACATATTAATTCCAAGACACTATATATGAACTAGTATCTCTAGAAAATCAATAATTTTAATATTTTATTTTTTAAAAGACCCCATCTTTGTTAATATTTGAAATGTTAAGTTAAAATAAATTAGATCTAAACAATATATTAATCCCATCTCACAAAAAATAAAACATTAATAAAAAAAAGTCAAATCAAATATTTATAAATTTGATTCCACGCTGAAAAATCAAAACTATATCAACAATAAAATTTAAAATAATAATAAATATTTTCAAAGTTTAAATATATTTAGTCAACAGGCTTTCCTTATGGACTTGCAAGTCTAAAATTGATCGGTAAACTTGTGTCATGCCTGAAAATAAGATTTACTCACCGTTAAACCACTGTTGAGTTACCAGAAAACAAGTTTCAGCTGTTGGTAAATCAGCTGCCATTTAATAGTAAAATCCTCCAAAATATCATGTGAAATCTTAAAACACCAAAATAAAATAATACCCAGTTTTTTTGAAGGAAAAATCTAAATTTATCTTCCTCCAAAATATCATGTGAAATATCAAAATCAAATAATACCCAATTTAGATTTACTTAAATGAAAAAATCTCTCGAAGATAATCCTTGAACCTCTTTTAGATACAAGTACTAGTATATAAAACATTACTTAAATATATCAATAATGACATTTAGGAGTACAAGTAATGGTGTTGATTTTATAAAGGAGAGGGAAAAGTGTGAAACATTATGATTAGTATGCTCATTACTTATTGTATGCTGGATAATTCTGTTGCAGTTCCACAACATCAGATACAGCTTTATGAAGCTTCAAATTCACATCTTGAACTCTCTTTCGATCTGCACACTGTGTAATGTAACTGTCTTTAAGAAAGCAGTTTTCTTTTGATGTGAAAAGAGATGAGGAAGATTACAGACATTTTTAACAAGTCCAAGTAGCACATATTGGTCACTACTTCCAATTGCCCAGTCATGAGCAACTAAATTTGTACCTTCAAAACTCTCACTTTAACACACTTTGACATCACTTCTTTAGAGTTTTCTATTAAACTGTAAGAGACCTATGAATTGTCATCTTGTAGATCATTATATTTATAGACTGCCTTACTAAACCCAAGCAGGGGAATAATAAAAGCAAACAAGTATTGGACAAAAATAAAATACTGAGCAATGACAGGAGCATATAAAGAAAGGGAATAATTGTAGCAGATATGAATAGGAGAATTCTTATATGAGAGAATCTGTTGCTTTTGATGAACCCCACAATGCCAAGGGCATCCCAGAACCAAGGATGTTGCTTTTGCTGATTTATTCTACAACTAAGGATGTTGGAAATTCTGGTTTGTAAGGGAGGATTACTATTGAAGAAGAAGACTCCACTTTTTGCTTAGATTTATTTGTTGTTTCAAGGCAGTCACATATTATGTGAGGAATATTGTTCAATCTTTTGCTTCTATAAGAGTAGTAGTATCAAGTAGTTGTATATGTGAGTTGGGGTTGAAGTTAGAGGTAGGACAAAAACCTTTGATGTGGTTTTTGTTGATATTTAAGGTGATCTTTCTATCCAGTATTTTTATCAAAATAATAAAAAGGTTGAGGAGAAGGGGTTTCCTTCTCTTAAGCCACTTTTGATAACAAAGTGATCATTTAGGGATCTATTGATAATGATACAAAATATAAAAGTTATGTAACAAAATTTCATTAATAATGATAGAAAATGTAAGAGTTATGTAACAAAATTTTAAGAGATTTAAAATCTTATTTTGGAAGCCAAATTTTATAAGAATCTTTGTCAAAATGTCCCATGTAAATTTATGATAGACCTTGGGAATATCAAGTTTTAGTGCCATACTCTATTTTTTACTCTTGCGCACAGAATAAAAATGTTTCATGGATAGAGATGACAATGTCTAGAATTTGTGTCCTTGGTACAAATCTATTTTGATTTGGGTGTGGACAATCTTGTTTAAGAAGCGTTAATCCTTAACACTAGCATTTTGGCTAGAAATTTATAAATAGTATTGCATTGTAATATTATAATCCAAAACTCCTCCATTTTGTTGGTCCCTATCTTCTTAGTGATGAGAACAAAAAGGGAAATGTTTATTTCTTTCAAGAAGCCTTTTAAAGAAAAAAAATTCTAATTTAGGAACATCCAAGCGGATTGGTGATCGACATCAACCAAAAACAAGTTTTAGGTTTAAGTTTCATCTGACATGACATTGGATGCAATCAGAGTTGCACAGCTTCAGTTTTATGGAGTTGTCGTCACGGTACATAATAGAACAGTTCAGTGAAACAATTGTTAGAAGAAATTTGAGGTTTGGTGACAAATTCTTTGACAGGAAGATGGTTGAAGATATTTTTGAGTTAATGGTGAAAATCTCACAGTCGTATCATTCATCGTTTGGGAGATTTTAAAACTTCTTTGAACCCATTAATTCACAAAAAATTTAAAATCTCACAATTTTGGAGGGCTAGACTAAAATCATTTTGCAGGAGTCCATGGGATACCATTCCAAGCCTACACACCAGTTTTCATGCGAATTGGAAAACTTTGAGTTTTTCTGCCTGCGAACACCCCAATTGATCAATTCACAAAATTAATCATCTCTGAATTTTATGAGCAGAATTGTTGAGACAGTAAAGATCAATTGTGTAGCCTGGAGAAGGCACGTGAATTGTTTGACAGAATGTTTAAAAATAAAATTGAAGAGTTATTTTCATTCCCTCTCCCATTTGGGTAATTGGAATTATGTCTGTCCATTTTTCATAGATAATAAAAAATGTATGCATAGGAGGGGCAGAGAGGAGCCATATGCGAGAGAAGGGGGAAAAAGGAAAGATCCCCACAGGCTATGCGTGGAGAAGCATAGCACGAGAATATAATGCAGATTGTGAATACCCATGGGCAGAGAGGAGTATATTCACGAACAGAGGTGAAAGTTGGAAGATAAATTCTGGGAAGAATCCATTGCATGAGAATGAGAAGGGGTTGCGTAGGAGGCTTAAAAGGTATTAATTCTTGAACACATGGCATAGTGATCAGTAAACATAAGCAAATAAGCCTTGCAAACAAAGAGAGATTGCATAAGAGGAGAAGGAAATGGCATGAAGACAGCAAACCCAAAGTGTAAAGGTGTTGCAGATCCAAAAAGGCAGAGCACGTGACAGCAGCAAAAGTATTAGTTACATATGCACAGTAAAAAGATAATTGTATGCACAGCAATAAAGATTTAATAGCAGGAATAACGGATTGCAATAAAAGAAGATAGTTTAATGAATTGGTAAATTTGTGTGGAGGCAAAGAAGGATGCGCGAAGGTATCTGAATGTTGTGTGATAAGATTTGTGAGAGAAAATCAAAAGAAGTGTAAGAGAATTAAGTGCTGAGGACAGAAATAAAAGGTCATTGACAGGGAAGGCATATGCGTGAAGACACATGTTGTTGCATAGAGTAAATTCATTTGAAGAATTGGGTTGGAATAGTGAATTTGTGGAGGAACAAATTATTCTCATTAAGCTGTCCAAAATAAGGAAAAGAAATCAGATGGAACGATTGCTGGAAGAATGAATTGTGTGTGTCAAAAAATCAGATTGTGTTGAGAAACAATTGTTGAGTTTGTAAATATACTTCTATATTTTGTATTTTGATTACAGTAATAAAACCGAGGAAGTCTCTGTTAAGTTTGTTCTGTATTTCATTGTTGTGTTAAGCAATTCTTGCTTGCTGGTAGTTGTGAAGTGTGAGTTTGTTTGTGTGATAAAGCAGAGGGGTTTTGATTTCGTCAAATTCTAAGCACCTTTGATGACATCTGAGCCCATAATGTCCTAGCACAACTAGAAGAAGGTAGGGTGAAACTATCAAGATATAGGGTTTTGTACAAGTCAAAGGATAAAATAGAATGTTTGAGCTCATCATCATCGAATTCCCTTTCCAAATAGTCCAAATCAATAGCAAAGATAACACAAGAATCACTTCCATGAGTTGCTCCTCCAAGCTTTGGTTTGTGGCAAGGTTATTGTCGAGGACCATTTGAAAGAACCTGACTCCCTAGGTCTAGCTATCCTTTTGTTCTATGAGTTTAGTTTCATTATTCATGACTATATCATGTTGTTTTTCTATGCTTATAACCAATAACCTTTGTTTGAGATTTTTTCTTTTCAAAAATGTTCCCAAAAGAATTCATGTTCCACTTCATATATTTTAACACTTCTAATTATGCATATTAGTTTGAATTGTGCATATTAGTTTGTATAATGCAATCCCTGCTACCTCCTTGTTCCAATTACCTCAAACTTAGAAAGTATGATTATCATTTTTAAAACCCATGTTCCAATTTTGGGATAGAGGGGTATGGTTGGATCTTATTCTAACCAGGGAGCTACATTTGTCCACTATGTTCTAGTTAGAAAGAGATTAAGAATCTATCCACGGAGTTTCCTAACGGGAACGCATCTCGGGGATGGGGGGACAAAGGGTCTAAGTTTGGGGACGGTGGGGGGCACGGTGCTGATATACATATGGTACTTGAATAACTAGTTATAAAAAGATGTTTAAGAATAACATTTCAAATTAAACTTTGGCAAACTAGTAAAATTGCAAATACTAACATTTTAAATACTTGAATACTATTACTAAAAGACTAAAAGTAAATAAAATATTAAAATTTGACAAATGAAATTGTCGAATTTGAGATTTTTATTATATGAATATCAAAAATATGACATGTCACATCATAATATGATATCATAAAGATGATTACAATGAGTAGCATGATACATTGATATCAACATAAGTACAAAATGCAAAAATGCAAAATCATAATATCATATCATAAAGATGATACAATGAGTTGCAAAACATCAAATGGCATATATGAGCAAAAAAATGAAGAATGGGAGTGTTTTTTTTAGCTTAGAGGCTTTTAGAAGGGTCCCACAAGCCTTTAGGGTTTGGCCCAAGGCTCACATTCCTAGAAAAGTAAAAGATTTTTTTTTAAATTGTTTTTTTGCACATCCCAGCGTAGGGACGTTTGGGCATCTCTGAGACGCTTGAGGGATGGCTAGAAGTCTCTGAGACGTCTCAGGGACATCTAGGAGTCCCCGTCGTTTCCTTGGAGTCTCCCAAGTCCCGGTGGCAATGGGGGGACGGCGGGGGGACGTTTCTCAGCCATCCCCAAGTCTCTGAAACGTCCGGGTCGGGGTGATGGCTAGATTTTTGGGGGGGACACGTCCCCGTAGAACACTGGGATTAAGTGAAGAGCAATCTTCCAAGTCAATGTCTATAAGGCTTCATTTGTCAAGGAAGTTGGCAAAATCACCCATGCAGTTAGTAAAATCTAGAGTTCCTCCCATTTTTTCTTATGGATAAAGTGGGTTGTTGAAATCCCCTGCAACCGTCCACTTAATATTATGAAAATTTTGTTTGAAATTGATCAAATCATCCCACAACACCAGTCTATTATTTTTAGTATTAGGAACATAGATGTTTAATAATTTGAAATATTAAGTATAAATGAATTAGATGAAAAAAATATATATTGATTAAACTAATAATTTTATATGTTTCAATTGAAATTCAAAATCAAATGTTGATAAATTTACTTCCCCATTTAAAAACCAAAACTATGTCAACAATAAAATTTAGCAATAGCATATATTTTTTAAGCTTAAATATATTATACATAACCTTAAACAAATATATCAATGGTGACATTCAGGATAACCATGTTCTTTACTTGACCAAACAGTGGATTATAAATAATGATCTTGATTTTATAAGAGAAGGGGCAAAACGTTAAACATTACTTATCCTAAGCTGGATATTCTAGTTGCAGGTCCACAACACCAGTAGCAGCTTTACGAAGCTTCACACTCATTTCTTGAACTCTCTTACCATCTGCACATTGCTTAATATAACTGTTTTTAGAATAGCAGTTTTCTGGTGCAGGAAACACAATTTGACTATCTCCATTAACAAGATGATTGAGATCTATTTCAGCTTCTCCCATAGGGTCATCCCTTTTATGCTTATAAGGACTATCCCAATCCCACACTTCCTGAAAATTCCAAACTACCCAATGTCAAGAGACTGCAAAATTATATACTATACTTTATTTTCTAGGTGACCTAATAATCTCATCATTCACTACTTTTTCTTTTCAATGTTGAGAAATTAAATGAAGGGAAAAAGTTTAGATTTGGAATAGTTACTAGTTTGAGGCAGCAGTCCGTTATGGGAAGTACAAACTCTTCTTCCCAGCTTGGGTTTCTGCTATCCTTCACAACCTTGGTTCTTGCTTCCTGTCACATCAAGGAATGTATAAAAGCAGACTAAGTTTCTCTGTGGAATGAAATTGTATGCATAACTAAAAACTATGATTGAAAAGAAGCAATGAAGGTTGAGTCTCAGAAGATTACAGACATTTTTACTAAGTCTAAGTAACACATATGGGTCACTGCTTCTACTTGCCCAGTCTTGAGCAACTAAATTTGCACCTTTCAACACTTTCACTTTAACACACTTTGACATCTCTTCTTCCAAGTTTGCTTTTAAACTGTAAGAGACCTATGAATTCCTTTTCTTGTAGATCGTTATATTTATAGACTGGGTTAGTGATTAGTAAATCCAAGCAGGGGATTAATAAAAGCAAACAAGGAATAGAGAAAAGAAAAATACTGAGAAATGATAGGACCATAGAAAGAAAGGGAATAATTATTGCAGAAGGAATTCCAAATGTTTGGAATGTTGCTTTTGATGAACCCCACAATGCCAAAGGCAAGGATGTCCCAGAGCCAAGGAATAAAAATTAAATGGTTTCAAAATTCAGGCTTGCAGTGACCAGCTTATAGAAGTATCATAAGATTTGTATTTAGTTGGTTTGTGTTTAAAATAGTTTCTTTAATATTGAAAAAAACAGCTAGGAATAAATCAGGAAAGAAAAGGCAGATTCAATTGTTATCTGTTTGGCTTTGCAAAAATACTGAATAACTAAAGTGGTAAGTCTAACTCCTGTGTAACTTAATGAAAGATAGAGTTGTATAATTGACAAAATCAAATTTTAAATTTATGTCCTTCAACATTAATTGTTGCATTAAAAAAATATAGATTTGTAGTTATATCATAATATATAGATATTAGTGAGTGTCACAATCAACATCTTCACGTAGCTCTAGAGCAATAATTAGTCTACAAGTTTAACTCTGAAAGGTGCAGCAGTTAGTCCAATACCTCTTGTCCAACATGACTCAAGGATTTGAACCTCGGTTGAGGCTCAAATATCACATGTAGATTTGTTATACCAAATATATAAGTGTTAGTGAACCTTCAAATTAGTATCTTCACTTAGAACTAGAGCAATAGTTAGTCCAATACCTCTTGTCCAATGTGACTCGAGGATTTGAGCTTCAGTTGAGGCTCAAATATCACATGTAGATTTGTTGTTATACCAAATATATAGGTATTAGTGAAACTCCAAATTAGAATCTTCACCTAGAACTAGAGTAGCAGTTGGTCCACAAGATCAACTCCAAAAAGTGTATCGGTTAGTCCAATAAAAATTTGTAATGGTTAAAATACATTATCAAATGTAATAATTAGTCTGAAAGTGATATAATTATTTTTGAAATTAGTTTATGACATCTCTTATTTTGATTTCCTCTATTAATAATTTTTAGATTCTCATTTCTAATTCTTAAGTTTGTTTTATATTCAAATTTTATAAATGGGTTCATATTTCTCTCCTTTACTAGTCATTGTGAATTGAGGTCTACTACATATTCATGTTTATTAGTGTGTTTGGTTGTTGTACTTAAGGACATTCATTTACTCAAATTTGAAATCATGGGATAAATGCTAGAATGTGAAAAGAACATCTAGATCTAAGAGCTAAAAGCAGAATCTATTTTGTATTGTCAACTTTTGATAGCATCTAAAGATCATTGCACATTTACTAGATATATTTGAATTGTCACTTTAAACTGTAAAGTTGGTCTATCCATGGATTTGACTTTGGAGAAAACAGATCTTATAATCCACTAGCTTCCCAAATGATCTTTATAAATACCAACATTTTTACTCAAATTAAAACATAAAAGAGTAAGGCAAATTTGACCTAGCTAAATAAAAAGAATGAGCTAGTACAAATTTTATCGGTTTACTTACAATGCATCCAGTAAGTTATAGTTCATCTAAATATATATCTATCTATCAACAATCAAAACAGCTAACTATTTTCATTTATATTTATTTGAAGATTATGTTACATGATCTATGTCAACTCTAAATTAGGTTAATTGGATTGTCTTTCTTGTTATATTTGTTATCCTAATTTTAGTAAAGAAAATTTATTTATTTCTTATATTTTTGGTGAAGCTAAAATGAATCAAGCATGTGCAACATGTATCTTTACTTTACATGCATGATTGTGAGTGGCCACATATCTTGAAATACATATAAGATTCACATGCACCTCAAAGTGGAAGAAATATAATAGTGAATTTTGCATACAAATTCCAATTTTGATTTAGTTTTGGGTTCATTTTGATGGAATTACTTAATACAACTACATATCAGAAAATGGTGCACTCTTATGAAAATTTTGACTCATTCCCTACTCATTTACCTATCCCCATTTACACATCTTTCTTTGTACTCAAGGTTATATTGTCCATATTCAAATTTATCCTTAGATATTTTCCATTTATTATGCCTAGCATTGTACTTATATTCATACACTCATTCCCCACCTCAAAGTTTATATCTCCCTATACCATGCCAATCTTGCAAAATGAAGGTTTCCTCTTACACCATATGAAATTCATCCTTGAAAATTAAACAATTCCAACTCTCTTTTTTTCAATATTGGTTATAAACCAATATGGGCATGATTTAATCCTATATATTGATAGTTAAATGTATTTAATGTGTATTAATTCATATCAATTATCAAGGAAAGATCATAAGCATTATAAGAGAATCATTCTAGTAAGTCTTATTTTTTAGCACTAATAGAAACCTTAATCTACATCACATTTGTTTATGACACCTACATATCTAAGATTATCATTTTTGATGTTCTTCCATGACTATAAAATTGGTCTCAAGCATCTTTACTAAGGAAAATGTGTCTCTCATGATTTAGCATCTTATCCAAGGTATTTATAAATATTACCAATCCTAGCACATTAGTAGACATAAAAAGTAAGGGTGAAATGGTTTTTACTACTCCATAGTAAATAGGTTCAATCCCATGAATTTTAGAGCACTTACACATGTCAAGAAATTTCCTTTGAGGTGTGGAATTGTTGGACTATATAATGTGGATTTGACCTACAAGAAGTTTGGTGACTATTGTGATCTAGAGATGTTTTCTAGATTGAGGGAATCTATTTTAGAGCATTGAGGCAATCATTCTAATAAGTCTTATTTTTTAGCACTAATAGAAACATATTAGGTCAACTCAGCTAGTGAGACAACACCAAAATACGCCAACTGATCATCCTCAAACCAAACACGCGGACCTCCAAACTATACACCACTTGGAACTTAGATGCAACTAACACCTGCAAACACTTCCATAAATCCGCAAGACAAGATATTCTTTTGTGATGAAGTGTAGACTAATCAAAACGCATACTCTACACTAGCAAATACTATCACTAATAGACTCGATATTCTATCAACTGTATCTTCCACACCAGAGGACCAAAACACATGAAACTTTGGATTTAGACTCCTCTAACATCCTCAAAAATTACCTTAGAACAACATAATAAAATTCTTCAAGCCAGACCAATGCAGACCAAAAAATGGATGCCTTGCACACTAAAAACTATGTTTTGACACTTAGACAAATATTCAATCATAACTGTTATGCACTAGAGTAAACTATTTGCATCTCTATGCTAGATTACCATCAACAATCACTCATGCACACTAGACCAATTGTACATCAATGTAGACCTCAAAACCACAATGTTGACAACAATGTCAACACTGTATTACCCATGCTCGTGCTCATGTTGCTACTAGCCATATCATCAATGACAAACTCCTCAAACTTCCAACATAATGACCTTATTTCAATGGATAAAATTATGATGTGTGGACAAAGAAGATAAAGACCATAATGTTTTCAAGTGACTCATGGGAGCTCTTGTGGCCAATGGTTTCACATATGTGACTAACCCAGTAGCATATGCAAATCTCACAAATTCCTTAAAGACCTAGTTGAAGAGACTAGAAGAAAAAATGAAAAATCCCTAAGTTTGATAGAGGTAGCTTTAATAGAAGCCATTTTTCCTAGAATAGCAATAACTAATTATGCAAAGGAGTCTTGGGAAATACTCCAAAATAGTTACAAAGGGCCTAATAAGGTGATATTAGTTAAACTTCAACTACTCCAAAGAGATTTTTAAACTCTTCAAATGAAGGATTAAGAGTCTATTTTACACTTCCATACAAGATTTTTCACCTTGAAAAACTAGTTGATGATTAATGGTGAAGTGATGAAAGAGAAAAGGATTGTTGAAATATAATTAGGATTTTTCCATCAAAATTTGACCCAATAGTCATTGTTATAGAAGAGGCCATAGACCTCTCAATGATGATAGTAGATGAGTTGATGGGTTCTCTACAAACCCATAAGTAGCACCTGAATAGGCCTATACCTTTTTCCCAAGAGTAATTATTCAAAGCTCAAACCAATGCAAGGGTAGGGGAAAGGAAGAGAAAAAATTGAAAGGAACTCCAGAGGTAGATATAGAAGTAACTTTGGAAGATGCAACTCTAGAATAGACATTTCTAGAGGAACGAATAGCTAATTTATTACTAGTCAATTGCTTAGTAGTTAAAGCTAGTATTTGAACCACTTGTATCATTACTACCTCCATTCCCATCTTTGAGGCATCACATTCTAAGACAAGAATTTTTTTCAATTTAGGCATTGCTAGAAAAAGGATGCAACACATAGTACATTGAGGGCATGTAGACCATATATTTTTTGTCCTCGTACCAAATAAAAGAGTTATTTTAAAGTAGGGATATGAGGGGTCATACAATATTACCATTTTTTATGAGAAATTTATAGTAATATCTTATCAACCCTAAGAACCATTAAATATTTTTTATGGACCGGGGTCAAGGCTAGTCCAACATGACCTTAGTATTTTTCAAATAAATGTGCATTATTTCTTGTGAAACAATATGACCCAAATACTCTGCTTTGCTACATAAAAGGCACATTTGGAGTTCTTAGAAAAAGAGAATTTTTATATATAAATCCTTGAGGGAAAGTTCCACATGTGTGACATACTCAAACATAGGTATAATTATAAATGAGAATGTATCCAAAATACACCAAGATAAACTTGCAAAGATATCCTTTAAATATTTAATTCATAAAACATAACATTTTAGAGGGAGTATTGGGTAGATAGACATGAATAAAAACTTAGTGACCTTCATGGGTGTAGAAATTTATTTGAGGAATGTCTTCCTCTTTGTTGGTTCTAGACTAGAAGTCCAATTTTGTAAAAAAAATTGACCCCACATAATTCATCCAATAAATCATATATAACTCAAACAAGGATTTTTTTCCTTATGATAAGTTTATTGAGTTACCAAAAATTGGAATGCATCCTCCAAGTAATTTTTTTCTTAGAAACCATCACCACTAGAGATAAATAAAAATATATAGTATTTTTAACCATTTTCCTAATATTTGTTTTCTCAAATGGGATATCTATCATACCTCTACTATTAAGGTTGACTACCTAGTACTAATGGAATAGCATTATCATGGGACAATGTTGGAGTTAACCCTTTAGGTTCTTCAAATTCCTTGAAATTAATCTCTAATATTTCCTATAAATTTTAAGGTGGTGATGGAGGAAGGAGAGTGAACTTCAATGCATTGGAATTGAGTGATAATGCTTGAGTGACCCATTTTTTTATAATTTTCCATGTAGTGAGAATTGTTTATTTGAACCTCTCTTGTGTTTATACTTTCCAACATATAATCCTTGTCTTTCCAATTGAATACCATCCAAAAATTTATAATCAATACACTTCCAACACCATATTAATATCGTTGTGAGAGAGACCATACTATCAATGTTGAGATAGTTTCCAATGATGTGTTTAATTTTGCAACACTTACCAACATTAGAAATAGTATTAATATTGGCCACCATAATCTAGAAATCATTGTAGGAATACACAGGAATGACATTGATCAAACCATTTCTAATTAATGAACTTGTGCATACAACTACAATCAATTAGAACCACAACCTTCTAATTTTTGATGTAACTAAAGATTTTAACTATTTAGGGAGAAGAAAACTCTACAAGTGAATGATGAGAGATGTGAGCCTCACTACTATCTCATTTGGTTGGATGTATTTTTTTTTCTCACTATCAAAATAATATTTATTACTGTCCACTCCCATAGGATCAATGATTTACAATTTAATAGTTTACAATATTGGTGGCATTTTTCCCTCATTTGATCTTATTTAAGATTGATTCACTTATTATTTTCTTAGATAAATCCTCTCCAAATAACATATATAATGATGGGTTTAACTTCTCTCACTATCTAGCATCCTTATTTTTCTTAAATATTTGATAAGAGAATCCACGATATTTATGTGGGTTATGATATTGTCTTTAGCTAGTTGGATGAAGACAATAGAATCTACTATAGTCTATGAATTATTCATCTTAACCTTAACCTAGATCTTAAAATTTAACTCATAAATAAATAAATTACAAATAGAGGAATCTAATAATCCTTTTTCAAATTAGGAGTCATGCACCCTATAAGTCTTAATATTTTACTATTATTACTATTATATTATTTATGCACAAAAATATTTGGATGTTCCACTTAAGGTGGGTTTAGTGTCACTTGTAGTATATATTTGGCTCTTGTAAGTATCAATTAGTGTTATTGATGTTGCTAAAAGAAACCATGACAATTCTAATGTGTATAAGAGTTGCTAAGATAGAAAGAGTTGTTAGAATTGTGAAAAACATGAGCCACAAAAACAAACAATGAAAAAATACACCTTCCATGCAAGCGATCTGCAAACAATATGTGCAATATTCCTCAACAAGAAAAAGCTAAAACATGAACCTCAAGAATCTTAAAGAAAAACAAGAGTCCTCAAAGGTTGAGAGTTCTATCAAAGGCATGATGAAAGCTCGAGAGATAATACAATGAGGGTTGAGTGCTATATAGAAGCAGCCCTAAATGGTAAAGGGATTATATCAGGACAAGTGTCAACATCACATGCGATGAGACAAAATGATCTAATAATAGTTCACTTCAATTAACATAGAAAAGCACTTAGTTTACTGAATGAAGAACTCCTAAGTTTAGCTTAAGTGTGTAGACACCTAAAAATGACTTAGGCCTACAAGCGACATTTTATCACCTTTTTCCCTAGCATAATTATGACATTTTAATTATGTTTCTAATTCAACTATTAATTAAATAATTCATAATCCTTCATTCTTCATGATTATTAAATAAATAAATCTTATTTATTTATTTTAATATGTCACTAATTGTCAAAGTCTTCTAATAATTAAATAAAGTCATCAATTTATTTAATTAATCCTTATCATAAAAGTCTTCTTGATTATTAAATTAATATATTTTAATATATCTATTTAATATGTCACTAATTCCTAAATCCTCTCTTAAATTAAATAAATTCATTTATTTATTTAATTAATTAACTACTTCTTCTAAATTAAATAATTATTTTAATTATTTAATTAGGGCATGTGATACTTCTATATTTTTAAATAAAACAAATCATTTAAAAATATCTCACTGATTCTTCATTTAATAATTAATTTCAAAAATCAATTACTAATTACCTCACCAAATCTTCTATTTTGAATTAATTTAATTCAAAAGGGAAATATTCTTCTACAAATCAAGTAATTTCCAAAATTATTGATTTTCTAAAATCTTATCCTCTTGTCTTCTGATTTTTACTAATTTCATCTCAATTGTCACATTCAATCTTGATTTAATTCATTTAATTAAATCTTATTCACACATATGGGTATTTTGCCCTAACCCTAAATGAGAGTTGCCTTATTGAATCTTGACCTTTGATTCTAGGGCATTCTTCAAATCTTTCATCTCGTCCATCCATTCAAGATTGCATTTTCTATAAAATGACAATCTTGATCTCATTTTGAGGGTCGATCAATCTTATCTCTTGAATAATTCATTTTCATAGGCATTATCACACATTAGGCTTATTTATTTAATACTTTGCATAATAGATTATAATTTCTAGTTTGCATAGTTTATTTTATTAAATCCTTCAAAGGTATTTGCTAAGGCTAGGCATTATAGAATTTGCTCTCAAACCTGAGGGCATTATATTCATCACAGCAATCTCAAGAAGGTACAATGGAAGTAGTCATAGAGGAGAGAAATGGGTGAGACTGTTCTAGTCTCATTCCTTTTCTTTCATATTCTCCTTTGCATTCCATTGAATGATTATTTATATTGCATGCATGTTCTAACATAGATCTGTTTTGCAGGATTATATTTTATATCATTACATTGGTGAACCTAACAAGTTTGTTTAACACGTTTTTTGCAGATTTGTTGCTTTTTTTGTTTTTTTTGTTGTTTTGCAAGTTACAGCCAAGAATTTGCACAAAATCCCGTTGTCTTCTTTAGAGCACAGAAAAATGGGTGAATGAAAAATTAAAAAATGATTATCTGGGTTTTGTAGGCCTTGTTTTTAGCTTTCCAGAACTTCAAACGATTTAAAATTTTGTTAAGATTTGAGAAATTTATGGTCATTTTACTATTTGCTATTTTTTTTTTTAAATTCTGGTAAAAATTTCTTCTTTTAGAATTGTAATCTGGATCCAATGCGACTGTGGCTAGTCTTTCCTTTTTTTTGGGTTTAAAATGAACCAACCGTAGGGTAGACATTTCATTTAAAATTTATCAATCCTAGGATAGGCAATTTAATTGGCAATTTATCAATCCTAGGATAGTCACTTCATTTACTTTTGTTTGGTTAAAATAAACCCCATGTTTTTGTGAAGCAATATCTTCACTTAGAATAGAAAACTTTCATTTGGGTTTAAAACTGAACATTTATCTATTGTGCTTGATTGGGTAATAGGTATATGCTCTCCCCTTTACTGGGTGACCAAAAAACCAAACTTACCCATTTTCTTTATGCATTTCCTATTTTATTAAATCCTTTAGAAGGTCTGTCGTAGTGGGAAAAAGTACTCACCCTATGGGAATGACCTAAGTGGGAACACCTAAAGCCAAGGTTTCCAACCCACTATAAACAAAAGTAAGTTGTTGATGAAAATCCAACTTGACAGTACTTGACAGGATAACCATCCCCAAAACCTTTGTTCTAAAGGTTGGGAGGTCTCTCGAGGGAGTATATCCATTGCCACACTGAACAGAAAAACTTACTAAGAACCTAGTGTAGTAGCCAGCCGTGTTAGTAAGCAGACATTGTCTCAATCACGGTGCAAGGGGAGGGAAGAATCTCCCCCCAAGACACTCACCATATAATCACCACGGATTGTTTGCTCAAGGGACTCGGTATCCACTTCCATCACCTTGAGTACGCACCTGGAAAAGACAAAAACACGGGCGCCCTCTAGGGGGTGACATGGTTGTGTGAGTCGACGTGATTTTAAGATGTGGGCTATGATTGTTACAATGACCCTTTGACCATTAAGAGTGAGTCTGCTTGCACATACATTTAAGGTTTTAATATCTGTGTTTGACAACTGTTTGCAAAAAGACTTCAACAAATTAAAAATCACAAATCAGAACCACAAAAACTCGTCAAAACTGCAAAACACTATTCAGGTTTCTGCAAAAATTATTCCCTGCAACGCAATCACAGAGTATCGAGCCGCATTCGCTCTGATGCGCCGCATTTGAACCATCCTGAGCCGCATTCGCTCTGATGAGCCGCAAGTGACAAACATTGAGTCGCATTTGCTAGTTGCCCACCGCATCTGTCATTTCAAGCCGCAATTGATCATCACTGAGCCGCATCTGCATTATTGCACCGCAATTGTCTATCACTGAGTCGTATTTTCCAGTATCCAAACATTCTAAGTCGCATTTGCCAGCTAAAACGGCGCATTTGCAATTTCGAATCGCAATTGCCTAAGACTGAACCGCATTTGATTTTTCGCACCGCATTTGCAATCTGAAGCAACATATTTTGCCAATTTGCAAACAAGTCAAAATCCTGCAACGCATTCACTTCTTGGAGTGACGCATTTGAGACTGCAGCACATATGAGACCTTAAATGACGCATTTGCATGTCACTTGGAAAAACAAATTTCCTATTAAAACCCAGAGGCCAAACTTTTGCAATCAAATTTTACTGACATCCTTTTCTGCTAGTCTCTGTCAGAAACCAGCAAGGCACTTGTCCACGTCATCCATCTTTTCATTTTAGTCTTCATCTAGCTTGCAATCTGTCATCGTCATCAACATAGGAAAATTCTTAAGTCCTCAAATGTGCACCTTTGGGATAGGCAAACTTTCCTTCCTTTGTCAAACCATTTGTCTCAAAAATACATTGTCATTGGACCAAGTCAAAACAAATCGATCCTAAGTCATCGTCCTTTGGTGAGCTAATTCCAACTCATAAGCCTAGTGTGGAAGTTTCACCTTGTCATTTTATCAACTTGTCCTACAAATTAGTCCTTTGACAATCCAAATCGAGACATTTGGCCAAACTTTGAGTGGTTATAAAACCTTTCCCCAAAATCATTCGACATAAGGCATCCCCTTTTATCACGTTGCATTATCCCTTTGCACAGTCTTAGTCTCATTTCATCCACTATCATGTCTTCAAGTCATGATGACATGCTTGCTAGTCAAATCAAATGCCAATTCAATAGTCAGGGTCACGCACAACTTGCTAGGGACTTCAAAATGCTATACCTACAATTCAAGTCCAAACACACCTCACCCTCTAGTCCTTCATCCATCCATCCCTCTTACCAACAATCCAATAGTCCTAGTCTGCTATCCATCTACTATCAAGGGTCCCATAACATCATCCATGGCATTGAGTCACAACAAGCTTCCAATAGTCATACCCACCCTAACTTTGACAAGGGAAACCAACCCTCCATTAATCCATCCCAAGCCTCCACATCATATCTTAGTCCTTCATCTTATCTTAGTCCTTCATCTTATCTTAGTCCTTCATCATATGCTAGTCCTCCATCCACGTCATATCTTAGTCCTCCATCCACATCATATCCTTGTCATACATTCATGTCCTACTCTAGCCCATCATCTCTCAACCAAGTACAAAACTCCATGTCCTATCCTATTCCGTCATGCACCAATCCATTTCAAGACAATCCATTTTGTCATGAAAACATATCTAGTCATGGTCTCCAGAGTTCCATCCCATCTCCTAAACTTGAGGATACATGTCAAGAGGCAAGTCCAAAGCACAACATTATAACATCACCGTCATGTCAAGATCAAAGTAGTCCATTTCATGACTCCATCTTTGCGTCCATTCAAGAAGTCCTCCTAGACAATAATGGCATACCAAATACACCTATCCTTGGTCAAAAATCCATCCAAAACCATGTCATTCAAGATGAACTTATCCTTGGTCAAGAGTCCATCCAAAACCATGTCATTCAAGATGAACCTATCTTTGGTCAAGATTCCATCCAAAACCATGTCATTCAAGACGAACCTATCCTTGGTCAAGACCCTATTTTTGATCAAGACACTACTTTTGAAGAAGTCCAAAATGATCCACTCCTTGACCTATATGTCATTCATGATGACACACTTGAAGATGATTCCATCCAAACTTCAAGTATTGACACTTCCAAAAATGAGACACTTGCCTCCATGGGACACATAGATGATCTACCACTACAACAAGAGTCTCCTAGCATGGACATATTTGCAAATGATCAAGCTATAAATGAATTCAATGGGCTCTATGACTATGACCATGAAGACGGTTTTGATATCAACTTCGAAGCACCAATAGAATCATCAGAATTTGATATGTCAGAAAATCAAACCAAAGATGTCAATCAAAAATCTGTCCAACATGCCAGTGAAGCTACAACATCCTATGAATTAGGATCATCTATCTTTTTCAGAGCAGGTTTTCTTACAAATGAGAATATTTCAAGCATTAATTTCCCCAATAATGATGGGTTAGCATCTTGCTTCCAAAGTAACAAGTATCCCATCGCAAACAAAATCTATCAAAACATGCATTATCAGGGAAAAGGATTAGGCCTACACGAGCAAGGAATCTTGGAACCCGTACAAGTTCAAGCAAATTACAGACATGAAGGTCTTGGCTACTCCTCAGTCGGAAAATCAAAAGATGTTAGTGGTCCCTCCTCGATATTGGGGGAAAATTTATCTAATACAAACATCAAAATGGGTATCATGAGTAGTCCTTGTCATAAGATTGTTGCCACTACCCCTTCCCTCCACACCCCAAACCATCATTCCATCATGCATAAACCTTCCAAAATACAAAATCAAATGTCAAAGGCCATCAAATCAGACAAAAAGTCAAGTGGACAAATGAAGCTAAAATGGATCCCAAAACAAAATGGATCAAGTCAAGAATCAGGCAAAGAAAAGATGCAAAATTCAAAAGTCAATCAAAATGTGGAGCCACAACACAAGAGGATTCCCACATACAATACATGTCCACCTCCACCAAAATGGCCATCAAGAAAGACATATGAAAATGTTGGTTCCAAACAACATCCTAACCCAACACCCAAAGTTTGGAGAGTAAAAATAGCTACATCCAAACATCCAACCAACCCATCCACGTCCACCATCATCCATCATAATCCTACATCATCCTTAAAGTCCAAACATCCCATGTCAAAAATCCGTCGCATCTTGGCAACAACTCTCTATCATAAGGACTCTCATGGCACTCTATCGCAATGTGTGTATTCTGATAAAGCCAACTCTAGTATCAACAAAGATCACAATGACATCAATCAGGTCTATGCAAGCGCTATCATCCTGACAAGGCAACTACTTCAGAAAGGTCACTATTGGCATGTCATGACACCAGTCTCTACATCGGCATCGTCAAAGGCTTTAGCATAGTCAGTGGTCATATAAAGCATCAAGGCTATCCGGCAAAAATGCAAAAAATACAAAAAAATCAAAAATAAAAAAAATCATCCCTTGATGAAAACCTAGCAAACAGGCGTCTTGGTGACACCAAAAAATCAAAAAATATCAAAAACAGTCCAACGGTGAAAACCTGGCAAACAGGCGCTTTGGACAAGTACCATGATGAAAACCTGGCAAACAGGCATCATGTGTAGAATGAATCATCTATGTGGACCATTACACTTGGGGGCAAGTTGTCTCATCTCCCATGCATATCGCATGACATCTTTCCATTCATCCATCTTGGCTTTATCATGTTCATCCATTCTTCTACCTACTTAGTCTTGACAAAGACTAAGGCGCAAACACAAAACAGACTTTGGAAAACTTTTGACATGTCCATCCTTTGGTCATACACTAGTCAAAAAATACCATGTCATTATAGCCTCCTTTTCACTATGAAACATCATCCTTGGAGACCATATGATAATTCTCCTAGTCCAAGTCATCAATCTTTCTTGCCTTATACCTGTCACCCATCTTGGTTTCCCTTGTCAATGGTTTACAAATCCTCCATCATCCCATTTAGTCCTCACCAATTCATTTCAAATGCAACAATATGGCACCCTAGCACATTATCCAAAACATTCCTTGGCTTTGTCTCTAGACCTGCTACAGACTTTTATACTCTTGTCATAACATTCTCATCTTCATGTTGTTTCGGGATGTGTCCTTCCCACGTCAAACAACATTGTCATTTCACGTTGTTTCGGGATGTGTCCTTCCCACGTCAAACAACGTTGACATCATCATCGTCATCATCACCTGTCCGTCGGTATTCAGCTTGGCTAGCAGCAAAATCATGCTTGTCCTCGGATTCATGTGCGTCGACATCATTCACATGCATTTGTCACTGTTTTTCATAAAACATCAAAAAGTCATAAAATCAGAAAAAGTCCTGAAAAAAACCTAAAAATTTGAAAATTGTCCTCAGAAAACACAAAAACATTCAAAAAAGTGTCAAAGTCCCAAAAATAGAGTCAAAGTCAATCATATCAGATCAGTCCAATCAGTCTCATCAGTCAATTTTCGTCTTTGTCCGAACTACGTTGTCTCTACGCCTTTGCTACGTAGGCAAGATTCATCTTTGAATCCCCGAGACATTAGGTTAGTCCTTTAGGTTTGTCAAAATAAAATTGTCAGTCAAACTTGGTCATGTCTTTTAAAACAATCATTTGAAATGTCAAATGTCAAAATCAAGTCCAAATCAGACAACATAGTCCAATCAATTATGCAGTCAGCATCTATCAGCTTGCCAAAACATTGGTCAAAATATCCCTCTTGTCACTTTTTGGTCCTCTTCAAGATGTGTCCTTCTTGGATTTGGATCTCGTCAAAGTGTCATTTTGCCTTTTCAGGATGTGTCCTTCCTGATCTTAGGCACCATCAAACCGTCAAAACCTATCAACCTATCAAGCTTTCAAACAATTAATCTTCAGCAAACAAACATTGGCAATACAAAGTAAATGACTGTGAATTTTTGGCTATTTTGTCTTATCTTTTTATTGACTTGTCTTTTGGTCATGTTACTAGCTACCTCAAGGATGTCCCCTGAAGGATTTAGAGGTGCGATGACATCTCATGACCTATTTTATTTTCTTTGACTGTTGTCTGTGGATTGTCTTGACAAAAAGACTGGGGCAAATGGGCCTCTAGTATGAGTTAGGACATTCCTTGTCTGCAATTGTCTGTCTTGCAATTGGATGACCTTGCACACCTTGGTCTATGTTATACCCTGGTATTTGTTGTCCATTTGTGTCATTTTTACCGCCCAATGATGATTCAAGCAACACATATTAGCACCCTGGCAAATATTGAAGGATTTTAACATGCATTTCATTTTCTACACTAACTTGCATTTCCTTCTATCCTAGCATTCATCTTTTTCTCTCTACCATTTCTTTGTCTCGTCATATTCTAGTCTTCTCATTAATTTCGAGAGCACGCCCGTGTTCTTGGAACCCAACTGTCCTCTCGAGGGGGCATACCGCTACCTCCTCGTCATTCTTCCTCAACTTATTTTGCACTGGGGCATGTTCTGGGCTTGTTTTCTTTGCCATAACACGACAAGCTGCATTATAACAAAGAGGGGCAAATGTAGACACCTAAAAATGACTTACGCCTACAAGCGACATTTTATCACCTTTTTCCCTAGCATAATTATGACATTTTAATTATGTTTCTAACCCACATTCAACTATTAATTAAATAATTCATAATTATTTAATTAATTCATAATCCTTCATTCTTCATGATTATTAAATAAATAAATCTTATTTATTTATTTTAATATGTCACTAATTGTCAAAGTCTTCTAATAATTAAATAAATTCATCAATTTATTTAATTAATCCTTATCATTAAAGTCATCTTGGTTATTAAATTAATATATTTTAAATATATTGATTTAATTCCTAAATCCTCTCTTAATTAAATAAATTCATTTATTTATTTAATTAAGTAATTGTCTCTTAATTAAAATTAAATAATTATTATTAATTATTTAATTGCCTTATGTGACACTTCTATATTTTTAAATAAAGAAAATCATTTAAAAATATCTTCACATAGCTAACCGATTCTTCATTTAGTAATTGATTTCAAAAATCAATTACTTATTATCTCACAAAATCTCTATTTTGAATTAATTTAATTCAAAAGGGAAATATTCCTCTACAAATCAAGTAATTTCTAAAATTACTGATTTTCTAAAATCTCATCCTTTTGTCTTCTAATTTTTACTAATTTCATCTCCACTATCACATTTAGTCTTGATTTAATTCATTTAATTAAATCTTATTCACACATATGGGTATCTTGCCCTAACCCTAAATAAGAGTTGCCTTATTGAATCTTGACCTTTGATTCTAGGGCACTTCTCAATCTCTCATCTCATCCGTCCATTCAAGATTGTATTTTCTATAAAATGACAATCTTGATCTCATTTTCGGCATCGATCAATCTTATCTCTTGAATCTTTATCATCGATCAATCATTTAATTTATCCTCATTTGGCATAGACATTATCACACATTAGGCATATTATATTTAATACTTTGCATAATAAAATTTACTTTCTAGTTTGCATAGTTTATTTCATTAAATCCTTCAAAGGTATTTGCTAAGGCTAGGCATTATAGAATTTGCTCTCAAATCTGAGGGCATCATTTTCATCACAGCAATCTCAAGAAGGTATAATGGAAGTAGCCATGGAGGAGAGAAATGGGTGAGACTGTTATAGTCTCATTCCATTTTCTTTCATATTCTCCTTTGCATTCCATTGAATTATTTATTTATTATTGCATGCATGTTCTAACATAGATCTGTTTTGTAGGATTATATTTTATATCATTACAAAGTGGATGAGAATAAATTAGACTAATAATTAATTATAGATTAATTGATTATTAGCTAATGCATGATTACTCTAACACCCCCTTAAGATGAACTTAGGGAGTAGCTAAAAACCCTAAAAAGAGAATGCATGATGGGTCATGACAAACAAGGCCTGGTGAGGTACCCATGTACAAACAAAAGATCTCTCAAAATTGGACAAAAATGAGAAAACCACATGGAAAAACCTCCTCTACAAAAGAGAGAAAGGTGAATAAAGGATTGAAAAAGCCTCCAAATCAAGGTGAAGGACTGAGAAGCCTCCAACCAAAACAATGTCCCAAAAAAGAAGAACATCACTGAAGCATGAAGAAGTTGTAGACTATTGTCGAATGATGACTGATATAGTGCTGAAATAAAGAACCTCCAAAAATAGGAATGTGAGAGTGTCCATATGGTAAAGGATCTATCTCACCAAAATGGATAGTAACCAACCACTGATGTACGCTACATCCAAAAGTACATAGGAACAAGAACTAGATACATAGATCACTCAGATGCAAAACCAAGGAAGCATTAGCACCAACCTGGTAGAAACCCCCCCATAATGCTAACAAGGCAAAGCCATGATAGGAACACTGAAATTGTGTGAAACTAAGAACTGCATGTAAGAGAAACAACCCATAAATAAAATGGTGTGTAAACTAAGGCACGCACACATGAGGCAAGAATCACTGGGATTCAATGTTGTCATGGAAGAGACACTCACTTGACAAAAGTGTGATGGAAAACCAAAGAAAAACATCAACCCCCCCATGGGGTGATCCCACAATATTGGTTTACAATTTTAGTGAGGCAAGAGAATTGCAAAAAAGCTCCCATGATTTTTTTTTCTTTTTAGGGGTTCGCACAAATTGGGGTGTTCGAATGGACCCTGGTTCGAGCGAACCCTATTAAATGATGGTACCCACTTTTTGACATTTTTGTATAATTTTTGTATAACGAATAGAATGAAAAAATCAATTAAAGGGGAGGGGGGAAGGGGGGGGTTCGCTCGAACCTGGGTCCATTTGAACCCCCCTTTTTCCACCTTCCCCTCCTCTTCTATGAAATCTCTACAAAAAAAAAAAATTCAAGCTCAAGTTGAGGATGAAAATGGAGGAGACTTCACAGACCCAGTTGGATAATGGTAGTCCTCGAAACGAGCCATCCATCGAATATAATTTTAATATGTTTTGGTTATATAATGTATTTTATTTTTTAGTTTGATTAAACATAGGTTTTTCACCCAAAATCAAGGTCTCTGTTTTGCACATGTGGAAAAATAGCAGATTATAAAAAAAAATAAAAAAATTTCAATGCACTAGATATTGATGTCCTTGATCCAACAAAAAAAAAAGAATTTCAATACATACAAAAAAATTTATGCTTTAGCCAATGAATCATATCTAAATTGTAATTGGTTTGACTTTGGAACTTAATTAAGAAAAAAAATATTCAAATGAAATGCTATGAAACCAATTCCATGCACTAGATATCATAGTTACGAATCTAAATTTGAAAATTAGAATTTTATCCTTCATAGAAAAAATTTATGTGTTAGCCACTGATGTCACTCTTTAAAAATGGTGTTTATTGTTAAAAACTAGTTTTCAAAGGAGATGGAAAAAGAAGTGCAATCTGATTCCAAAAAAATTGAAAAAAATATATTTAGAATATACAAACAAAATGTCACAAATCACTAGTTTACATCATCTTCAAATTCCTCACAATTTAGCCGCTATAGGTGCCCGAATGTGAAAATTTAGTTAAAAAAAATCAGTTCAATGTCCAATTTGGCAAAAAATTGTAAACCGGTATTATGGGATCACCCCATGACACTTTATAACATAGTGCAATTATAAAAGGCCCAACATGATGTATGAAATCCCTAAAAAAATATACACCAAAATGGAACTTTATTTTAGTGCATCTACAAAAGAGAATGTGCATAAAAAGGTGTCTACAATGCCCAAATAGGATAGAATACTTAAAATACATGTAGAACAGCCAAAAATGAGTCATCCCACACAAATAAAAAGTTTTCAGGAGCTAAGATGTCCAAGTAATTTACCGGAGTGTAAAAACAAAAAAAATGAATAAAATATACTTGAAAATGAAATTTGGAAAAAGTGCATGGATGGCTATGAAGAGCTCTAAAAGACCCTCCTAATGTCACTAGATTGCAAAAAATATAGAAATTGGTCAAAAGTTATGAGCTCAGGACTAAAAATAGCACCTCTGACTTCAACAGGTTGTAGAATACACTAGCAGCAAAAAAAGTGATGAGACCTACACCACTAGAAAGTTGGCGGAACCATCTTTCTGATGATATCTTGTTTGTCAAAAAATGACATTGTATGCTCAAGTTATGGCCAAAAGAAAAAAAATACCTCCTTTAAGGCACAAAGGGGTCTTGAAGGGGTCATATAGGTGTCCATATTGTTGACATACGCTCTGATACCATGTTAAAATTGTGAAAAAATGAGCCATGGGATCAAACAATGAACAAATAGACCTTCCATGCAAGAGATCTGCAAACAATGTGTGCAATATTTCTCAACAAGAAAAAGCTACAACATGAACCTCAAGAATCTTCAAGGAAAACAATCTAGTTTTCAAAGGTTGAGAGTTCTATCAAAGGCATGATGAAAGCTCGAGAGATAATACAATGAGGGTTGAGTACTATATAGGAGTAACCCTAAATGGTAAAGGGATTAGATCATGATAGGTGTCAACATCACATGCAATGAGACAAAATGATCTAATAATAACTCACTTCAGTTAACATAGAAAAGTACTTAGTTAACTAAATAGAGAACTCCTAAGTTTAGCTTAAGTGCATAGGAATAAATTAGATAGATTAATTAATTATTAGCTAATGCATGAATATTCTAACATCTAACAAAAGTGTGAAAAAGAGTCAATTGTAGACTAGAAGAAAATCAAAGAGAACCTGTATTCAATCATGAAGTGCATGAGAAACTCTCTATAAGGTGAATCAGTCTAAAATTGTATGCCCTAAATTGAGTTAGGAAGATATGTGATGTTTCTAGTTTCCTTTTATAGGTTTACCATACTTTGTGGGACATTAGATATCATGTATGATTCGGGCACCTACACTTTTACATGTCTTGAACACGTGGATTTAGAAACAAATTATAATTTTCATTTTTCGAGTTTTGTTATATGTTCAATTTTTAGGATGGAGATTATGGTGTACTCCAATTTCATAGGGAGTGTGCTATCAAAATTTATCCAAAGATAGTCGATGCTTGGATAGAGGAGTGAATACTATGAGCGTATTGTAACCATAGTGTTGATTATTGAATAATACATTGAAACACCCTTGTTGGTTTTTACTAAAAGGATTTTCTTAGGTTAAATATAGTATCGATTGTGTTTCTATTTATTTCATTTTACTTGCATGTCTTTACATTTTATTGCATGTGTGATGTATCTTCATGAAATTGTTAGATCTATAGCTTATTTAGCACAAATCTCCTCTAAATATTAAGTAGTAAGTTGACTTAATCCTATTTAGCTTCCATTTGTTTGAAATCAAGTCTTACCAAACGATGACATATTTGGATGGGCAAAATGATCTTTAACTTGATAATATGGTTTGAGTAAGGATTATGTGTATGAGCAATTTAAATTCAGGGAAAGATGCAGAATACATCACGAAAAAATTTAGTGACACAAATATTGAACTATAAAAACCTAAAACATTATTAAACTAAAAATATATATTTTCAAATAAAATTCAAAACCAAATATTTATAAATTTTATTCCGTTTAAAAACCCAAACTATGTCAAAAATAAAATTTAAAGTAAACAATAAAAGCTTAAATCTATCATACATAACGTTACTTACACAAATATATCAATAGTGACATTTAGGAGTAACCAAACAACAGATTGTAATTAATGGTGCCCATTACTTATTCTAAGCTGGATATTGTAGTTGCAGGTCCACAACACCAGATGCAGCTTTACGAAGCTTTAAACTCACATCTTGAACTCTTTTACCATCTACATTCTGTGTGATATAACTTTCTTTAAAAAATCAATTTTCTTTTGATGTAGGTAACACAATTTTCTCTTTTGTGGCATCATATTGTCCATAAACAAGTTGATTCAGATCCAGTTCAGCTTCTCCCATAAAGTCATCCCTTTCAAGCTTACGAGGACTATCCCAATCCCACACTTTTTGAAAACTCCAAACCACCCAATGTCATTACACTACAAAATTATATATATTACATATAGTAATATCAGCCATCATTCACTATTTTTTTCTTTTGAATGTTGAAAAATTAAATGAAGGAAAAAAGTTTAGATTTGGAGTAGTTACTAGTTTGAGGAAGCAGTCTATTATGGGAAGTACAAATTCTTCATCCCAGCTTGGGTTTAGGTTCTTTTCTACAAGCTTGGTGCGTGCTTCCTGTCACATCAAGGAATGTATAAAAGTAGAATAAGATTCTCTATGGAATGAAATTGTATGCATAACTAAAAAGTATGACAGAAAAGAGACAAGGAAGGTTGAGTCCAGGAAGATTACAAACATTCTTACAAGTCTAAGTAGCACATATGGGTCACTTTTTCTACTTGCCCAGTCTTGAGCAACTAAATTCATACCCTTCAACACTCTCACTTTAACACACTTCGACATCTCTTCTTCCAAGTTTGCTATTAAACTGTAAGAGACTTGTGAATTCCTATCTTGTAGATCATTATATTTATAGACTGGGTTAGTGATTAGTGAACCCAAGTAGGGGATTGATAAAAGAAAATAAGAAATAGACAAAAGTAAAATACTGAGCAATGATAGGACTATATAAAGAAGGGGAATAATTATAGCAGATAAGAATAAGAAAATTCTTATATGAAAGAATCCCAAATGTTTTGCAATGTTTCTTTTGATGAACCCACAATGCCAAGGATGTATATTAAAAGATGCTATTAAAGATTTATATAAGTGCCATTATGGTAATATTTTGTTCAGTTGGTTTGTCATTCAAATTTTTGGCTTCAATATTGAAAAAATAGAATAATTCAGAAAAGAAAAGGCAGATTCCAATGTATTCTAGTTGGCTTTTTAAAGTCTAAAATAGTAAGCCTAACTCTTGGGTAACTTTATATGAAAAATAAAGTTACAAAATTGATAAGACCAAGCTATAAATTTATGTTTGTCTACATCTATTGTTGTATTTAAAATGTAGATTTGTTGATACATTAAAATTCGCAGGTGTCAGTGAGCTTCCAAATTAGCATCTTCACCTAGACCTAGAGTGGTGGTTAGTTTGCAAGAAAACTTTCAAAGGTGCAAAAATTAGTCCAACACCCATTGTCCAACATGACTTAAGGATTTGAACCTAGGTTGATGCTCTAACACCACATGGAGATTTGTCGTTATATAGAAATCCACAAGTGTTAGTGAAATTCCAAATTAGAATCTTGACTTAGACCCAAAATAGTAGTTAGTCCACAAGATCAATTTGGTGCAGGGCACCATAGGATTTTATGTTGAAATGTTGCAAGTATTAGGTTTTTGGGATGTGAAGTCTTTTTTTGTTTGTAATAAGCTCTTAAAGATCATGTTTTATGTCTTGTGGATCGATTGAGTCATTTTGGAGTCAAGTTGGTCAATTTTGTAAAGTTGCAAAATGTTGCATATGCAATTTTGCATTTTTGTGTTAAGGGAAGTTGAAAGGTCAAGTTGAGTCTTTTGGTGGGAAGGAAGTTATAAAATGGTTTAGAAAGTTTTTTAATGCTTAAAAGGCATGTGGGAATGTTGATACAGGTTTTTGATGATGTAAATTTGAAATTTAAATAACAAAGACTCCATTTTCTTGCATTTTTAAGGAAAATTTGCTGCTACAAAACTTTGTACGGCCTTGTATGGCCTAGGTGTGAACTTTTATGCATTGTAATTGATGAAGTGTTGAGTTAGATTCCTTTTGGTTTTTGTTTGATTGGATTTCATCAAGTTTTGAGGATTTTATAGCAAATTTTCTAAGACTAGTTCAAAAACCCTAGGTTTCTTGCTTTGTAGGGAAGAAAAATGCAAATTCCCTAATTCCACAAGTGAAATCCTCTAAGACTTAGTGAAATGGGTTGAATATAGGTGCTTTCAATGTTCTCTAGGTTGCAGGAGTAGGGGAGGGTGTTAAGTACATATTGGGTGATGCCCTAGTTGAATTTACTTCATGTGTTTTTTTGGTACAAAAGTTCTCTAAGGGTTAGGGTTTGGTGAAAGACTCTTTGAAAGTTGTGACATGCTTGAAAGTGTTGGGGAAGACCATACAATACTTTTTGAAAGTGTTGGTTCGAATTTGTGAAGCTTGGAGGTCAAAACCCCTGTTGAGACCTAGTGAAATGAGCCTAATTAGGCCTTTGTCAAGCATAGCAGCGGAGTTTAGAAGGTGTTGTTCCAAAGTAACCACCCATGAAATTAAGATATGTTGTCAAAGGGTTTAAAGGGTGTCTAGAGTGGTGATTATTTTTTTGGTTTGAGGTATTTCAAGGAGATTGTGTTAGAGAAACCAATTATGGAGTGCTATAAGGGAATTTGAAGAGTTGTGAGAGAAACTCACTGAGTTTAGGTTCTAAACTTGAAAAGTTGGTTTTGTTGAGTTGGTTTTGAGTTTTTTAGTATTCACCCACCCTACTCGACATCAATTGGTATTAGAGCATATGTAGGTTTGTAAGAGGGAAAGTGTGAAGTGGAAAATTGAGCAAGATGCCTCCAAAAAGCAATACTATGGCTAGAAAAATGAATGAGATGGAAGAGAAGATTGCAAGAGAGATTAGAAGGTTGAAGGAGTTTCAAGATAGGTCGGTAGCAAGGTTAGAGGCTATGGGAATAGGTTAAAGAAGAGGTATAGTCACTGGTGAAGAGAGTGACAGTGAAGAGGAAGGGGAAAAGGAGAATCCCCTATAAGAGACTCAAGAAGAAGAGTTGGATCCTGATGAGCAGAGGATGGCCAAGCTACTAAGAGCATTCAAGGAAGATAAGCACAAGGTGAAGATTGATTTACCAATTTATGGAGGTAATTTGAATGATGAAGAGATTTTGGATTGGATTGCAACACTTGATAACTATTTTGAGTGTGAAGATGTACCTGAGGAGAAAAAGATCAAGATAGCAAAGTCAAAGTTCAAGGGGCATGCCTTATTATGGTGGGACTATGAGCAGACTAAAAGGAGGAAGAAAGGTAAGTCAAAAGTAGTTTCTTGGGATGGAATGGTGGCTAAGCTTAAAGGTAAGTTCTTACCGAGTGATTATGCACTTCAAATGTATAAAAAAACTTCAAGGTTTGAAACAAAGAGAAATGGATGTCAAAGCTTACACCAGGGAAAATTTTAGTGGTGAATCTTTGCCAATTGGAAAATTCTAGGAATCGGGAAAATTGAAATTGGCGAATTTACCGTATCCAACAAGGTGTTCAAATCACCCGTATTTCATGAACTATTGATCCAATGCATGTCCATTCACCAGCAGTTTTTTTTACGAGGCATGTTTAGGCAAAAATTTGCCATAACAGACTACGCGTTTCCAATGGACCGATTAATATTTTCACCTAGAATCCCGGGGAGCATGTCATAAAACACCAACATATTCACCAATACTATTAAAACAACATTATATGAGGACCCATTTCGCCAATTAAAATTTACAAATAGTTGCTTGTGAAGACCCATTTCGCCAATTAAAATTTACAAATAGTTGCTTGTGAAGACCCATTTCGCCAATTAAAATTTATAAATAGTTGCTTATGAGGACCTATTTTGCCAATAATATTTAAAAATAATTACATTTGAGGACGCATTTTGCCTTGAAAATTACAAGGTATCGTTGTATAAACACGCAGGATTCGCCAAATTTTTAACATACCATTTAAAAATCCCACGGAATTCGCCAAATATGGATTGATATAAATACAATTGAAACTGTTATTTGTTCTTACACATTTTGTTTGGTTCTGAGATTCTACTTCTCGATTCAAAAGTCAGTGAAACCCGAAAATGTAGACTCAAAAGTGAGTGATCATTTCTTCATACTGTTATTAGTTATTAGTTATAATAATAAGATTTCTTTATCTATTTTCTATTCTTGCTTCAGTCTTAAACATGATTTTGAGTATGGAATGAGATCTATATTCTTTGTTGGTTTGTCCTTCTTAAACAAGAAGTCATTTTTTTCCAACTTTTATTCGAAGTGAGATATAAATATGTCAAGCAGCAAGGGTAAGACTCCTGAGGGTAATGAAGAGACTGGGAGGCCATCAAAACGCCCAAAATGTGGAGGTACCATACAATCTTACTTTGGAATTGGCAAAGCTTTTAATCCATCAGATTAAGGTGGGGCTACATTATCAACTCTTCCACCAAATATTATTGAAGATGGCATTGACAATATCTCACCACCATAGGAAGGTCAAGGTGAGATTGTCATTGAGTTAAATTAAAATGTATCAAATGAGGATGGCAATACCGCAGAAGATGTTCCAAGGGATACCCTGGTTAGCCAAAATGAGATAATTGAAATGGATGAAGATGATGTTGGTAGCAAGAAAAGAAAAGGCAAATCAAAATTGGGGCGCGAATGGGAAATGACAAGGAATTTTCAAATTGGTTGGTTGTCGAAGTACCCATTCCTTGAACCAGTGGGGGTATCAAGCAAAAATGATATTGAAAGGGCAACATAGGTCAAATGTAAGATTTGTAGTTGGAAATGTGGAAGAGACAAAATGATGCAGCTAAAGCTTGACATTATAGAAAAGCATATCGGTAAAGTTTACGAAAAACAAATCATAGACAAAAAGGAACAATCAGTCGTATGATGGAAATCAAAGGAAGAATGTCTTCATGTTAAGTATTTCACAGATTATGGAGAGCATAACCATAGAATGTCGAATATTAAAAAATGTGAAGGTACACTTGAGGCTCATTTTGGAAAAGCCATGGAAGTAGCAAATCTATCAAAAATTGTTCAGATGTGTGTTGTTTTTCATATTTTATCCAAGGGCGTCCTATGACAAACTACCCAGAATATTTTGATTTATTATCTTATTTGAGTGTTCCCCACTTTCCCTTATCACATTGGTCATTAAACGCTAGATGGGAATGGGCGAACTATCTTGCTACAGTGGAAAAGCAAGATTTAAAGGAGATAGTAAAAGAGTCAAATTTCATTGCATTATCTTTAGATGAAGTTACTACGGTAGACAATACTTCTTGGGTTTGTATGCATTTGTATACTGTAGAACAAAATGTTCACCAAGCTCATCTTCTTTGTGTTCATAAAATGAAGGACAATTCAACATCACAAAATCTATTTGAACTAGTCAAGAAATATTTGAATGAAATTGCAGGTATGGATGAGTTGACAATTGCCAAAAATTTGGTGTGTGTAGGAGCTGATGGAGCTATAGTGATGCAAGGTCAAAGGAGTGGTCTTTGCATAAAGTTACAAACTACTTGTGCACCATACATGCTTCGCATTCATTGCATGGCCCACAGAATTCAACATTCAAAATTGTAAGCAAGTTTCCTACAGTATAAAAAGTTGAAAATCTAGTTTGCGAGATCCACGCATACTTCTACCAAAGTCCCAAACGTTTCCTTGAATTTCAACATTTTGTTGAGGAAATAACACCTGGAAACAAGATTCTCAAGGATTTCGATACCAGATGGATCTCTCTACATGGACCAAGGCAACGAGTTCTTTCAGAATATCAATCCTTGATTGGAGCGATGTTCGAGCATCGTACCATAGTAGACAAAGCTCCTGACCTCTTACATACGTTAAGTGATATAGAGACACTCTTGAATTTAGCTAGTCTTCTCCCCATGTTGGATGAGATGAATAATTTTGTGAAGTGTGTATATTTATGAATATTCCAATCTACGTAAACTTACATGCTTGGCCCTCGATCATCTATATCTAGATCTAACACAAGAAGGCGCAAATTATTTGATGTGGCAGAAAATTACTGATTTGAATAATCCTGATAATTATTTATAGTTTAATGTAAGCAAGCACTTATGTATCTGTGTACGTGGATATGAGATACCAATGCACCATTGTAAGATAGCCAGGCACTTTAGTAGAGAAGTACCTGTTAACGAGGAAGATTTTAACGGCATTGTTAAATCTGCTAGTGATAATTTGAAGGAAATTGTAAAATCTCTTTCCTCAGAGATTCGTGAAAGATTCCCTTGACATGAAATACTTGAAGCCATGGGTATTGTGTATCCTCAATTTTGGGTAAACCAAGATAACCCAAAAAAATTTCATGATAAACTTAGAAAGCAATGTAGGAGTTTTGCAACAGCTATGAGGGACCAATATAAATCCATGGGCAAAGAGAAGGCCTTTGAACCAAGATCAATAAAAAATGTTTGGACAAGCTTAGGTCAGAGTGAAATATTGTGTGGTCAATGTCAGAATATTTCAAACTTTTTTATCTATGTCAAACAATGATATTGGGGTCGGTGGAGGATGAGAGAGTTTTCAGTACATTGGGGTTTTTGAAATCAAAGTTAAGAAAAAAAACTAGACAATAATTTGGAAAATTGCTTGAGGATGAAAGGAACTACATATAATGTCAAAAATTCCTTTTGAAAGGGCACTCGCAATTTGGAGGTCCACATGTGAAAGAAGAGGGACTAGGTTGTGCAACACAAGCTCTCCAATTCCAAGTGTCGCCAATACTAGTGGCAATGGCAGTGGCAGTGGGCCTAGGACAGATGACAATGATATTGAAATTGACACAAATCACAGAATGAATGTTGAATTTGAGACACAGGCCGAAGAAAGTGAAGAGCAGACTTAGAATCAAGATGTCTCTTTTACTTTATCTCAAGATGAGCATCAGTTTAAGGACCCTGACTCCATTTGGGAAATGGAAGGGAATTAGCAGGTTTTAAGTATTTTTACTGCACTTCATGAATCAGTTTCCATTGTTCCAAAGTCCAAACTGTAGTTGATGATATTTTATAGTGTATTCGATGAACATTAAAATTATGAATAATTGCACTTCATGATATCTTATTTTATATTGCACTAAAGCATTGCATGAATCATATTCCAAACTGTAGTTGATGATTTTTTATATTGTATTCAAATAAACTGTGAATCATTGCACTTCAGGATATTTTATTTTATATTACACTCCATGATATTTTATATTATATTGCACTTCATGAATCATATGCCAAATTCAAACTGTAGTTGATGATATTTTCTAAATTATATAGTATTCCATCATCCATGAAATTGTGATATTAAAATTTAAATTTGATCTCTTAAAAGGAAATTTAATTTTTCTTTACAAAGAAACTAGCCTCCACCGAGTCCACCCCACTTATCTTCCACATATCAATAATCACAAAAATATACTTGATTTTATGATTCATAAATTATGAACAATGCAAATTGTAAAAATTTGTGTGACAAGATCCATATTATAGCCTACATTCACATTGCATCCATAAACAAATTTGAAATTTCGTACTGACGTAGTTCTTCCCCCATTCCTAACAAAATTCAATACCATCGGTCTAACAATGCTTCATCGGCGGAACCCCCATCATAATCCCGCCAATGGCTTGATGAAAATAGCTCACAACCTAGTATCGGTGTAACAATAATCTATCGGGTTGACTCCTAAGGTGCTCTCTCGATATACCGATAGAGTCAAGTTGTCAACAAAAGTAACCATGAATTATAACCATGGGCATTAATTATCAAATGCATAAAGTATATCGGGGGAACTATGGTGCATCGGGGAAACATTATCTAGCTCCCACCGATAGAACAAAGGATAGGTGTCCATTGGTGGAGAGGTGGCTATTGGTGAAAGACTAATGTGACATTCCGGGGCATCGTCGACTTTGAAATATTTGAAATAAATGTTTTTTCTTCAATGACAAGATTGAAAGATGGCCCATGGATGGTGCATTTAGGAACCAGAATTGAAGTGAATTATATCACAATTTGATCACATAGTTGTTACAAAATCCTGGAAGATTTCGCTTAGGGAAGAAGCAGAAAGGAAAAAACTTGGAGTTCTGACGTAGCAAAGACCAGTGGACTATGGAGGCAACTCGGCGAGACTCACGTAAGTACTTTAGACCCAGCTGAGAAGCTATTTTCATCAAAAGCTTAATATTTAAATAATGGAAGAGAGTACAGACAAACCCAAAGCTAAAAAATAGAAAATCGAAAATACTAAGACTTTGGATCAATTGAACATTAAAAAGCCTAAAGACTCCTAAATGAAGACCTGATAGATCAATGCCCTGGGTCAGGTCTGAGACCCAAGAGGAGTGCTCAAATGAATCCTTCCATGGATTGACTTTGGGACAAACATAAGGGCTTAGGGGATATTTGTACACCGCAACGAGGGTACGACCTCTTCATGTACCATTACATAAAACAATTTAGGTTTCAACTAGTCTGCAATCCATGGAGGTTGAACCTAGGAAGACTTGTGGTGCCCAATGTGTTTGTGAATGCATAGCTAATTAAAGCTCTTGCTATCATATATGACCCCAAGAAAAGAACTATTTAGTCACATGGCAGGGGTGACATGCTTGTTATTTCTAGGGATCTCATTTCTAATGTATTTCAGTTAGAGTGTTCACTGAATTTATCATTCATGGTCAAAGATCTCTTGACAGAATATCGCCACATGGATACCAGCTATAAGAGATGGAAATTACCTTTGCATAGGCCCAAGGATGAAGAAGGCCAACTCAGGAGGTTCTCTAGCAGTGAAAACCCTCCTTTCCATGAAGATTTGTTCGAAGAGTATTTCTGATACACCTATTATTCAGCTGGTCAAGTTTTGGGAGTACAGGTTCCACCTCTCATGTTGATTGCCCCAATGGTATATGTTGTAGACATACAGAGCAAGGATGCTAGGCCATTTTATTATGCTAGCTACTTGGCCAACACCCTACATCGAGGGCTTGAAAAGATTAAAAATAATAGTGATAATATTAATTTTGAACACTATTCTTTTCTTATGCATTTGCTTTTGTACGAGGGACAAATCAGAGGGGCTTGAAATGAAGAATTAAGGATAAAAGATACAGATGAAAATGGAGATCTTAAACCTGTAAAAATGTGGACTTCATTGTGAGACAACCGATTTGGTAGGTCTCATTACCTTTATTTTGAAGATTTTTTTGTAAAACCATTGATGAAGTTGCTGGGATATCCGTGCAATTATAACCTATCCCCAGAAGTACAAAGATTTCTAAGACCAAAGGAAAATGACCGGAGAAATAAAGTAAGTCATAACTAGGGAAACTGGTATGCTTTCCCTGATTGTATAGTGATAAGGGTTTATGGGTTCGAAGGGGCTCCACACTTGATGCCACGAGTAGTTCCTGGCCGAATTGCTTATTTAGAAATTGTGAGGCAATTGGAAAAATATGATTCCAAACACCTCAAAGGACATAGCAAACAATCAATTATGCCCAACACCTTATGTTTTGGAGACTTTCCAGTGGTTGCCACTAAAGGATATGGAGAAATTGATGGTAAATTAGCACAGTACAACCTACCTCTAGGTGATGTAAGGAAACAATTTGATGCAGAAGAGTTTATTCACAAGGTGAGATTATCGCAGGGGCTATCAGGGTATGAACATTTGTTCTCAATCGAAGATGTCATAAGAAACCATGATGAGGCTTCCACCAAGGAAAGAATAGTGGCCTATAACAAGATTATGCTTGCAGAGGAATGGAAGATAAAAAATGTCCCATCTTATTCAAAGGCATTTGGTGAGATACAGGATCCTTTAACAAGAATTGAGCAACACATCGCTCATGTCAATGAACTAGTAAAGGATGTTCCCCCAGTTGTTTTTGATGCACCTCATGCAACCTATTTAGGAGTACAAGTTGATGACATAGAGCCCTTGGATTACATACCTTCACAGCCTACTCCTGAGGTATGTTTTTCTGTAGATACTAATATAAGTGAAGAAGAGCAAGATGATGAAGAGGGTGAGCAGGTCAAACAAATAAGTGCTCCTGTGATTGCACAGTACGATCCCCCTAACGAGTAGAATATTGTAATATTTGAGGCATCAAATGAACTATCTGATGATGTGAGGTTCAGGGTTGGACAACAGTTTATTTCTGATTGTGATTTTGTTAAATCTTCTGAATTTAAATCATTTGTTTATGAATATAAAGGCAAAAAAATGAGACAAAAGATACAAGATATCACTCCTGAACAAGAGGCAACCACTTTGGAGGAATTGAAAAGGGAGGTAGATAAGGAAATGGAGTCCATCTCTCCTGAAAGAGGAAGGGAATTGCTTCAAGAAGCTGGAGTGTTGCTCCTACCGGGGTGGGATATTAGCTCTTCAATTGTATTTGATAGCTTCAGAAAAAGAGGGGATAAGACAATGAACTTAAAAGAAGAAGCAAGTGACAAAATATATTCAGGATCTAGGTACAACCCAGATGAAGCCACCTTGCTTATTTGGTCACTGTATCCCCATGATAAAAGACCTTCTATAATTAGTAATCCAAACCAAGTGTTTGTAGATCTCTTGGTTCAATGAGTAGGGGATACCAACCCTATGAAGACAGCAGAATTGAACATAAATGTGGAAAATTTTACCAAAGCACAAATCGAAAAACTGATTAAGGAAAATGACAAACTGAAGAAGGAGCTAGAAAATTAGAGAGAAAGAACATCTTCCTCCTCCACATCAAAGTTGTACTCCCCATTGCTTGAAAAATATAAGAGAGTGCTTGATGCATTGGCTGATGTAGCCTATTGGAAGAATTGCCATCTGAAATCCCAGGGGAAATGCAAAGAATTGGAGAAAGAAGTGAAAACCATCAAATATAACATAGTATCTGAAATGATAAAAGAAAGATTCAACAAAATGATGAAGTGTGTTGATGAATACTGGAAAGTATTCAAATAGACACGCATTGCATTGGTGGAGAATGAACGATTGCAGCCTAGAATGATGGAGAAAAAAAAGGAGCTCGTAGATAAGAATGTCATGAAAGGACAAATATTGTTGACATATAACAAGCTGGTAGAATCACATAATGGATATCATAATAGGCTTAGGGAAGATTTTGATTGCTTTGATTCAGTCCCGACACTTCATAATGGCATTGGAAATATGCGAGAATATGATGATTGGAAGGAAGAGCTTGTTGGGCTTCTAATTGTTGCGTTGCAAGAAATAAATGACGATGATATGGTTTTACAAAACACTCATAATCAACTCGAAAAAATAATGTCTATAGAATATGATATGAAACAGGCAATCTCTAACATGGACACCTATGCTAAACAAGAGTACATCCATCACCTCTCTGCAGTCAATCTATTTATTAGCCAAACTGTAGCTGTGTCAGAATCAAATTCAATGGGACAACCATTAGATTCAAAGTAAGAACGCCAATCGACAGCATGATGAGCACCCTATCATGGAGTAGAATCTTTGAACAGATCTTAGGTGGTCACGGGCTTCTACTTGGAGATTAATGGATCAGTGCATTCACCTGCGACATTGTTTTATTTATAATTTGAGTTATGTTTAGTTGTCAAACGTCATGAATTTTTGTAAGGGGTTTGTAGCTTGTTTCCTCTCATATATAAGAGAGATCAAGAACCGAATAAGAGATCATCACATCATTTTTAATTAGACTTTGGAGTAGAAAATAGTAAGAAGGTAGATAATAGATTTCACCAATTCGCCCATCCATCTCATATCATAAACTATTTTTATAATGCATATCATTTGAACTTTGAAGATCAATACAATGGAGAAGGTTACACATAATTATTGATTTGCTTTTGAGTGTTCAACTGTTGTGGATTCATATGCTTATATTTTATTAACTTATTTGGTTGTCTCCAAAGTGGTTGTTTATGTTATTTAAATTGAGTGTGTGGAAGTACATTTAATTTGTCAGTACATTGAATTTGAATTCTTCAGGAATAGGGGCTATGACCATGGGGTTTTAGATTTATTTATGGACATGATCAAGTAGTAATGTGGGACACAAAATGGATCTTGTCACACAAATCTATGCAATTTGTGCTAATCATAAAATTAAATGTAGTGTATTTTTACAGTATGTGGGATGTGGTTAAGGTGTAAGTTGGTGGATACTGATCAGGATTTTTAGTCCCAACATAATAGAAGCTAACAGTTCAACATCCATAACTTAGAAGCTCTACCAAGAAGTAAATATAATGAGCTAATAGGTCATCATCCATAACTTGAAAGCTCTACCAAGAAGTAAATATAATGAGCTAATAGTCCATCACCTTATAGTTCAAATGATAAAATAAATAATATAGATAATTCAACATCATCACATTACTGAAGTCTGAATTTGAGCTTTTTAATTGATTTTCACATGAAGGAGTACATATTGGCATTGGCAATGCAAAATCTTGCCAATGCCCAAAGACAAGTCTACACAGAGCTGAGTTGGAACTTGGAAACTCATATTATCAAAGATTGAAAATTAAAAATCAATTCACTGTATCACTTTTTCTAGCAACTTCCACTCTTCAAGTGGTGGAATTGCCATTTGTTCTAACTGATGTTGTTTGACTTGAAGTTTTGTTAATATTTCATGATTGTAATTGGAAGTGGAACCTGTCTTGAATTCTTCAGTCAATTTTGCATTCAAGGTTATCAGTGTTCTGATGGAATCCAAATACTTCACATCTGGGTTCTGAGGAAACTGGTCCAAATCAATCTTCCTTGCACCTTCCATCTTCTTTCTAAAACTATCATTTCCAATGAATCGGTCATTTGTGTCAAAAGCCTCTGGAAAACCAAGCTCTATGAAGTTCCTTACCTTTTTATCCACCACCTTCATCTTGTCTGCAACCAAATGCAAATATTCCTTTGTTCCACGCATTCTCGAATACTTTTCAATGATAGATGACAACTTCATTAAGGTTTCAATCCAATTAGTAATCCCTTTTGATTTCAAATCATTGTCACTGGCTTTATAAACTATTTGTAGAACTTGATTTACAGATTTCTCTAATTCCATCATATTTTTGTTGTCCACTAAATATTTGCTGAGCTTCTTATAATTTTGTCTGATAGCATCAATCAATTGAAACATGTCACACAAATGATCAAACCTCTGCATTATTTCATCCCAGATATTTTGTTTCATATGCCTCACTGTATCTCTACAAAATGCAGATAACTTATTTTGAGAAGACTTAATTTCTTCTTTCGCTTTCGTCAGCTCTATCTCCAATCTTTCATTTGTTTTTCTCTGTTTCTCCAATTTTTGTTCCCACTCTACATTTCCATTCGCAATGCTTAGTCTTAATTTTTCTAAAGTGGATTTTTCCTCATCATATTTCTTATTGCTCTCATCTAGCCTTCACTTTAGGTCATTCACTTCTCTCTCATTTAGTTTATCCTCTTTGCTTGTTGATGTAGAGGCAGATTTTATTATTCTTTTTTCTAATTCATTTCTCTTATTATCTATTGCTTTCCTCTATGCTTTCTCACTTGCTAGGTTTGCTTGTAACTTTTCTATTTGCTTCTTCAACCTTTTCTTCTCTCTATCTTGATTTAGCAATGATGTGTACACCAATTCATTGTTCTTCTTTGATACATTAATTTTGTCAGTATTTTTTAGGCCAAAAAAATCCAATTGAAAATTGGTTACCTGATATTCAAATCGATCCATCTAATTTGTTGGTTTGTTTTGAACTATGGGAACAACAATTGTGTACTCCATGATTTATTTTTTTGTTTCAAATGTGGGTAATACCATGGTTTTTGCAAGCTCTGAAGTTACATCAGACACACTCTCCATCAGTTGCTTCTTTTATTTTTTATTCAAGTCTAATTTCTTTTTAAATTCTTCAATGAAATCATAACCTGGGGAGGCAAGAACAATGGAATGCTTGACTGGCGAAGGAATAGGAGTACTTGCAGTTGCTAATGATGCCACAACCACACTAACTGGAATTGGGGGAGTGCTTGGAAATAACTCCTTTGTGGTGGATCCACTGATAGTGTGACTTGGACCTGTCAAAATTCTTTGCCTCTTTTGATTGCCTTGATCACCTGGTGTTTTTATGGTATCTTGCATTGTTTTCCTCTTGTGTGTAATTTGTTGTTGTAGCACATGTTGACCACTACTAGCACTACTACCCCTACCATCGCTACCAATGGCACTCCCAGTTGCACTAAGTTGTCCACCAAGGGCATGTCCTAGTTGTGATTGTATCTAACCATGAGGATGAGGATTAGAAGCTCTAACAAATTGAGTTTGACTTGTATTCCCTTGGTCTACTTTTTCACCTCCAAGCCCAAGGCTAGATTTATCAACTGGTTTTCTATGCTCAACATTTGCTACCATCCAAGGGCTTTGTCTTTTGGACCCCAAAGGACCACCTTCATAACCAATGTTTTCAAGTATGGTTGCTCCTGAAGTATATGCTGAAGCATATGCTTCTTTTTCGGCCTCACTTAAACCAGGTTTGTAATTGGAATGGCTTTGTTCTACTTCTTCACTGTCATCATTAGATTCATCATCACTTTCTTTGTTTCCATGTTCATCAGGATGCTCTATATTCCACAATTTCCTAAACTCTTTATCTTCTTCGTTAGCTCCATACTTTGCAAGAGCTCTTGGATCACCTAGGTCCTTCCTCATAGACCAAAAGGTAGTAATTTTTTATCGTGACCAATTTTTATCTGTAACTTCCTTCTCTAGAGAACCTGGAATTTTTACTCTACTAGATGTTTTATCACTTTTTTCATAAAAAAATGTTGTATGTCCTGATTGTCTTTTGGTGCAATGCCATAATTTCTGCTAACAATTGTTCAAAAGAAATACCATTCTTAGCAGCACTTTTCTCCATTGTTATTTTGACCTCATCCCAAGAATCCTTGTTTCTCAAGTTTTCAAGCAAGGGTTTACTTTGATGTTAAATTCTACTTGCAGCATTCCTATTGGCCACAATCATTGATTTAATGATGTCACATGGATCATACTGCCAGTGACAGATAGCATCAAAGTCAAAAAAAATTAAAAGATTATGTGTCACACTAAATTCTTTTCTCTCGAATGTGAACCCTCCACATGAAAAAGGTAAAGAAGGAAATAAGGTCTTCTTTTGCTGACTGAGAAAGTGTAGTTCATCAGCACTCTGCACCTACCTTACATATTCCAATGCAAAAACCCTTTATGTCACATGTATTGGAATTTTGTATGGATGTACTCCCGATCCATAAAATATTAGCACAATATATTCTTCCATTAAGTACCAATCAACCAATTGTATTTATTTTCCTAGTTGCATGCAGTTTCTACATGACATAGGCAATCTAGGCATTGGAGTATTTGTAATTGATTGATGCAATGGAGCCAAAAATTAGTCTACAAAATGACTGTAGTTCCTTTGAGAATCATGCATCCTTATCTCAGTGGTCCATTCATATACTGGAGCCATTTTCTTTTCCTTTGCATTACTATAGGGCCGAATCTGAAACTTTCCTCTAAATTTGAATAGAAAAAGATAGCACAAGTAGGTTGTGAACCTAAATGTCTTGGTGGAACTTTCTTTAAACATTAAAAATTGTTTATGCATGGATTCTACAATGTGCTGAATAAAATTATATTTGACATGTTCAACACCATAATGGATATTGAATACCATTTCAAGGAGGCTTGCACCCACTTCCAAATTGCTATCTAGACCGAGGAAAAATGCTAGCATGGAAATAGTATCATGAACCCATGGTTTTAAAATATCCAAATTATAAGGAGACTTATGATCACCTTTCAATTTGTTTCTATCCTGAACTATTTTATTTAAGAAAGTATTTGTGTCCCTTTCTTCCACTGCTTCATAATCACTAGCAATTTTTTCTATGTCAATGTGGTCATTTCCAAAATTTTCAGTTGTAAACCCCAACACTTTTCCAAGTTCTTATGCATTAACGGAGAACAATTCTACTTGATTATCTTTATTAACAATTTCTCTTTTCTTATCATCATAATTTTTGGCACAGACCATGATAAATTTTGGGCAAGGGAAAACTTCATGTAACATCATGCGCCCTAATCCAATTACCCACGGTGCACTGATACTATTAACTTGTGTTTTCTTTATAGCCTTATTATGAGATGAAAATCTATGTTCTGAGGTAGGCCTACCATATAGTTCAAGATCATAAATATCATGGTACCCATCAGTGAAACCTAGGGTTTTAAGCAATTCTGCATAATGTATTTTTTTATCAGACATTGCTCTAGTGGTACTGGTGGTAGATATGCTTATACAATGTGAAGTTGTGAAATTTGAATTCCCTAATACCTATTAGTCCTCCTTAATTTTTCTTAATTCTCAAGTCTCTAAACCCAAACTTCAAAGTTTGACAAAATAAGATTTTAAGAAATGTCAAACGATGAAACGTAGCCATAGGAATTTTTCACTTAACCAGATTCTGAGTCCTGACTCTTGAAGAGATTAATATTGAAAGTCATGGAAACTGGAACGGCTTTGTTGGAAGTGGAACTATGGAATCCAAACCAAGGTGGTGCACTGCAATGAGTAATCTAAAGAGTGAAGACTGAAATTTCCCCGTGTGGTGACCCTCACTTAGCAGTATAAAGTGTTTTTTTCTCAAAATTGGAACATTAAAGTGAATCAAACGTCTTAAGTCTACATGTTGCAAATTCTAAACCATTGATCTTTCTAAATCTAACGGTTATAGGGTGATTCCAGAGGTTTAAGTTCGCAAGCCTATCACTCTGTGCATTTCATTCTGGAATGCAACTACAACCATACATCAAATGTTCATCCAACGGTTGAAACTTGAGTAATTTATGATATTAACTTAAAAAATAAACATGACACATGTTTTTTAAAGTTGTTTTAAACTTTTGTGCACTAGGATTGGTATCAAGGCCAAGGGGCCAGTAACTTAACGTTGCAAAGGTGAAAGGACTTAAAAAAATCTCCTCGTGTGTTGACCCTCTCACTTAAAAGTTAAAAAAAAAATCACTTGATAGTTGACACTTACCAGTACAAAGTGGTTTAAATGCTTCTTTTTTTGAAATTGGAACATTAAAGTTGCAATTTTTTAACCGTTGATCTTTCTAAATCTAACAGTTATAGGGTGATTCTGGAGGTTTAAGCTCGCAAGCCTATCGCTCTGTGCATTTCATTCTGGAATGCAAATACAACCATACATCAAATGATCATCCAATGGTTGAAACTTGACTAATTTATTATATTAACTTAAAAAAATAAACATGACACATTGACACACGTGTTTTAAAGTTGTTTTAAACTTTTGTGCGCTAGGATTAGCATCAAGGCCAAGGGGCTAGTAACTTAATGTTGCAAAGGACTTAAAAAAATCTCCCCATGTGTTGACCCTCTCACTTAAAAGTTAAAAAAATCACTTGACAATTGACACTTAGCAGTATAAAGTGCTTTAAATGCTTTTTTTTCCAAAATTAGAACATTAAAGTTGCAAATTTTTAACCATTGATCTTTCTAAATCTAACGGTTATAAGGTGATTCTGGAGGTTTAAGTTCGCAAGCCTATCGCTCTGTGCATTTCATTTCGGAATGAAAATACAACCATACATCAAATGATCATCCAATGGTTGAAACGTGACTAATTTATTATATTAACTTTTAAAAAAAAAAAATGACACATTGACACATATGTTTTAAAGTTATTTTAAACTTTTGTGCGCTAGGATTAGCATCAAGGCCAAGGGGCCGGTAACTTAACGTTGCAATGGACTTTAAAAAATATCCTCATGTGCTAACACTCTCACTTAAAAGTTTAAAAAAATCACTTGACAGTTGACACTTAGCAGTATTAAGTGCTTTAAATGCTTTTTTTTTTAGATTGGAACATTAAAGTTGCAAATTTTTAACCGTTGATCTTTCTAAATCTAACGGTTATAGGGTGATTCTGGAGGTTTAAGTTCGCAAGCCTATCACTCTGTGCATTTGAAATCCCATACTCGTAGTCCTTTCCCCATTCCTAAAAAAATTCAATACCATCGGCCTAACAATGCTTCATCGGTGGATCCCCCATCACAGCCTCACCGATGGCCCAAAGAAAATAGCTCACAACCTAGTATCAGTGTAACAATACTCTATCGGGCTAACTCATAAGGTGCTCTCCCCGATATACCAATAGAGTCAACAAAAGTAAGCACATCCCTATAACACATAAACATCAGTGGAACGAATGATTGCATTCCCCCGATGGCCCGATATAACCATGAATTATCAAGTGCATATTGCATAAAGTATATTACTTAATTTCTTAAAGGAAAAAAACTGATTTGAATATATTAATATAAATAGACACTGAAGTTATGAACTCATAAAATAACTCTTTACTGTAAGTGTAAATGAATAACGAAGAATAGCACAACACAACCATTTATTTTATTGCAACTGAATTTCAATGTCACATTATTACATATCTTTTTAAAGACGAGTAGTTGAGAGCAGAAAAGCTCTCGTTTTGTATAAATAACATATGTCAATGTGTCACTTTACATAGACACAATTTAATAATTTATTCCAAGTTGTTGCTCGTTACAATGGATTACAAATTGATTCCAATTTCCAAGCTTTTGTTGGTGACAACTTAATACAAATGTAACTGTAAAAATAAACACATGATTCCAAGCTTCTACTCGTGACAACGTAATACAAATGTGGCATTGAAAATTAAGTTTAAATGCAAGGGAGTTTCCCAATTCCAACCATGCTGGGGGAAAGGGGGTTCTAATCATTCTAAGGGAATGGGAGCTGTGAAGATACAAAATTTATTTATCCCCTTTGAGAACCAGAGTCATGCAAAAGATGTAATGAAAATGTGTCTCTAAAAATAAATACATGGAACTTGCTAGGCCAACCATGCTAGAGAAAAGGGAGCTATGAGGATACAAGAGGAGTAGCAAATCTGCTCCCATATTTTGCACACAACTTCCATGCATTGGTTTAGCACTTACCTCCATTAGAGCCCCTCATCTTGGTTCAAAACCTGTCTGAGAAGTCAGGTTAACCAAATTAAGTTCTTTCCAATTCCACCCATTCTGAACTTGAAGGAAATTCTTCTTTTACTAAATACTTTGTAACTGCATAACTGTAGGTAGGAGAATTTACAGTATCCCCAATAATACCACATCATCTTCTTCCCGAATCCTTATTAACCCTAGAAAATGAAAACCCTTGTGACACTATCCCTATTTATGGGCCACCAGACACCAGTGCCACTACCAGCCTGGGTATAATGATAATCGTGATTCATGTACAATTAAAATCTTTAATTTGATTGACGTTTGGCTACACGCAAACTATAACTCAAGCTGACAAGCTATCAAAATCACTAGTGCCACTCAAACGATATGAAATCATTACAAATCTTGTTTTATTAAAGCTATGAGTTGTCCAAGAAATTGCTTTGGATGTTCATATCACATATGGCATTAATCGATGCCACTGCCAGCACTAGCAGTATGACAACCAAACTCTCTTCAAAAAGATTGAGAATTTCAATAAAATGAAATGTACAACATCGAGGCATTGAAAATACAAAATGAGTGATGAGCAATGAGCCTTGATCTCGCCACTTGGCCGCATCTAATGGTTCTAGTGTTATTCCATAGGTTTCAATTCGCAAGTCTAGTGCTTCAGAGATTTACTTCCAGAATGCAACTATAGTCATCCATCAAAAATTCATCGAACAGTCATAGATTATATTAATTTGCACTAACATATAGCTTCAGAAATAATAAATATGTTGATAGTTGTTCACATTCTAGACTCTTTATGAAGGAATTTGAATGTACGAAAAATTTGTCCCGGAATTTGATATTTTCGCCAACCACATTGATTTTTATTGGCATATTTGTTTATTTCGATGTGATCCTATTAAAATGTCAGGTCCTAATGTGAGATGCTAAAATGATGCAATAAGAAGAACTAACATAAGAAAAGGGCACCTCAATGATTAGCCTAAGAAATAGTAAACATGAAAGCAAGATAAGATAAATTGATTGTTGATTATACCTTCATGTTGCTCCTTCCTTAGTTGGCCCTTGATCTTTGGATGTCTTGTGTGCTCCTTGGATGGCAATGGAGTGAAGTGGATGCAAGATGCAAGATGGATTGATGAGAAATACTATGGAAAATCTAAAATGCTGCAAATGACAATTTGGCAAGAGTTTGGTAGCAAAAGACTTCATCCTCAAAATGAGAGAAATGAGGGGGTATTTATAGGATAATTGGAATTTTCTAGAGAATTCAACGGTTGAGATTGATCCAACAAGATCAAGATGAAGAGATATGGTGAGTTGAGGACTCACAAGCCCTCACATCTTGACATGTGGAATGTGAGATGTCTTAAGGTGGAATGATGTGGAAATGAAATGGAAGAGAGGTACATGAGGTGGAAGAGAAGTACATGAGGTGGATGAAGGACAAGTACCTTTGAGGTACCTTGGGGGATGAGAAGATTTCTTGGAGGAATAAAAGTGAATTAAAAATTCACAATGATTGGAAGAATCTAGTGGATAAGAGAGGGTTTCCAAAAAGTTGGAGATTTGTCACATGTGGGTGATGTGACAAGTCCAAGGTTCTAGAAGTCCTTGGCACATGTAAAGTGACAAATCAAGCCTTCTAGAACTTTGCATGGGGATGGGGAAGACCTTGGAAAGATAAAAGTGAATTAAAAATCCATATGGGGAATAGAAGAGCCTTGGATAAATAAATGTGAATTAAAAATTCACATGGCAAAGAGAGTCAAGGCCAAGAAAGGCAAGTGGAAAGGTTGACCAGAAAAGGTAAGCCAAATGTGGTTAATGACTTTGATTAAGGTTGTGCAAACACATGATTAGGATAATTAATGCGAGATTAGAGGCAAGTGGGAGATTATGGAGGATGTGACACTTAATCAAGATTAAGTGGTGCACATCCTAATCACAGATTAATTAATTTAATTTGGATTAAAAGAGGGTTATGGAGAATGTGACAAGGAGAGAGAAAAAGGGGGACTTAAAATTTGGTTTTAATCCAAATGGGTTAAAAGACTAAATTAAATAATTTGTCATATTTATTTAATTTAGAGAAGAAAGGGATAAGGTAAAGTATTTAATTTATTTAATTACATACTTTAGGAACCTTAAGCAGAAAATGAAATAATGATTAAATAAATTATTTAATCACTATTAATGAAATAGATGAATAGAGTAGACGATTTTGATCATATGGAAGTGATCAAATTTGGATGTCTACATTTGCCACTGAAATTTTTTATTAGTTTGAGATTATGTTTAATTCGCCAATGAAAATATTTTTTTTTCTTTGAAAAAAGTTTCTATTCACCAACATTTTTTTGTTTTGTTTTGAAAACAAGGTTAATTCGCCAACAGAAAAAAAAAAAAAAAATTGGTTTGAAAAAAGGTTTTAATCACCAATGAAAAATATTTTATTCATTTAAAAAAAATTGCATTTCGCCACGATTTTCCATAGACTTCTAGCGATTGTAAAAGATTTGTCAATTGGGATTTATTTTTTCCCGAAAAAAGAAAAAAATCGCCAATAAAATTAATATTTTTATCGGGAACAATACAAGATTTTACACCTTAGCCAAGGGGAGGGGGGGTTTCTTAAATTTTTCCCTGGCTTACACTAATGAGTTTTATAAGATGAGCATAAGGGAAAGTCACATGGAGGATGATGTGGAGAAGGTGGCTAGATATCTTAGTGGGTTGAGATTCAACATTCAAGATGAGTTGACTTTGGAAAATCCAAGAACGGTTGAGGAATGATATCAAATGGCAATAAGGGTAGAAGAAAAGTTAAAGAAAAGACAAGACAAACAAACTAGGGGCAGAGGCAGCAATTTTAGAGGAAGGGGGTCATTTTCTAATACAAGGCAGCCACATAAAAGTCAAGAAGATGCAAGCAAAGCCCAAGACCAAGTTGTTGATCAAAGGTGGATTTAGAGGAGGTAGATCAGGTTTTAGAGGCATATTTGGAGGTCAAGGAAGAGGCTCTAGTGGATTCAATAGTTGCAAGAGGAGGAAAATGAGAGTGTAAAATCTCCATCACACCAGGCTGCTCCAGAGGTTGGTGAGTCACTAATGGTAAGAAGAACTCTCATCAAAGTATCTAAAGAAAAGGAGTCATCACAAAGAAGGACACTCTTCAAAATAACTTGTAAGTGCATGGGTAAGGTATGTAAGGTTTTCATTGATTCAGGAAGCACAGATAATATAGTTTTAGTTGAGAAGGTTGAGAAACTCAAGTTGCCAACTAGAATACAACATGCTACTCCTTACAAAGTTTCTTGGTTGAATAAGGGTCAAATTGTTTTGGTGAATGAACAAACTTGGGTGGAGTTCAATATAGGAGGATATAAAGACAAAATTTTGTGTGACATATTGCTTATGGATGTATGTCATTTGCTGCTAGGGAGACCTTGGCAATTTGATAGGTATTCTTTGTATGATGGTAGGAGAAATGTTTATGAGATAGTAAAGGATGGGGTTTCCTATACATTGACACCATTGAAAGAGGAGGATAAAGGGAAAACTAAGGTAGCTAATGTGATGATGGTTGGTAGGAAAGAGTTCATAAATGTAGGGGAGGAAAATCACGTGGAGTTTGTAGCCACTTCTAGCCTTGGAGGTACTGGGACAACAAACTTGAAGAATGATCTGATTTTGGAGGGAAATGATATTGAGTTGAAGGTCAAGGATGAATTGATTTTGAAGATTCAATATGGGCTTAAAAATCATGTTGTTGTGATGATAGAAGAGGTAATCCATTCATTGTTTTCAAAAGGGGATTTTGATCATTTTGTCATATCATAGGTTTCTATACCTGAGCAAGTAAAAGTTATATGGGAAAAACATCAGATGGAAGAGATGAAAGGTAAAGGTGAAGAGAGCCAAGCTAAACTACAAAGGAAGATGGAAAAGTACAAGCATGCACCTAAAGTGAAGAAGAAGGATGGAGGAGGTATGGTTGCAGATGTTGATGCAGGTTCAACATTACTTTCAGATGAAGGAATCAAGGATCATCTATTAGACAAATCTTTGCAGTTGGAGCATATCTTAGGTGACAAAGAGTTCAAGAACACAAAGAATAATGCTAATTTCTAGTATTTGGTTCATTTTAAGGGGTTTCCATATGATAATGTCACTAGGGGGTCAGAGGATAACTTGATCAAACATGAATCCAATGTTGCAGCACAATCCTCGAGGGGACTTGAGTTCCTTTTTTCCCGGGAGTATGGTGCAAGGCACCATAGGCTTTTATGCTGAAATGTTGCAAGTGTTAGGTTTTTGGGATGCGAAGTATTTTTTTGTTTGTAATAAGGTCTTAAATACCATGTTTTATGTCGTTTGGGTTGGTTAAGTCATTTTGGATTCAAGTTGGTCAATTTTGTAAAGTTGCAAAATGTTGCATATGCAATTTTGCATTTTTGTGTGTAAGGGAAGTTGAAAGGTCAAATTGAATCTTTTTGTGGGAAATAAGTTGGAAAATAGTTTAGAAAGCTTTTTAATTCTTAAAATTCATGTGGGAACATTGATATAGGTTGTTGATGATGTAAATTTGAAATTTAAATAACAAAGACTCCATTTTCCTATGTTTTTGAGGTAAATTTGCTGCTACATAACTTTGTGCAGACTTGTACGGCCTAGGTGTGAAATTTTATGCATTGGAATTAATTAAGTGTTGAGTTAGCTTCCTTTTTGTTTTTTTTAATTGGATTTCATCAAGTTTTGAGGATTTTACAGCAAATTTTTTAAGACTGGTTCAGAAACCCTAGGTTTCTTGCTTTGTAGGGAAGAAAAATGCAAATTCCCCCATTCCATCGGTGAAATCCTCTGAGACTTGGTGGAATGGGTGGAATATAGATTCTTTCAATTTTCTCTAGGTTTCAGGAGCATGGGAGGGTGTTAAGTACAAATTGGGTGATGCCCTAGTTGAATTTACTTCATGTTTTTTTTTGGCATAAAAGTTGCCTAAGGGTTAGGGTTTGGTGAAAGACTCTTTGAAAGTTGTTGAAATGCTTGAAAGTGTAAGGGCACACCATAAAAGACTTTTTGGAAGTTTTGGTTTGAATTTTTTAAGCTTGGAGGTCAAAACCCCTATTGAGACCTAGTGAAATGAGCCTAATTAAGCCTTTGTCAAGTGTAGCAATAGATTTTAGAAGGTGTTGTTCCAAAGTAACCACCCCTGCAATTAAGATATGTTGTTAAAGGGTTTAAAGGGTACCTAGAGTGGTGATTATTTTTTGGGTTTAAGGTCTTTCAAGGAGATTGTGTTAGAGAAACTAGTTATGGAGTGTTATAAGGGAGTTTGAAGAGTTGTGAGAGAAACTCATTGAGTTTGGGTTCTAAACTTGAAAAGTTGGTTTTGTTGAGTTGGTTTTTAGTTTTTTAGCACTCACCCACCCTTTTCTGCATCACAATTCCAAGAGGTGTGGTAGTTAGTCTAATAAAAAAATATAATCATGAAAATAAATTCTTAAATGTAATAATTAGCTTAAAATCGGTATAATTATTTGAGAAATTAGTTCATGGCATCTCTTATTTTAATTTTATTTATTAATAATTTATACATTTGTATTTATAATTCTTAAATTTATTTTAAATTCAAATTTTATAGAATAGGTTCACGTTTCCCGCTTTACTAGTCATTGTAAACTGACTTAACACATGTTTATGTTGATTTGTGTGTTTGGTTATTGTATTTAAATGCATTTATTTGCACATTTTGAAATCATGGAGTGAATGGAAAATGTTACAAGAACACCTTGATATAAGAGCTAAAATAAAAAATATTTTGTGTTATCAACTTGTAATAGAATCATAAGGTCATTGCACATTTTCTTGCTCTCTTTGAATCTTCGCTTTGAGCCATAAAATTGGTCCATCCATGGATTTGAACTAGGAGAAAATGAATCTTGCAATCCAAAAACATCCCAAATGAAGTTTGTGAACACCACCATCCTTACTTAAATTCCAATATAAAAACTAAGGAAAAATTGTTACAATCATCTATTTAATGTAGATAATTTGACCTAGACACATTATGAGAATGACCTAGAAAAAATTACATTATTTTCATTAAAATGTGTTTAAGAATACAATTTTGAGTTATGGTTCAACACAATAGATATCTATCTATCAATCATTGAAATCAACCAAGTATTGTTGTTTCTATTTATTTCTAGATTTGTAATTTATGAGCATACATGATCTATCTCAACTCTAAATTAGGTTAATTAGATTATATTTGTTGTTCTGTTAAGTATCCTATTTTAAATATATATATATATATATATTTATTTATTTATTTATTTATTTTACGAACCTAACATGAATCAAATGTGCAACATGTAATTTTACTTTACAAGCATGATTGCGAGTGCTCATATACTTTGAAATCATATAATATTCAATCACGCCTCAAATAGGGGAAAATATAAAGATGAATTTTGCATACCCCTTCCAATTCTCATTTAGTCTTGGGTTCATTTTGATGGAATGAATTAATACAATTACATATGGACAAATGGTGAACTCTCTTATAAATTTATTCACACTCCCTACTCATCTATCTATCCTCATTTACACATGTTATATTATCCATATTCATAGTTATCCCTATATACTCGATTTATGACACTTGTCATTGCACTTATATTCATAAACTCATTACTTGCCTCAAATTCCACTTCTCCCTATCCCAACTCAGTCATCTAAAATGAAGGTTTTCTCTCAAGCCATGTGAAATTGATCTCTAATATGAGTCAACTTGATACATATTTGTATAATTTATTCCTATGTCTTGGTATTTACAAGTGTTCAATGAGCATTAATTAATATCAATTATCAAAGAAAAATCCTAATATTTACAAGTGTTCAATGAGCATTAATTCATATCAATTATCAAAGAAAAATCCTAATATTTACAAGAACCATTCTAGTAACTTCGGTTTTTAGTACAAAAGAAACCTTAATCTACATCATGTTTTCTAAAACACGTGATGGGTCCAATTTTTCTTGTTAACTATGTTTCTTTCCTATTCCATTCCATGGCACTTTTCCTTAGACATTTTCATACTCTAGGATTAATAGCTAAAGCATAAAGCACTACAATTAAAATTGATAAATGATGATTTCATGAATGTTTGCATGTTTAGATAATTATTCTTAAAATATGGTAATATGTTATGATGAATGTGGTAATCCTAGCATAGAAATGCTTTGGAGGAAACTAAACCCCTCATGCAACAAGGTTATCGAACAACACGTAGCCAAAAGACTATTGCAAACCTGCAACCATAGGAACACTCATACATAACCAAGGGATTGAGCGCCTATAGTTAAGGAAGTAGGACACCCATAGCAAATAAAGCTAGAACATGCAACCATAACTACAGCCATCAACAATCCATTAACAAAAATGATTTCCAACACTAAAGTAGAGAACTCCACAATGGAAGAAAATGGTAGAAAGTGTAGTGAATTTTCCGTGCACTATGACATTTGTTTGTGCATGCCTATAATTTTATTTCTCCAAATTGTAGTTAGAAAGTTGTATTAGGATTCTATTTCTTGAGATTTAAATATGCTAAAGTTTCTTACTTATTTTTTCTAAATAGAAATATTTATCTTCCTATATTCTAGGAATGAGTTGACAATTATAATCTAGGTTGTTAATAAGTCTAGTCATTTAGGGACAGTTCGAGCTAGTCCATATATATTTTGAAGGTTTTCATAAATAAAAACAATGGTGATTTTTTTTTTGTAAAAATTGATATCATTTTTTGAGTAGTAATTGAAAGCAATTATTTATCAGTTAACATTGATCTAGATGTGAATGAATGTGTAATAAAGAGGATTGATTAATATTTCTATAGAGAAAAGGAGCACAAAAACTCAAGCAAGGGCTCATTTAAAGTAACGTTTTTACTCTATTATTAGTATTAGTAGTCAGTAATTTTAGTATCTTCAAGTTTAAATCATTGATTATTTATTAGTAAAGGTAACTATTCAATGTAGTCACTATCGATTAATGTTATTAATATGATCAACAACTTCAAGACTATTATTACAATAACCATAAATTTCTCAAGTTTTGATATATTTTACAAATTAAATAAGATGTTTTATTTTTATACTCAACTACTTAGGAAACCCTCTTAAATTATTGGGTTGTACATATAGTACTGGCATCATCCAATCAGATATATTCCTCATTTTAAATTATAAATATTGTTGGAAGAATGAAGAAGAAGTCATTTGATGTGTTGTCATTCATGCCAACATTGGGTGGTGATTGGTTATCTTCCCATCAGGTAAACTATGTATGTGCTACATTGAGCCGGTAATTTGGTCTAGAATTGCTCCTAGTAGAAGATCATCCCATATGATTTTAGTATATTATTCAAGATTGATAGTGGTAGCCTTGGTCAAGGATTCAACAATTTTGGTTGATTCAGCGGAAAGAAACAAGTAACAGATGTTCGCCTTACTGTTTTTGGCCTGGTCTTCATCTGGTCAACCTAAACAAGTGGTATATATGCTCCATGGTTGCTTAAAATGTTTTGCTTTGGTTCGGGCTGACCTAACTTATTCTTGGCACATTTTGTTTTGAGCACCAAAGATGTTTCCATTTTAAAGCCAACAAGACATTTTGAGTTGAGTATGCTTACATCTAATTAGGTCGACCCAATTTATGTATGAAGATGTAACCATGTATATATGTGAAACATTATTGTATTACATTGGTGAAGATGTGTTGATGAAAAAGGTGTTATAAGTAATGAACATTGATGTGAATTGGTGTTGTATTGTGTAAAGTTGTTGATAGTAACAATACACCTACAACTAGAGTAGGACTTCTTTTTTCCAGAGCTTAATTAGAACCGAACTCAACACATAGAAGGTGTATTCAGTTAGTTTATACTCTTGATAGTGAGCCATATTGTTTTATAATCATTTTCACGATATGAGCCTTTCAAGGATAGTGTGTCTTGGCAGTGTGCCCTGTAATATCTTATGACCAATTATAATATATTGTGAGCTAATCCTTCCCGTGGTTTTTGCAGGTAAAAATCTTGGTGTTCATGTGTTATGTGATTTTATGATTTCTTTCATGTTTTTGTTTAAAACTGCAATAAGATATGTTTTAATTATTGAATGGTTAGCAGTTAAATGGTTCTGTAGAATACTGATTCACCACCCCTCTCAGTATTCAGTTTGTTCAACAATTAGTATCAGAGCTTGGTTCCTTTTGAAAAGTTTAATAGCTTAAGGAAGATCTTGAAGTTTGAACACATGGCTGACAAAAGGTATCCTACTCCTCTGAAGAAATCTCTGCAATTGAAGAACTCCATGCAGCTCTTGAAGACCTGGACAAAAGTGAAAATGAGAAAGAGACTCTGAAGGAAAACTTTAGTAAATCAAATGAATACATTATAAAATTAAGAGAACAAATCAAGAAATTCAAAGAAAGGCATAGGGTAGTCAATGATCAGTTGAAGAAAGCAAATGAAGATATCACCAGACTAAAAATTCAAGTGGAAGAAAAGAAAAGAATTGAAGAGTGCCAGAAAGCTGAAATTCAAAAAAAAATTGATGAATGTACAAAGATTTAACAAGAAGCGGTAACTCTAAGGTCTGACTTGGAGAAAGCGGGAGATCATGAGGATAAATTCAAAGCAAGTACTACAATTTTTGATGAATTGATTGCATTTCAAAAACCAGCTAGAGATAAAGGAGGCTTGGGACTTGAAGAAGGACAAAGCTCAAATGCAAATAAGACTCCTAACAAGGCTAACAATCAAAATAAAACTCAAGGCAAGAAGAGATAGTTCAAGAATCAAAGAAGCAGTACCGGAAGAACTCCCATTCAACAACCAAATGCTCAAAGGTACCCACCCTTTAATGGTGTTTGTTTTTCATGCAAAAAAATTGGCCATAGGGCGACAAAATGTCAAAGTAGAATTAATCAGATTATTGGATTCTTTATTGGACAATGTTTTGTTTGCAATAAATTTGGACATAGAGCTACCGAGGGCAGAAGTCAGATGATGATGATGAATAGATTCAACACTAGTAGAATGATTTAATAATTTCAAGGATATTGCTACACATGTAATACATTTGGACATAAAGCTAATCAATGCAAATCAAGGTTGAATAAAAATCAGATTAGTGAGAAGAATGTTGTATTCCACACCTACAACAAACCAAGACACATTGCAAAATTCTGCAGAAGTAAAAATGGAAAGAAACCTAATCCGAAACAAAAGAATAAACCTATGAATAAAGTGGACCCTACTGAAGTTAGAAAGGAAATGGAGAAGATTTGGAAGAAAAAGGAAGAACCTAAGAATAAGGACAAATCAAATGCATCTGTACCTGAATCTGGTGTAGATACTACTTCTAAAAACTAAACCTAGTAATGGTTTTGAAGGGGAGATTGTACATAAAAACCTTATAAACCCTCAATATAAGAGGTGTCAAATATTGACCCAAGAATATATGATGCAAGATGTCATTCTAAAGATGTAGAAGAAATTTTTGATAGAAAATATGTAAATTTCAAAAATTGTGAAGCATTTTAGGGTTTACAGTGTGCTTATCAACTTTTTGAAGTTGGAATGCATTTAATGTAGAATTGGGAAAAATTTGAAAAAGAATAAAGTGAGAAAACTGAGCTGAATTAAATCACATTTGCACATTGGTGATATGAGAGTGAGCTGAAGCAATTCGAAGGTGATTTGGAGTGATTGGCATAAAACCCTAGTTTTCGTTGAAGCTTGAAAAGGGTATTTTTTGTTATCTATACTTTCTGGGATTTAGTTGAAGAAATTTTCATAAGCATATACAAGTAAATTGAGGAAAATAAATCACCACTCCCACTATTGTGGAAGTCTCTAAAAGACCCCTACCAAAATTCAGGAGATTTTCCTGGAAGGTTAATGAAATGAACCCCTTGGGTGCATTCTCACAAATTCTTAGTAGTGTCCTACCCACCGAGGATACTAGAACTTAAATTCATAAAAAATTGGAAGAATTTGACCATCGAGAACTTTCAAAAATATGGGAGAAAGCGTTGATTGGAAACAATCTCTCAGTGAAACCTGAATATGAAAACCATGTACAAAAAAACCTAGATTTTTGGAATTGGTTCCTAGATTTTTGTTATGAGATGGATGTAAAGTTTGTTAGGATGGAACTGAGTAGGGTACATGATAAATTTGTGTGGACAAGCATACCTAGAGTAATTACCAAGGAAGTGATCAAAGTCATAACTAATCTTCGTGACACTAGAGTTGTACAAGTGCTAAAGGTTGTAAAGAATGATGTGGTGATGAAACTAACGGGCACCACATATGATGAATGAGCACTGACAACCAAACCTATTACAAACCCTATTGTGAGATATGTTGTGATTATGATTGCTTAGAAAATTTATTTCACAAAAAAAGGCAATTCAATATCTACAACTGTAATTTATGTTGCACATGAGATGGTAGTTAATTGAAGGGATTATGATTTGTGTGAGTTTCTCCTATAGCAGCTTTTGGATAACTTGCACCAAACTAAAACAAAGAAGTATCAATTCAAGTTCAGTACATTGGTAGTTTGTATGTTGTTCTACTTTCTAGGGAAACTACATGGAAGGAAAAACATTATATGGAATCAGAACAGACTAGTTGCATAGTAGATATTTGAACATTTAAACAATCTTGGAGATTTCAAGGCACAAAATAATGCTTTAAATACATTCTTTGTATTTTTTCATAACAATATGTATGAAAGAGATAGGGTTCCAAGGAGACTAGTAAAGAAATATGCAAAGGAAATAACTTTTCCTGTGTCCACTGACGAATGCATCATAGAGGTAGTAGAACCTAAAACTCTATGGATAGATCCTCTAGGATATGAGGTTGATGAACAAATGGTTAAGAGGTTCATTGAAATGTTAAATAGTCCTAGGGATCCCTCTCTACCCCGACATGGAACATATGAAGAAAAATCTAACGAAGTGCACTTGGAAACCTTTGAACCTCAAAGAGAAAAGAGAGTAAATAAGAATGTTGAAGCATTCTCCATTTGCATTCATTCTCCAAGGATGATGTTGATTTTCTAATGGAAGCTCTTGACGAGAGGAGAACCAGATCAGTTGAACAGTCCTTCAGACCTAGGAAATCAGGAAGAATATCCTCTGTTGCTACCCCTACTCCCAATACAGTTGCAATAGTGAAAGGAAAGAAGAAAGAACATAATATTCCTACAGTAACTATTATAACTACTTCAACTAGACCCAATACCCATGCTTCGAAGAGAAATAATATACCCCCTATTGCATCGTCTACCACTCCTAGAAGAAGAATAAAGCAAAAGGAAACTAAAAAAAGGAACTTAAGCGATGCAGTACCAGAAGAAATTGATCTTGGCTTGCAAGAGGTGAAACAGTTGAAAAGAAATAGTAGTACTTCCACCAACAATGAATAATTTGAGACCAGAATCAATGTTGACATCTCAATAGATGAAGAGTCAAAAGAAGAAGAGAATGCTTTCAAAATTCATGTGCATGAGAAAAAGGGTGAAGAAGGATCATCAAACCCTATGGAGGACATGCCCAACTCTCCTTTGATATGTGATCATCCCTCTCTTAAGTTGGAAGCCTTAGTGAATAATATGATAGATTTTGAAGATATTTTTCCTACTACTAAGTCGTTTGATGAAGTTAATGAAGAAGATAAGGAAACAATCATAAATTATTTTGTTCAGTACATAGTTATGTATAATAAGAGTATGGAATCTATAAGGAAGAAGTTGACTGACAATGTATGGAAAGCTTTAGTATAAAGAAGGCATGAAGTTGTATCTATTGATGAAAAAATGAAAGTTGATGTACCATGAACACATTTGGATCTTCCTTATCTGAGGAAGATGTTGCTAATCTATTAAAATAATGTTCTCAATTATTCAGAGTTAAATAGAGAGTCAAAATTTTGATGACTAAAGAGAAAGACAATATAGAAAGGGTAAGGCAAGAAATGCTTGATACAATTAGAAAACTAGCAAAGAATTATGGAATGCAATCCAATTCCTCATCTCATACATCTCAAGAACACAAGCTTGTTAACATCACAGAATCAATGGAACCTCCTATTTTGGAGAATCTTGATGCAATACATGCTGCTTCAGAGACATTTGGCCCTTTGAATGATATAGAGGAGACAACCAGTAAACAGAATGAAGGTCAACAAAAAGTTGAAACCAGTAATAATCTAAAAGAATACCATGAGAAAACCAGAGACAATGGAGAAAAAGACAAGGATGAAAAGAATAATGGTGATAAAGATGATGAGGATAAGAGGAAGAAAGAAAACCAAGATAAAACATCTGGAAAATCCTTTGGAGAGGAAAAAGAAGAAGACAAAGAAGAAGAGAAGGTAGAGGAAGATGAGAAAGGAACACACATTGTATTAAGTGAAGAAGAGAACCCCAAAACTATTGAGCCATCAAAGCCATCCAGAGAACCATACAAAAATTATCTTAAGGGTCTACTGACAAGGCAAACAAGACTTCAACCTATGTTGCCACCTCAATTGATTAAACTTCCATCACATCCAAGCTATGTAGATCTGACCAAGATTGCACTAAGTGAAAGAATAAAGATGTGTGGGATTTTTCTTGACTCTGTTGCACAAGAAGCTGCTGAAGTATATCAGAAAGGGATTGAATTGATAAATGAAGCTATTAGGGATTTACAAGAGACAACCCCTAGTATCACAATTGATGATTATTTAGCACCTATTGAAAACTTGAATTTTATGGTTGATTCTATCAAGGAGTATACCTATAGCCTTAAGATGCAGACTAAGAAAGAGGTGGAGTCAAGTCTTCTAGAGAAAAGACTATTGGTTCTATACTATAAATGTGTAATTGCACAATACAAAGTGTTGCTAAGTCTAAAAGAGGTAAAATATTATGATGAGGAAGCTCGGTTACTGTTTGTATATTACATGCAGTGGCCTGATGCCACTCGATGCATTAAATATTTAATGGACTCAATAGAGTCTCAACTTGTTGATGCCTCCAGAGATTACAAGATTGCAAATGATAGAAGTTATATTGGTTGGACTTCTATTATAGACTTACAAAGCAATTTTTTCTTTTTGTAAAGAAAAAAGGAAGATGCAATAAGGTGGTTTGGACAACTTGGAGATCTGGTAATGTCTAGACATATCTCTATATCAAATTCCTTGATGGATGCAAAAAAGTTGGATAAGATGAATCTCAATCCTTCCACTCTAGAAGAAGGAGAAGAATTTTTAGTGGAACTATAATCATTGAATAAAACTCTTACTAAAGCAGAAGGGATATGGGATGAAGGAAAATCGTCTTGGGAAGCCATTCTCAAAGAACTACAAGGTGCCCCTAGTTCCTGATTAAATTTTTTTGATTATTTTTCTTACCCTTTGTCCTTGATGTCAACTGGGGAGAAGGTTTTGTGTGGAGAGGGGTCTATGTAAAGAGAAGATAATGTGATTTTAGAAAAAAGAAAGTCATGTATATCTATAAGGGGGAGTTAGGTTGAGTTGTGCACGCACAATTTTGGTTTTTGAAATATGAAGACATTTTCTTTAAGCTTCATTTTTGGCACATGTTGTCATCAATGACAAAGGGGGAGATTGTTGGAAGAATGAAGAAGAAGTCCTTCGGTGTGTTTTCATTGATTCCAACATTTGGTGGTGATTGGTTATCTGCACATCTGATAAACTGTGTATGTGCTACATTGATCCAATAATTTGGTCTGAAATTGCTCCTAGTAGAAGATCGAACCATATGATTTCAGTATATTATTCAAGATTGATAGTGGTAGCCTTGGTTAGGGATTCAACAATTTTGGTTGATTAGGTGGAAAGAAACAAGTAATAGATTTCCGGATTACTATTTTTATTTTCGTCTTCATCTGGCTGACCTAAACAAGTGGTATACATTTCATAGTTGCTTAAAATATTTTTCTTTGGTCCGGGCCAACCTAACTTATTCTTGGCACGGTTTTTTTAGCACCAAAGATGTTTTTGTTTTGAAGTTGAGAAGACATTTTGAGTTGAGTATGCTTACATCTAATTAGGCCGACCTAATTGATGTATGAAGATGTAACCATGTATATATGTAAAACATTCTTGTATTACATTGGTGAAGATGTGTTGATGAAAAATGTGTGAAAAGTAATGAACAATTATGTGAATTGGCGTTGTATTGTGCAAAGTTGTTGATAGTAACAATACACCTACAACTGGAGCAGGACTTTTATTTTTCGAAGCTTAATTGGAACTGAACTCAGCACACAAAAGGTGTATTCAATCAATTCATACTCTTGGCAGTGAGCCATATTGTTTTGTAATCATTTTTAGGTTGTTAGCCTTTCAAGGAAAGTGTGTCTTGGCAGTGTGCCCTATAATATCTTATGATTGGTTATAACATATTGTGAGCTAATCCTCACCATGGTTTTTCCCACTTTGGGTTTTCCACGTAAAAATCTTGGTGTTCATGTGTTATGTGATGTTATGTTTTATTTCATGTTTTTGTTTATAGCTGCAATAAGATATGTTTTAATTATTGAATGGTTAGTAGTGAAATGGTTCTGCAAAACACTAATTCACCCCCCTCTTAGTATTCAATGTGTTCAACAAATATAACCTCTTAATTGATAGGTTGCTTGATAAAGGATATCTTGATTTGTTGAGTTGAGTTTTTATGTTAGCTACACCTGATTTATGATTCAATGAAAGGATCATACAACACCAACATATCTAAGATTGTTATGTTTGATATTCTTCTAAGACTATAAAGATGGTCTTTCAAGGGGATGACTAAGGATAACTTGACCCTCATGATTTAGCATCTTATCCAAGTTATTTTTTAAGATGACCAATCCTTGTGCATTAGTAGACATTATAATTTGGTTTGAAATGGATTTTACTAGTACATACTAAATAGTGTCAATCCCATGAATTTTAGAGAAAAAATTTATGTCAATACATTTTCATAGAATTTGGTATTAATCCTACACAATATGGATTTGACTTGTAAGAAATTTGGTGGCTGTTATGATCCAAGAATATTTTCTAGTTTTAGGGAATCTATTTTAGAGTATTCAGGTGATCATATTTTATGTTGCATTAGGATTATTTCCTCATCATAATTCCTATAGAGAAGTTCTTTATCCTTGCTTTTAATCTCACAAATATCATTTTAATTATTCATTTTCATTTGGTAAGTAACCTCTCTTAGGTTGATTTATTTGTACTTGTGTGTATTTATTTAATAGGCCCGATTAACATGGGGAATGTATATTTTCCCTTGGCATTCTTGCACCCCCTAGGGTTTGACTTTAGTTTTTTAACTTATTTATTATTAAGGTTATTTGATCTAATTTTATTCAAAATGTATCTTTTAACTTCATGTATCCTAAGGTTTGGATTCATCTTTAATATATTATGAGCATAAGTTGATTAGGGTTTGGGCATACATAGTGAAATAATTAATTCTATCCACACACCCTTAGAATATCCATTATGGATTCACATAGGTAATGTTCTCTAGCTAATTTACATGCATATATTTTAATTTTAACATGTTCCTATCTTTTGTGATACATGACTCATCCATCCTTGATACACTCATTTCTTTTTATCTTATGGATAGGGATGTATTTTCTATAGATTTTTTGTTCTATAATGTTTGATTTTTCCCCTCTACAAATTGGGTTAGTATTTATCATTATATTACATGAATTTGATTCACTTATATATGACCTTTATGTTTCTTTTATTTTTCCCATACCTAGTGATATTCTTATTAATTTTGGATTACTTATCTAGGATGCTTATTCTAGTGATGAGACGTATGCTTGTACTTCTTCTATCACTAGTTATAAGCCTATACATAATACGCTTTGTTCATTTTCACATGATTTCATTATCCTCCATGTACCACATGGTTATCCTTCTTCTCTATCTTGTGACTCATGGTCTATTTATGGTATGTTTAGTGATGCATATAGCTATTCTTGTTTATATTATCATGATGACTCTTTATTCCATGGTTATATGGTTTATGATGAACATTAACTTAATACACCTATGGTAGAGTCATTTAGTCAATTTAAAGATGAAAATTTATATTTTAGATCATTTTTATCTCTATAGTATAATACTTCTCTAGTTAATGAATGTGATTTGCTATATGTTTTTGGTGATAGTTTTAATGGTAGAGCTAAATATTTCCCTTCATTTTGTGTACCTTATAACATAATAAAAATTAATTAATTATGAATACAATTCTAAATTTGAAGGTGAAAACTATTATGAGGGAGTCAAAACTAGCATAAAATTATACCATGTATCCTAATATAATGATATAACTTAGATATTACATCAAAGTGAGAGAAACCTAAATAGAAATTATCATTGATAAGTATAATTCACAATTGCAATAACACATAGGAAACCAACTACAATAAATATTGATATTTAATACCTAGATATAGGAGAGGCCAATATTTAACACATCACTTAAATGAGATTACAAATTTTGTTAATTACAAATAGTAGAGTGACAAATAGAGATGAGATTTCATGTGGGTAAATCCTGAGAGTTTTAAATTGTTCTTATTTGGTAATGATATGTGTTTTCCATTATATTTGAATGTTTTCAATTTTAATCCTCTCTCAATCAAATGGATATTTCAATGTTATCGATCTATCTAAAAATTTATGTGCCTATTATAGTTTAACTTTGGTTTGATATTTTGAACAAAGGTATATGATTTTTTATTTTAGAAACTTATTATAGCATCATCATGCATGTTATGTTTTAATGATGATTTTTTCTTTAAAATATTGTACTATTATCTTTTAGATTAATTAAAAGTTATATGAACCTTTCATAAAAATAAATAATAAATAAAAAAAAAAACTAACACTAAACCATGCATAAGTGACCCATAGATCTAAGAAACACAACATAATTTGTGTCATTTATAAGTTGTGTAGCCTTCAATTTTTTAAACCAACTTATAGCAAGTCAATGTTTGTTTAAACAAAAAAAAAAAAGATCGAATAGCTTTTGAAAATGAGCATTGCTAGGTTAAAATTTTAAATGTGTATTTGTAAGATAATTTTGCCACATTCACTACCATAGCTAGTTTTATGTCTTTGAAGTATGGCATCAAAATTATGCTATAAAAAATTTCAGTTTTATTTAATAAGAGTTTGAAAATTAAGAAACAACGATAGGATGCCTAAGATAGATAAATGGAAATCAACATCAAATAAGTGAGAATGTTGAATTCTAAATAAGAAAGAAAACATTACTTGTTTTTGTATATCAAAAATATTGTTATTTGATATAATTTTGTTATTATAGAAAATTTAGGCAGTTATGTGATTATGTAGATCCACAATAGTGTGTCCCATTTATAAGACATTATAAATTTGTATACATGATGTGAAATGTTCTAATAAACACCGTGATTCAATGACTCTTTTTAAACAAAGGTACCTTTTATTATTTTTTGAAAAGGATTTCATTGCTTTTCTAAACTCTAGATTCTATATTTTCTTCACTATGCACTAGAAATCTCTTAGCTACATTCAAGGATATTTAACCTACCTACTGAGTTGTCATCTAGGTTAGTGACAAGTCACCCCATTATGCCATGTGGCATTTGAACAAAGTTTTTGAGGGTTTTTCATTTTCCTCCATTCCTAGGCATATAAGCTTCAATGTTTGTTTGATTTAAAATTATAAATCTTATATTTTGTATTGAAACTATATATTTTGTATCAAGAAACTAAAACCATAAATACAAAATTGAAATCGTAAGTAGAAAACTAAAACCATAAACATAAAATTGAAACCCTAAGGACTTTAGAATCTGTGAATGACTTGGGCATAATCAATAACTACTCAAGAGATAGGACACATCATATTGTGGATGCATGAAAAGTTTAGATTTATCCTAATGAGGATTCCAAGTCTACCATGCTATAATTTCATATATTAATGTATACTGTAAACTCTTTGAAAATGATGAGAAATTTATAAGAGCTCATTAATGTAGGTATATCCTTAGGATTTTTTTTTATTAAAATTTTTGTCTCTAATATTACATTTACAAATTTTTATGTTGAATATGAATGGTTGTCTCGGATAAGAGTAGTAATATCCCTTTAAAAAATTTAAAAGGTTCTTTTTTATTGCAATATATAAAACAAAAATGTTAGCCTGTGGATTTTTCAAGCATGCTTAATTTTTATCTCATAATATCTTTGAATTGTGTTTATACTAGTATAGAGTTGTTCTTATATTAGTTTTATGCATTATTAATTTATTTCATATGTTATTTGAACTATGTTATGTCAATAGTTTACTTTATGTGAATACATGGAACTGAAAGTTTAACTCTACTAGATCTATTTTGGATCAATGCACCAATCCTCCTACAAGAACATCTCCTATGAAACCACTTAAAAATTTAGAACACATTTTATTAATACTTACTAATTTTATTTGTACTACCAAATAGCATGATCTCCTATTCATAAATTTTAAAGACCTAATTGTGAGTTTTTTAAAAAAAATATATAAAGTGGGTTATGTTGTATTATTTTTTTAAATCACCCTACAAGTAATAATCCATTGAAGTGTATACATATTATGAATATAAATCTAATTTATAATTATTTTCATGAATTATATATGTAGAGTGTTTAAGGAATTTTGAAATATTGATTTTTCAAGCTTGTATAATGAGATTTAGTGACAAATTTTTAGGAGTTTCTTATGCTCAAGCTAGGTTTTCCTTCGAACTAAAGTTTATATTTTTTATTAATTTTTTTAATTTTACTTTGAACCTTAGGGATTACCCTCCTAAGCTCATCTATCCTAAAAATAATAAGGTTAACCCTATCGTAAGCTTTGGAACTAAACTATCCTTTACCTAATTATAAGCCATAGCTTCTACTTTTGAGATTGGCATTCCTAGCCTCAAGAATTAAGATTGAACTCTAGGGTCACTAAAACTATATTATATCACCAACACAAGACTATAAGGTTATGTTGGTATAAATAGGTGTTTTACCTATCTAGATTACTTATAGGTCCCATTTAAATGTTAAATTTAGCTAGGTCATAGGGAATCTTTCTAGAAATCTTATGTGTCATGTGATATTATCTTATCTTATCATGGCATTTAATACCTTTCCTAGTTCATTTAATAATGTTGAGGTAATTGTCTCACTATACAAGATTAAGACACATGTCATGATCTTGTCTAATCCTATCTCACAACCTTGTCTTTATAATCAAGGCATCATATGTACATTTTACATATCCAATCATTCAATCTTGCATATTTAATCATAGAAAGATATTCTTGTCATTTTTCTCTTATGGAAGATATTTTGGTTTGGAAATTGATCTTGGGGTGTTGAGAGTCCACATTCAACTCCTACATGGTATCATAGCTCTAGTGTTGCAAACTCCTTCCCAAATATAAGGGACACATTTTGTCTTGAGTAATTTTTTGGATACAATTTGGGGTTTCAAGGACCTCGTGGTTGAATCTAGGGAATCAAAGAAAGTTAGAATTGGTATTTGTTTTGTTAATGTCTGATATATTGGGTTAGATATACAAGGGTTTCAAGTTGGGTGAAGATTACCAGATCCTAGAGGTAGTTGATGTTTTGGAGCACTTTGGGCTAAAACTAACCCTACCATCATGTCTAGAAGGCCTTAAAACCTAAAGATTTCCTATTGAATTGTTGAAATTGGACACTTTTCCTGGGGGTATTAGAGAATTTTTCTGCACCATCGATATATATGTATGTTCATACAAATCTATAGCTAATCGTACCATATGACACTCATCTACAATAGTCTGCAAGTCACGTCAATTGATGAAATATTCTAGGTATCTTCTCAAGCATATTCAATATATTATCTACACTGTTATGGCATCATCAGTCTACATCATCATAATCTTTATCACTATTGATACAAATTGGTTTTAAAAATCATAGTTATTTTATTATTAAAATTATTTTTAAAACATGTGTTGTAAATATTATTATGGATAGTTTATGTATTACCTACGATTGGCCCAGTTTTTAACTGCTAATCATACAAATTCCACAATCCAAGGTTCCTACCAAGTGAATGGGGCTATGCCCCAGGCGGTGTAGTCTATGGTTTGTCGCCCCCGACAGCTTCACACCAGTGGTGTCACCACCACTAGCAGTGGTATAATCTTTTTATTAAACTACAACCAATTATTGTATGGATGCTCAAGGGCTTAAGGCCTAGGGGCCCAAAATTGGCCCCCTAATGCCCAAATTAGACAACTTTTTTCAAATAACCATAACTTTTCACCATGACATCGAATTTTTTGAAAACAAGATATTATCAAAAATTTGGCTCTATGTACTTTATAGTGGTGAAGATTAGTTTTATAAATTCTACTATTTAGTGCTAGTATTTTTTGCTTGAAGTTAGATCACCATTTTTAGCTCTCGAGATCGTAATTTTTTTCCATAATCTCTTATTTTCATGATTCTTGTGGGGTTGGTAAGGTATTGAGTAGCTCTATCAAGCCATCCATGTACTTTTCTATATTTATACCTAGGTATATTTTATTTAGATTTGTGTGTATTCACATTCTAATTGATCATTTGGATATCATGTCACTTGGGAAGCTATTGTTTTGATCCTTGCACTTAATTTTAGTTTTAAAACATGGTTCTATCTCTTGTTGCTTCAATTAGATTTTAGGGTTGCTCCATAACAAGATTGTTATTGTGTTCCTTGACATCGAGATAATCAATATTTTTGTATGTTATATTATCATGATTCTAAAGTCTTTGCAACAATCAATAGTTTTCAATGTTTCCACCATTAGACTCATCTTGTCCTTTATTGCTTGGATTAAGCTTCTAGATTTTACTCCACAATGTGCTTCCAATGTTTCTTTATAGTAGGTAAATAATTGTCTTTCATATTTGGAGGACACTTTTGATGGGTTATCTCTCCTCTTTGATGATATTCATTGCACTATTGTTGTCAAACCATCTTATCTTTGGAGATTATCCAACAACAGTTTCCACATAGTCCTGGTTTGTCACCTTATTGATTTATTGGGCATGTACCTATTTGATTGTGGCATCAACATCTACGATGGAAAATGAGACACATAAGAAAATTTTAGAGACATCATCATCTTTCTTCCCATATCTTCCTTTCAAGAATGGGAAGACATTCCTACATCTATACTTGGTTTTTTTTCTTTTGAATGGGGGTTATTTTTTGATATTAGATCATGTTTTGTCTTTAGACACTTACCATTTTTGTAGGAGATTCTACATGGAGGGGAGGATACATGGTTTCTCTTCTTCTTTCTTATGGGGTTATTCTTCCTCGTATGGGATTTTTTCCTTCTCATTCTTCATAGAGAAAATTATTGTATCTTTTCTCTCTTTTAGAGAGAAGTTTTGTCCCACTAGGTTTTCTCCTTTTCTCCATTTGTGAGAGATTGTATTTGTACATGGGTACCTATCATAGCCTAGTATCTTAGACCCATCTTTGCATAATTTCTATAATAATCTACTTTGTAAGTTGCACTTAAGGGGGGTGTTGGTGTAAATAGGTGTTTTACCTATCTTTACTTATAGGTCCTATTTACATGTTAAGTTTATTTAGGTCCTAGGGTATATTTGTAGAATTATTGTCATATGATCGTATCTTATCTTAAATCATAAAATTTAATACTTTTCCTAGGTCATTTAATAATGAGGAATTTGTCTCATTATATAGGATTAAGATACATGCCATGATCTTGTAGAATCATACTACTTTCCATTAGTTTTGGATAGTCCTTTAGACTTGGACCTATTGTGTGGCTTTAATTTCCCCTTTAGATCCACCTTTATTCTTGGGCCTTCCCTAAACATGTAATGCATCTTTCAATACCTCGTCTATGGTTTTTAAACTACTCTCTTCACTAGTAAAATAGCAAGAAAATATAACCACTTAGAGAAACAATTAGATTCTCCAACAAAGAATAAAGTAATAAAAGATGATTGTCCTCCTCATCTAGCATAACATAAATAGGACCTAGTTAACTCAAAATAAAATTCATAGTAGTCAAATTATTGGGAATAGAGTCTTCCTCTTTCATTTTGAAATAATATATCTATTTTCAAATATAAATTATTTAGAATACTCTTAATTTGATGTATATTACCTATCCTCTTCAATAGACTTTACAAAGTACTATCCTCTATGGCATTCAAAAGGATAGGATCTAGACAAGACATAATTGAATTCTATGTACCTTCTTGTCCATATTCATCCAATATTCATTAGAGATATACATGATTTTTAACTCCATTTTTCTATTCTTCACTCACCCTTTCTTCCAAGAGATCCTCTTTTTAACTTCTGTAAATCATACTAAAAATAATTGAACTTCTAAATTTTTAGTCAAAATGTTATCCATACCTTCAAATATAATGGATGTGCAAAAATTGTTACATGAAATACTCCTAATAAAATAAAAATCCTCAAAACACTTCTGCAAAGTAACCCCTCAACTTGATTACTACTATTAGTTATAAAATCAAATGTGGAGAAAATAATTTAACAATAGTAGTGTTAGTATAAACATAAAGCATACAAATCTATTCAATACAATTAAGGATACACTTGATTGGCCATAAAAATGAAGTATAATATGGATAATCATGTAAAATAATAATAAGAATAAAAAATATTATAAAAATAAACACATAACATTAAATATAAATGGAGAAATCATTTTGAGAAAAAATCCATCTTCAAAGAGAGGAAAATTAGGTATTAATCTAATAGAAGTGTTTATAAATACATCCAAAATTCTTCCTCAAATCTAATAATATTATGGTATTGTAATAATGCTCGCATATAAAAGAATCATAAAATAGATAATCAATACATATAATTTATTGAGAAATAAAGAGGGAAAACAATAAATGGTTTCCCAAAACCAAAAATCCCAACACCCCCAAGATGAAGTTAACCAATGCACCATGAATAGTAACAGACAATGATAACATATGTAACCAAAAATAGAGTCGGGCGAGAAGAGGAGCAGGGGAGGATTTTTGAAATCCTTAGAGGATGGCGATGAAGATGTTTATGATCCAGATGCGGATGAGCTTGCTAAGGGGAGGCTACTCTGTTTTTTGATGCAATATTTTTCAGTGGTTGATGCTACATATTTTCCACGATGGGTTTTACTTTTTGAGTTGTTTGTGGCCACGGTGGGGACATGTATGTGCAAAAAATTTGTTGGGGTGTTGCGAATAGGCTCTGCATTCGATTTGCCTTCTACTATTCTTTGGATACACCTTTTTAGAGGATGTGGGAGACTGCCAAGTTTCCTGGCCTCTTGTGTTATTTTTTTGTCATGTCCTGAGCACTTCAGGGAGGACATGAGTGTTGTGTGCCTGATAATTTTTGTTGAGATAGTTGTGCTTTCTATGGTATTCTTGGTTGGATGGGGTTTTATTCCCCATAGATCTTTGTTGAAATTTTTTCATTGATGGTGTTGGTTGGCAACATGAGCATGAGGTGTATATATTGCTTGATCTAGTGTTGTCATTGATGTTAACATTGTTGTGATTATTCTAGCATAGTTTGGAAGTATTTTTCGTGACATATGTACACAACAATTTTTTCCAAAAAATATGGCTATATAGGAAACTAGCTAAGTATTTCCTCTGGCAACTTTATGTTTCCATGTGACATTCTTTGGGTCCACAATCCACTATAAGTTGGTATAGCCCTCTATGATTCTAATTACAGTTTTAAGATCATTAGATGTAGCTACATTCAAGATTTGGTGACATTTTGTGAAGTTTCCTGAAAGATATGTATGACAGTGTTCAACCCTATATACCACAATCATTCCTTGTATAGTGTATCAAGTGTGGGAGATTTTATATTTCTTCACAAATAATTATTTTATTCTATGATGACGAAGATAAGTTAATAGATGTCGATTGAATGAGAATTCGAATAGACATCGAGCTTTGAGGTCGCACGTTTGGCGAATTGTATGTACACATGAAGGTTTTGTGTTTAGGTCTATTTTGGGTCATCCTAACACATTTGATATTTTGTGGAGGACAAGCAAGTAACTTAATCTTATGTAGGATTTATATTAGGTACATGTCGACCTATCTTGGTGTAAATTGTTCAAATTTTGAATTAAGGTGCAAAGTGTGGATAAAAAATTTTGAGCACGACATGCTTAATTTTGTGTGTTACTTCTAATTAGGTCAACTTTATTGAAGTTACACTTGATATGGATATAAATAGGAGATTAACTCCAAAGGTTTTAGAGAGTGAGAGATGAGAAACACAGGATGATGAAGAGGTAGAAAATTGCATGTGAGCATTGAGAGATATATGAAATGTATGGTGCTTCACCTACATGTGTGTGATGCAGAATTGAGCAAATTGTGAATAGAGTACTGCTTCAGATTATTGAGAAGATCATTTTACACCTCATTGAAACTATAATCTAGCATATGATAGTGTAGTGTAGGAAAATGCATACCCTTGCATTTTTACACTTGTTTGGGCCTGCCTTGCTTTATTTATCTTTATTTATGTCTTAATTGGTCCTATTTTGTATCCACAAGCCTAATAAACTATATCTTTTTATAGCTAATCCTAACAAACGTCAAAAAATAAATGATAATTTAATAATTCTACTTGTGTGTCCCTGATTTTTGGGTCAGGACTAAGATGCCACCTAGGGTGTATTTTTCCCCCAAAGGTCTTGAGACCCTCTTTCCAAAGGCAACTTAAATGGGACCCTTTTTGGAGTATGTGCCCCAAGTTTCAAGCCTTGGGACTAAGATGCCACCTAGGGTGTCTTAGTCCCCCTCAAGTTATTTTCAAGATTTAATTTCAAATCTTGACAGGATTTAGCCTCCTTTAATCAATGATTTTATATGTCGGCTTGGTGTGGTGTAATTTTAGGATATTAAGCATAGATAAGTATGAATACAAGGTTCTTTCACTTATTTTCATCCTAAGCATTCATGAGATCACCTAATACTTTGTGAGAGCATTCCTTATAGAAAATTTGAGTCCACAAGAGCATTCAAGAGCAATTCTTCAAGCATTGGGAGCCATCATCAAGATTCAAGCATCATATCAAGGATATTCTTGCATCATGTGTGTTTTTTAGCTAACATTTGTGATGTAGGGTTTTGATTCAAGCAAGCAATTCAAGCCAAGATCTATCAAGCATTCATTTGATTCAAGTCTACATTCAAGCTAGCCATCTCACACAAGTTTGCAAATTTCATAATAGGGGTTTGGTGAGTTACAACATATCACTTTGTTCATTCATCATTTCCCTCCTTTATTTCATTTTATTTCAAGGTTTAATTACCAACAAGGGGTTTGACCAAGGAAAACCTCCATTTAATAACAACCAACAAGTTTTTCCTCTCTTGCATGTTTGTGTTTACAGATTTAGGTTGAATACTTGAAGATCATTTGAAGTGCAAAGTTTCAAAGTTGCAAAGTTGCATAGCAAAATTTTCATCTTCACGAAAATTCACTTATAGGTCAGATCTGGAAGTTTCAGGACCTAAGATCTGAGAAGAAGGAAGTGCAAATATTGAGCCTCGGGATCACATTCAGAGATTTCAAAAATTCAAAATGGGACTAAGACAACAGTAAGGGTTTCTTAGTCCTCCCAAGGGTATTTTGCAGATATTCTTTCAGATTTTGTTCTGACATTCAAAGATTTCACATTTCCCTCAAAAAACAACAACGAGACTAAGACAACAATAAGGGTGTCTTAGTCCTCCCTAGCATATTTTGACAGCATTTTTGCATTTCCAGAATCTTCATCACATTTCCAAACTTCCCAAGTACACATACCCTAACTTGTTGTTTCTTAATTTCATCATTTGCATTCATGATTTGACTTGCATTACTAGGTTTTGTGAATTGAATGTTAAGTTATCTTTTCCAAGCTTTTTCTTGGTGGTGAACCCTTCAAAGTTTAAAAGAACCCCTCCTAGGTACTCCTTGTTGAGAATTGACTCACCTTTGGGTTGATAGTCAATCCAATTTGGGCTCCTAGGACATTCTTGAATGAACAATTGTTTGGAGGAAAGTGGTGTTCTATGACCTAGGCCATAAAACCTCCCACTTTTCCCTATTGTTCAAATAGATGTTATTGTATTAATTCAAATAGGTTGTATAGCCACCCCTTCTTTTTTCCTTCTTTTTATTTGTGGGCAATGAGTTCACTTGGACAGTGAGTCCACCTGGTAGTGAGCCTTTCTATAATATACTATATCTGGATATAATATATTGTGAGTTGACCCTCACTGTGGTTTTTCCCATTTTGGGTTTTCTGCATAAAAATACTGGTGTTCATGTGTCATGTGGTTTTGTGGTTGTCTTCATGCTTTCATAAATATTTGTAGTTATAATCCTTCTGATAATTGGATGGCTTATGCTTAATTGGTTTAAAGGAATACTAATTCACCCGCCCCCACCCCTCTCAGTATTTCGGGTGTTCAACACTCTTTTCAATGGAGTGTGGTATGCTTTTGTTTGGCTTCAGACTTGGCTCCTTCTTGCTTAGGGATGATCTTTTCTTGCCATTTGGTGCTCTTGTGCCTAGATGGGAGGATTTTGGTTGAGGCTACATTTTCTTCCAGCCTCTGTGGTGGTTTTTCTAAAGTCTTTTATGGCGCTTCTGGTGATCTACAGACCTTGATGGTTTTTTTCTAAGCTACTTGTGTAGTTTGCATTGGGGGTATTCCCTTTTTCCCTTGCTTGTTTTGTGTGGTTTTATCCTGTTAGAGGGTATTGAAGAGTGTTGTTTTTTCCCTCTAGAGCCTTTGTTGTTGTGGATGGGAAGCTTTGTTGGGTCAGCTCTTCTATTATTTCTTGCTTTTCTTTTGGAGCTATTTTAGGAGTGCCTTTTTGGTCTAGAGGCAGGTTCTTTCCTTTGCCTTTTGGTGATGTCCCTTCGTAGCGCCCCTAGTATTTTGAGGTCATGAGTTGTTTGTTCCTTAAGAGGGTTCTTCTTCATGGTTATTTTATTGAGGAGGCTATTGTGGTTTGGGTTTTTTCCCTCCCTATTGCTATGGTGTGTGTTAGGATGGTGATGGAAGTTTCCTGTTGTTGCTTATTGGTTCCTCGGTGTGTTCTGTTGAGGGTTTCTTCCTAGTGGCTGGGTTATTTTCTCTAATAACCCAAGATATTCTATTTTGTAAGAAAGTTGTTTTGTCCCCCTTCTGGAATATGAAACTTTTGAGGTTAAAGGGGGAAAATATTTTCTATTTGCAGAAGGATTTTTGCATTTGGTGGTTATTCTCAAAGGATGTTGTGGTTTCTTCACCTGAGAGGCTTTTGGGAGTGATGCTTACCCCTGTTATTATCATTTGGTTGATGGTTGGATATATTTTAAGCTCCTCTTGGAGACCCAGATGATTAAGCTACTAAAGGGTGTGTTTCTCTTAAAGTTCCTGATGACTAGAGTGTCAAAGGATTGCATGTTTGTCCTTTTTGTTGAAGTGTGGGCTTTCTCTTGGGTTCTATTGTCATTTCCTTCTATTAAGGTGAAGAATAATCCTATTGAGGTGGATTTATCTCCTATTGAGGTGGAGTTGGGTTTTGTGGACATGGTTGTAAGCTCTCTTTTCTGGTATCCTTATTGGTTATTCCTTTTGAGGTTGAACACACTCCTATTGAGGTGGAGTTTGAGGTTGCTGGAAATTTCTAGTTTCAATGGACAAGGTGTTCATGTCATCCTCTCCATTAGATGGGAGCTCTCTCTTTAGAGGTGGATATTGAGTTGGTGGGTTGGGTTTTCAAGTGTTTCAATGGGATTCCTACTACTTTGTATTCATTTTTTCCTTGTAACTCTCTTATTGAGGTAGGGAGTTGAGTTCTACTGATGGTTCTAAAAGGGAGCTCTAGTTGCCCTCTTTTTAGTGGCTCAATTGTATATACTGAGTGAATGGTTTGTTTTGGTCTAGTTGTTATAGGTTGTGTTGTTTCCTAGTTGTCTCAGGTAGTTTTTATTAGTTGTTAGGATTCAAGGTCACTATAAAAACCTAGTCAAGTAGAGGGTTTAAGTTTCCCTTCAAAACCTGATCTTTGTAGCATGGGTAGTCTAGTGTATTTTAGGTGGTTGTTGATTATTTGTGTTGTTATTTGTTTGTAGCATTCCTTTGAGAGGGTTTTGGGTCCTTTCAAAACCTAATTGTAATGGGTTTTGGATCCCATCAAAACTTATTTTTCCTCTAATAAAAAACAAAAAATGATAATATATTTAACTCATGTGAAATGTAGACACACTTTCCCAAGTATAGTAGTCAATTTTTTAATCCATCACACTAAAACCCACCCATAATAAAATAATATGCTTCACTCTCCCACCTAGTGGGAATTAGCACCTTGGAATGAGAATGATAAATTAAACCACTTTATTACTACCACTACAACTAATATTCCTATGTAATATCACCTTAATTCTAACATCATGCACCATTTCTATTTTCTAACCTCTCCTACTTGGCATATGTTTATAAATTAGTACTATTGATATTCTTTGCATCATCTTTTATAGTCTTTCATCTATCTTTCAAGATCATTCCTACACTTTTACTTAATACATTCCTATTCTAGTATATCTAGTTTGTTGGCCTCCTCTATTGTATGATATATATGATCAACCAATAGTTAGTCACATTACATATTAGGTTTACTATGGTATGTAATAAATCCTATAATTTTTCCTTAGTATTACTAGTATAAGGTGTGAAAATTTTGAGTTTTACCATATCAAGGAGGAGAGACATATTTTTGTTCATATATTTTCCCTTAAATTTAAAGGATTATGTGGTTGGTAAAAACTAACATACTTCATATAAATATTGGATCCTCTCTTTTTACCACTTCAAAGTTACTAGAGAAAGCTTCATTGATCATTTAAGCATCCACTTTTCTTTACCATTGACAATGAGGTACACAAAAAAAATATTAAAATGAAATTTGGTAGCTAAATATATGATTATGATCCATATCAACAACCTTTACATTATAGTCCATCATTAGTTTCAACAAACTTACCTAATGATGGATTTGAATTGAAACTTTAGCTAGTTTACATACTTATTAGATTGGTCATTAGCATTCTTATACTTGGTCACCAAGGTTTACAACTCACTCATCCTCCTCTATATTTATTTATTTTATATTTTTAATTAGGTTCTTGTGCATCTAATTGTTGTCTTGGGTTATAAAGCATAAGGAGGTGTTATTGGTGGAGTTGGTAGTGCTAGAGACTAGGGATTTCATACTATTGATTAAACATCATTTCCAATATTTCACTCAAGTCCTTATTTCCCTTCCTTAAACATAGATTTTAATCTTCTCACCTATTTGCATCATAATCAAACAACATAGTGCTAGTCACTTTAAAATATGTCATGTGATCCATAGCCTTAGATAATATTATAACTAAAATATGGCATACTCTTTGTGTAATTAGTTTCCCCTTTAAATCTAGTGGGGTATGATCCACGAGTGTTTTATTACATGCAATTAAAATAGAAAGGGATTGATTTCTAGGATCAAAATCGGTGAAGAAGAAGTACCTAGGTACATCCCTTGGGTTACTCAAGAACTTATTTGTACCCCTTGCTACATGATACTATATCTAAGACCATCATCTTACAAATATAATAGCCAAGGAGTAAAATAAATCCATACATTTGTGTTCCCCTCTTTACAAGTTAATTTTTTTGACATTAAATGAGAAGCAATATGGATTAGTAATGTTTCCATTATTTTATCTTTCCTCTAAAATCCTACTCCTACAAATATTTGGGCTTCTAAATAAATTTGTACTTTTTATATTTGAAGGTCCATAAAAAATGTTTGAATTCAATATAATTTTAAGAAATTCATCATCTACTAAGAATTGTTCATAGACTCTCTCCCTTATATCATCTAGTATTTTGTCACTAAAATACAATATTTCATCTTCTTATTCTAACATTATTTAATTTTCATCTTGTAGTTATGAGGGACTGGCCACTACTTGTTCCTAAGCTACATGCATGAAATTATCTCCTTTCATCATAGTATTATCATAATCGTTCACAAATCAATCTAAGATTTCTCTTAAGGATGTGAAGAATGAGGAAGCCATTGGGAACTTTATGCCCTAGGAGAAACATAATCAATAGGATTCAAAATTCTAATTATTTGGGTTGAATAATTACCTTGTTATTATGTAGAACCTTTTCCATGTTCTTGGACACATTTATTCTCCTCATTTGGTAAAATTATGTATATTTAAGTCACATCCATCATCCTCTCAATCCTTTCAACTAGATTGGCATAGTGAGTAAGAGCCCATAAATAATGAATATTTAAATTCTTCTTCTTATTCAACTTCACTTGATAAATTTTGTACCAAGTGGTACTCCATATTTTGAATATAGGAGCATCTTAAGGGTCATGCCATCAACACTGACAGAAAAGACCTATTGTTGCAATTTTGGATTTATTGTCCAATCCTATGTTTCTAGGTGTAAACAGAAATCTCTACTCTTCAAATACTCAAACAAAATTATTTCCATATTATTTTGACATTCTCCTTCATTTCCAAAATATTTAAAAGGCCCCACTTGGCTCTCTAGTACACATGTTCATGACTTCCTACACAAGTTGAAGAGTCAAAATTTCTCATATAGGGTGCTTTGGATGATGGTCCACTTATATGTTCCTTATTTAAATTGTATTTTTGACATTCAATAATATTATGTTGTCCTTGAATGGTGTGACCATGTGTGGAGGAGTTACAAATTGAGCTGAATATTGGATACCTTGTCTTAACTTTGGTGACTAGCTAGAAGAAGTTACATTTTGACTCCTTTATTCTTCCTTTGATCCCTTGAATATGGCACCATGAGAATATAACTCCTCCCATGTGATTTCTTGTCTAGGGGCCATACTTGGAGAGAATATAAAAAGTGGAGAAGGGATTTCAGTTTGGCTAGCACCCATATGATTTTTCTTGTACCATGTAAGTGGAAGAAATCCTTGAAGATTTCAATTATAGGTTGGTATTTCAATGATGGAGCTTAGCTAATGTTTGTGTACTTGTTGATGGTCTAGCATTTCCAATTTTCTTGTAAATGTTGTATATGTTTCTTATTTAAATATTGGAAGTGTTCATTTTACAAGGTGATGCATTGTATGAACCCTCTTATGAAATATAATATAATATTGTTTTCCATAAAAATGAAAACTAGTGTTTTCATATATGTGTGAGCTCAACAGGAGAAGACAACAAATCCATGTTTCTTTCTACTAATTTCATATCATTAAATTATTATACTTCAATGTTCATTAGGTCTATTTAAGTGAATCTCTAACTATCCCTCAAAATTAGATCCAAAATTTATTTTCATTGGACTAAAGTTGAATAGTTTTTTTTATAGATTTTCCCTCATAATTCTTGATCTAGTTTTCTAAATTGATTTGTATTTTTATAAATGACTTCATATTTTATATCTTAAATTTTTCTTAGATTTTTTTTTAATTCTTCGTATGAAGGAAAACTCATCATAATATTGAATACCAATGTTCTTTTATTCCTTAACCTTGCATATACTCACATGATCTTTAACCTCATCATGTTAATACTTAAAGCCTCCTCTCTTTTGTCCCTCAAATAAATCATCATACGGTCTAAATATCTAATCCAAATGCATATAAATTATACCAATAATATCCTTTTCAGAATCCATATAATTAGTACTCTCGAACGTGAAGTTAGAAGGATGATGTCAAGAAAGCCCCCTTTTCCTACCTTATGGAACTCCTCATCCATGGAAACCATCTATCTCACAACCTCTAAAATTGCCACCCTTACAGCAAAATTTTGGGTAACTTCAAAGGTATGACCCCTGTGCCAAATACTTTGATAATAATACAGTTTGACTTGAGACACCAGTCACCCCAATTATGGCCTAAAGGGATCCTAAGAAAGTGTGCAACATTTGAAAGTCTACCAATTTTCAAATGTGATACAGACTTTTCAAAATTTTAAGTGCATTTTATGGCAAATATTGCTAAATACGGCCATCAAATTTAGACCCTTCATACAGTGTTCTTAAAAAAAAATCCAGTCTATCAGTCAGAAAAAGTTAAATATACTGTATGATCTTCTGTGCTGCCTGCAACCATTCATTTATATTCTCTGTTTTGTACAATCTTATATTCTCTGTTTTGTACAACCTTATCCTAAGCTCGTCGGAATTGGAATTTCCACAGCACAGTAAGTTTTCATGTGCCTGTCAACAAAAGCAATAAATTTGATTCTTTTATCTAAGATTTTTAGAATCCGTATCTGCTGTACCTAATAATTCCCTTCAATAATTCCCTCCCTTTATATAATTATCAGTACTTGGATACTCACGAAGACTGAAGTTTTCATCTACCTGTCAACAAAAGCAGCAAATTTGATTCTTTATTTTAGATTTTTAGAATCTGCTTTATATAATTATCAGATAATGGTTTGGAAGGACAACCTCTACTCTCATTCAGGCAGGTTTAAAAAGTACATTCTAAGTTTTAATTTATTTAGATGTCTCATCTGAAATCATATTCTCTTCTTCAGTAAAATCCATCTATTAATGTGATTTAAACTGAGTCACCTAAACAAATCAAAATTTAGAATGTCTTATTTAAACCAAACTCAAATGAAAATCTCTTAATACCTTTAAAAGCTTTATCCATACTTTTTTAATCTGATACTGCAACCATTCATCTTTTATTCTCTAGTTTTATCCAATATTATCCCAAGGTTGTGGGACGTCATAAGCATTGGTGGGTCATCAAAAGCAACATTTCAAACAGTTGAGATTCTTTCAATCTTTATCTTCTATAATTATTCTTCTCTATATGATGATATCACTTCTCTATATGACGATATCACTGTTCAATAGTTTTTATTAATTCTATTTTTTATTCATATTGAAAGAATTAATACTTAATGAAACCTGTAAAGCGAAATCCTAACATACACCATTTGAACCTCCGAAACAAAATCTTTTTCTATAACTCAGATTGATTTTATTATTCCCCTTCTTGGGTTCAGTAGTCCCTAATGCAGTCTATAAATTGATGATCTACAAGATGGAAAATAATACCTGTCTCTTACAGTTGAGTGTAAAAGAGAGAAGAATATGTCTAAGAAAGTTAAAGTGAGAGTGTTAAAGGGTTCAAATTTGGTTGTTCGAGACCGGCGAAGCAGTGACCCATATGTGGTGCTCACAATTGGTAAAAATGTTAGTAATCTTCCACCCAACCTTCCTTCTACCATAATACTTTTGTTGTTATACCATCTCTGCATAAAATTTCATTCCACAGAGAAATTTATTCTGCTTCTATGCATTCCTTGATACGACAGGAAAAACGCACCAAGGTTGTAGAAAAGAATCTAAACCCAAGCTGGGAAGAAGAGTTTGAACTTCCCATAACAGACAGCTGCCTTAAAATAGTAACTACTCCAAATCTAAACTTGTTTCCTTTCATTTTAAACAAAATTTAATGAAAGATGAGATTATTATTTCACATAGAAAATAAAGTAAAATATATAGTTTTGTAGTCTAATGACATTGGGTGGTTTGGATTTTTCAGAAAGTGTGGGATCGGGATCATCGTTGGAAGCTTAAAAAGGATGACTTCATGGGAGAAGCTCAAATAGATCTGCATCATCTTGTTCATGGAGATCATGATGCCACAAAAGAGAAAATTGTGTTACCCACATCAAAAGAAAACTGCTTTTTTAGAGACAGTTATATCACACAGTGTCCAAATGGTAAGAGAGTTCAAGAAGTGTGCTTAAAGCTTCGTGAAGTTGAATCTGGTGTTGTAGACCTGCGACTAGAATGTCCAGCTTAGAATAAGCAATGGGTATACTAATCTGAATGTGTGAAGTTGTTTGCTTCCCTTTATGGTCCATCCTAAGTCAAGTGAGGGTGCCAAGAAGGATACTTTAATAGCTACTCCTAAATGTCAGTGCTGACATATTTGTGTAAATTATGCTTTGTATCATATTTTTAAGTTTTCAAAACATATGGGGCGGGAGCTTTAGTTCGGTTAGCTAAATCTTTTCAGAGGTTGGTCACGAGGTCTAATCTCTTCCACCCCCGTGGTACCGGAGGGCGTGTCGTGCCAGCGTCTGGTCACGTTAAAAAATTTACCAAGCACACTGCAGTTTATAGGAGATTGTGCTACCCAATTTCTGCAATCTAAAAAAAAAAAAATTCAAAACATATGCTATTGTTAGTTTAATTTTTATAGTTAAGGAATGTTTGGTTTTTAAGGTGGAATCAAATTTAAAAATATTTAGTTTTAAGTTTTCAATTAAAAAATATTAAAAAAATTTATTTAAAATTTTTTTAGGATTAAATGAATATATGCTGATTTAAATATTTAATAATGATATGGTGAGCCGATCCAAGACTTTGAGTGGGTCAGCAATTTCATAAATTATATACAGGAAGTTCGTAATGTTTAATCCAATTAGTCTATAAGACTTGCATTTTGTTATTTTTGTTCATATATGTACAATGTTTTGTCATAAATGGTTTTTATTTCATGGCAAAATTTTGAAGACACTTATGGGTGGTTGGGAGTTTGGGTGGGTGTTTGAGCAACTTACATTTTGTGCACTTGCTTCAAACTGCATGTTAGGGTGGAGGGGGTAGTTTTTATAGTTGTTTTTCTATTTTTGCCTTCGAGGGGCCACAATCACAACTAGTTTTGTTTTGAATTTCAAGTTAAACTCTCTGTCAATGGTATAGACACTCCCCCCGGTATGCTCTGAATGTATAAGAATGTATTTCTGCTTTAAGACTAATATAAATTATTTAGACCTTTGGTCTTTTATCAACAAAAATATAATGATATGGTGAGAGTAGTTCAAGAAAGATTTATATTGTATTATAATTTTCTAACACCGATTTAAAGTATTTTGATCCAATAATATAAAATAATCTTTTTTAGTTTATACTTAATATTTTAAATATTGAAAATATTAAAATATCAAGAGATATCATGTAACACCCCTCTGTTTTGCTCTTATGTTTGGACTACAATGTTTTGTTATTTTTTATCATTAACTTTATCACGATGTGGATTTTATGTTATGATGTGATGGAATTTTATTTTGATGTTATCTCTATGACATGAATTTGATTAGCATAATAGTTATCTGGAATAACATTGTTATTGCACATGAGTAGATTATATATATGTTAGAATTGTCAGTTTTGTGATAGTGTATTGGAGAAGGAGACGGAATTGCATCACTCGCTTGCGAGCGCCCTGCGATTTTGTGGTTTCCTCTTCACATGTGTTCTATTATGATGTATATATGCATGTTCTATATATGTCTTGTTTACAAGTTTGCAGGTACAGGACATCGACTCCACCTGGCTTCACAGATTTTTGAGCGTGTCCATCACCCAACTGTAATGTTGATTGGGAGATAGTAGGTAGGATTCTTGTGTCAAGCTTTTACCCTAGTCTCAATGTGTCATCAGGTCTAGTCAGTTTTGCTTGTTAAAAGTTTTTTATTTTGCTTTGAATTATTATATTGAAAAGTTTGAAAAAGGAAATTTAATGGATTTAATTATTTAAAATGATTATTAAATCAATCTCATTTTAATGTTAGAAGATGTTAATGAATTAATTAATTAATTTAATTTAATTGGTAAATGATCTAATCTTAGGATTATATTATTTATTAATTAATTAAATTAGTTTAATTAAGTTAAATTTGAAGTGTTAAATATTTTAGAATTATTAAATGTTTTTTATTTTAAAATATCTCGAAGATTTTATGCAATTTGGTTGTTGAAGATATTTTTTGGGTTTCAACATGTGGGAAAATATTTATGAGGTTGTTGCGAAATTTATTCATGGGGAGAAAATTGTGGCTGTAACAGGAAGAAGTGAGAAGCTTCTTCACGGTAGAAGCATGGAGGATATTTGGTGTGTTGGGGAAAAAGATTAAAAAATGGAAGTCTTTTGTGATTGCATGTGTTCTGGAAATTTTTGAAGAATTACTCTCGAGGAAAGTTTTGTGTTCTTTAAATTTTAGAAAAAATACTCTTGGAAAATGTTTCTGTTCGGGAAATTGTATTGTTCTGAAAGAAGCTATTGTTTATCCGGGAGAAAATATTTGGATATGTGGAGGAGGCGTTGCTTTAATTTACAAATTCATAGGCGACGTTGGATTTCAGGTTCCTACTTTATTTTTTGTTAGTTTTATATTGAAAAGCTTCTTAGTTTAGATTATTGTCTGGAAAAGATTGTTTGTAAAAGTTTTAAAAGCTTTAAGTGTTGTCGAAAATTGTAAATGTCGTATGTGATATTCTCTGGGAAAATAAATTCCTAGATGTTGAAATGAAATTCCCTGTGGAAGCTATTGAAAATTGTAAACTGGGATTATTGTATTCATAGAAGAATCCAGAAGAATACAATTAGGGATCTGGAAAGAAAATCTTCGTCGGGAAGAAATTTAGTTTTCTGTAGAAAATTTTCCTATAGGATTAAATTTCTCGAGAAATATCTTGTAAAATTTATCTGTAAGAATTTTATTATACTTTTCCTTTTAGATTTGTTGTTTGGGAAAATTTAAAAGAAGCCTCTATGTTTTTATTTGTTAAAATATCTCTGTAAGTTGGCTTTTCGGATGTTTTTGTAAGAGTTTCCTCTAGATGGCCATTTTTGAAAATATTTGCCCAATTAAAGTATTTGTATGGAAATTCCTTATATATATATATATATATAAATAAATAACTGGATATATATATACATATACATATATTTACAAACAAATACATATTTGTATTTTTGGAAAATCCTCTGAGAAAAGTTGTTTTAAAAATTTATGTATTCGAAAATCCTCTGTATGCGATTATTAAAATCGCAAGAGTTCAAAAAAAAAATTGTTTTAAAGAAAATTGTTATTATTTCATGGGGTAGCCAACGGCTTACCCAACTGACCCTATGGAAGGCGATCTAGTTGTGTAAGGGTCGACGCCCTTGCCATGGGAGTCAGTTGTGCAAGCAATCTGCGACCCAAGCTTTTGTCGACCACAACCAATGTATATGGTTGTTTATCCTTATGTGAACCTTTGTGATTTCGCCCACCTTAGTTTTGGTAATCGATTGAGTTTTTTTTAAGTGTGTTTTAAAATTTAATATATATAAATATTATATATATATGTGTGTGTGTATATATGTATATAGCTATATTATATATATTTTTAGATATTTTTATATGTTAAATACTGATTAGTTATAATGTATTTTCTTTGTAATATATTTTGATATATATTTAATGTATATATTTTGGGTATATATATAAATATATAATTATGTATATATATAAATATATAGTTATGTATATATTTAAATATATAATTAATACTTTTTATTTAAAATGGATGCATGCATTAGGTGCACAAATAGAAGAATTGGAACAAATAATTTTGAAGTATAAATTATTATTTATTAAAAGTATTCGAGGAATTGAATTACAGATAACTTAGAATTTCTAGTTGTCAAGGGGTTTTTATTTTATTTTATTACTTGGGAAATTTTTATATTATTGTTTTTCACTGTATGAAAGCGGATTTAGGAAATCCAAATGATAGATTTATTTCTTATCTCGAATGCCCTTTTGTATCTGAATTCTTCTAGTTATGTTTTTTTTGGGGGGGAAATGGGTTAAAGTGTTAGTCAATAATTTGTAAGTCTTCCAAAAGAATCTTTGGATTTGGAGGTTGTCATATTGTAATGTCAGCCCATTTTAATTCCCTTGGGTAGTGCGTTTGTTGTTTTCAGTGAGTTACCCAATTTCCATGAACGGGGATTTGTTCCATGTGTTGACAGTAGGAGAGTGATTCTTGATGGGGGTCGGGGTCTGGGAAGATCTGTCGGGGTAACCCATGCACCTTTGTAGTGACACTCCTCCTATGTCAGCAGTATGGTTTGTTCATTATTGTATCTTATTAATTATCACTGGAAGCATTATACCCTTTGAGTTAGTGTTGTACTAGTTTATGTTAAGTTCATATGTGTATTAGCATGTGTCTAGTGGTAGATGGTATTGCCTAGGGAATAAGTTATCTCCTAGCACGGGGGGTAGGCCTTCAGGTACCACTTGGTTGGGTGGAACGTGCACCTTACTCTGTTGGGTCCCCTTACTTCTGATTGTGATGGCGATATTTTCCAGTTGGAGAGCTTGTGGTGGTTCCAATGGATATGTTCCTTTCTTTTGATGTATTATTTCAATTGGTATTTGTATTTAATTTACTCCTCAGTTGTATTCGAGGAGAACTCATGTAATCTTGTAACACTTTGTATAATCTTCCTCCTTTTGGGAATGAGTATTGTTAACCTTGTTTGTAAAATTAATGTAATCTATGGTTCTTGATGTATTTATATTCTATGTGATGTAATTCTTAATGTTTTGAATGTATGTACTTTAATTCTTGTTTAGTAATTAATAAAATGTTTTAAATGAGTATTGTATATGTTATGGATCTGGATGTAACCTTTGTCTTGTGCCTTAGAGGTTGTTGTGAAAGTGTAGTGCATCTTCCTTGTTAATAATGCACTTTTAAAGAAAAAATAAATTGTACGCTTTCGTAGTTGTTGCAACTTCCTCTAGGGTTATGAGGTGGGGCATTACATATCAATTATAAAGTATGTATTGAACTCACAAATTCTTAGTATTTAAATGTATTAAATTGATATATCTTAATGTTTAATAAATATATTTTTATTTAAAATAACTAAATTAATAATACTTGTAATTATATAAGTTACTATTTAATTGTACAACTTGACTTCTTATTTAAACATATATTTTACCATAAAATACATATAATTATCAAATTGTAATTTTATATCATATTTATTTTTAAATTGTCCATCATATATTTATATCACAAATTATCATGTTCTACTTCATGTTTCTTATTTTATCATATTTTCTAAGATAAAAAAGATATGCATACTAAATATTCTAATAAATAACACAATAGAATAAATTTATACTTGAAGACATCAAATCATATATATGTCAAAATTTTATGCAAGAATAATACAATCAAGGGAATTTGCTTGAAACTCTAGCTTATATCTTACATATCACAATAAAGTGCAGTCCTTTGCATGGATGGAGCATTTCTTACTTACAAGGCCTAACCCTAGTCTAGAGAAAATACATGTGATTTTTAGTCTTATATGAGTGGTTAATTTTTTTCACTTTATTTGTGACATATTTTTCTTAGTAAGTTCATTTTATTTTATTATTTAAATAAAGAAATAATTATAATTTTAGTTTAAAATTGAGTTTACATAAATATATAAGTCAAATTGATAATGTTAATTGAAATTGATAATGGCAATTGAGAAGTATATATGATTTGAAGGTTAATGTATTTTAATAGGTGTTGAAGGAAGAACAAAGGCTAATACAAGCTTTTTAGGCTTGTATGAGATTGAAAGAGAATTTATCAATTGCTAATGCCTAACAAGTCATGCTCTTGTCCAACAAGTCATACTCCACACCCAAAATAGATGTTCATGTCATCATGCTAGAACGATATCAATATTTACAATTTTTCACCTTAAATTATCCTTCAATGTATTATGTGAAAAACCTAGAGATCTACACCTATGATGTAATATTTGTCCTAATCTCTAGAAGGAAAATAGTGAGATAGATATAGAAGACTGCCTCAATTAGTCCTCTAGGATGGCATGTTTTCCCTCAATATATTTGTAATTTTTGAAAGATTTTTATCCCTAAGTGTGCAAGTGTTTTGGTGTATAAAAAATTTGCAAAAATTGAAATCTATGGCATGATAGTGGGATGTGGTCTATGTGGAGAACGAGAAATAATGAGGTGGTGACCCAAAGGTGTGCTAAGGGAGTAATTTTCTATTGGGAATGGAATATTATATTAGGAGAGGAATGTGCTAAGATTATTTGGCACTACAAGTGTGGATTTAGAAAATTCATACATCACAATTTCTTCTCTATGTTATGCACTCATTATGGTGTCCATATTGTTTTAAAAAATAATTAACATTTAGCTAAATATTTTCTCTTTTTACTAATTTAGAGGATGCCAAGTGAGCCCCATTTTTCTTTACATTACCCAACTTTATTGATAACATGTTCCATCTTGAATGTACTAGTAATATAATCATGGCATTAACCTAGTCACCACTATGATTGTTATGGCATTAGAGCATAATGAAAAAAATTTAATGATCAAAATCCAACCCTTGTGCATTTCTACTTTTAGAATAAATATCATTTTTACTAGCTTCAATAAAATAATACACTTCAACCCTTTATCTTTATCTTTAAAAATATATGGAATCTTTTCAAAAAATTCTCCATCTTTTCTCTAAATCTTAAGATTTTCCAATCATTTCAATAACAATATTTTGAATCCTTTTCTATTCACAATTGTTATTATTGTTTCACATATCTACATCTTCCAAAAAAAATCTTTTTTTTTATTGGTGTTCTTATAAAAACTACCTTCATTATATATTACTCTTTCATAAAACCTATAACCCTTCATACATATACCAAGCAACCCCTTGGAGTCCTCCATAAGCTCCATAACCCTTCCTCCAATCACAATTGCACTCCACACTAGAATAAATCTTCAGGTAAGTCCCTATATTCCTTAATTTACTACTAATCCTTGTACATAAGCTAACACACACACTCTCTCTTCCAAAGTACACATAGGTTTAGAAAATACCAAATTGGGATCTCATCAAGGTAGACTCCTAATAATTCATAATAATGTTTCTTATCCCAAGCTATAATTTTAGGAGTATTTTCTTGCCACATGTATATTAATTTTAAGATATATAGCAACAATGACAACCTATAGACCAAAGCATACATCTATTCGAAAGATAATGTTTGTCCAAAGGTCACCACCACATTGTGTAGTTCATAATAGTTGTTATTTAATTTAGACTTATGTTCTATTCTATACTTCTTCTAGTCTTGCATCTTTCATATTTTGCATTAGATACAACCACATTAATATGGTCAATACAATGTTTTGATAGATGTTACTATGATTTCTCTATTTTTCTACATAGAAATACTTTCTAGTTGCCTACATCTTATCATCACATTTATCTTATTTTAAACATTCAATTAAGGATGTCATTTTGTGTATTTTTAGCATGCTTTTTTGATAGCATATATTTTTTATTTTTAAAAAATAAATCTATAATATATTGTCTAGGAAGTGAATTGACCTTACGCAATATATACTATAGGTTTTAAATAAAATCATGTACTATCTTTATTTCTTTCCTAAGGAAAATGTTTCATTAGAATTTACTTCATACACATTAGGAAACATTAAGGAATAGGTTAAAATTAATACTCGCATTAAGCTCAACGCCTTATTTTCTTATAGATATTTTAAACATCTAAAACTCAAAATGTTCCTCTTCTAACCCTTATAAAAAAATAAACTAATTATTGTTATTGTTTCTTCTCTATCAACATCTTTCTTATTCTTGAAACATAAATGACTAATAAACATAAAATAAAAGGTAATAAGGATTCTATGGGTTAACTTAAAACTTCCATTAGCCTGGGATTGGTTGAGAGATTTATAAATTCATTTCATGTGGTTCATGTGTTGTGCCATAAAAATTGTCATGTATGCTTGCCTATTTTTAGGCCCATGATATAGAGGAGATGGGGTTATAGGGAACATTGTTTCATTGGGGCGATATATGCTCACACATGTGTACCATATTTTATAAATATTTTTATTGTGTGGGGAATATATTGATGGGCATGACACTACTATAGACATGAGAATTTGACATACCTTGATAAGTAGGTTAGTGGGGTTGTTATTATCCATAATGGTTGAGAATCCATAAGTATTTTCACAGGGTATTGGCTAAGGTTTGTGGTAAAGAGGAAGCTTGGAAAAATCGAGGTATAGTTTTGATTAGTTGCAAGAGATTATAGTTTTATAGAAACCTTATAAGCAGACAATTAGGTAGAAATTAAATGTAGAGTAGCCATGTTACACCATCAAGACACACTAGTACATGGGTTGCAATAATATGATTTTAGATTTATTTTTTCTTAAGCATGTAATGCAATAATCAAATAGAATGTAGGAGGATCCATCACCATTCCTCTTGCATAAGCTTATGGAGAGGAATATACCATGAGATGATGAGATGAGGAGGTCTAATTTTACTAATTGGGCACTATAGTCACAAGCACAGATAATGTGGGCATGACTCTAGAGTATGTGAACTATTGAGGCTAAGTTTGGTCTACACAAATGCTCCCACTAATAAATTTTTAGAGTAGTAGTGGGGGGAGGTGGAGACAAAGGATGACGGGATGGAGAAGGAGGAGATGATAGTTAGGAGTCGTAAAGGGATATTAAGGTATGAAAGAACATATTGTAGAGGAAAGGGTATAATTGAGCAAAAAGATATAAAGGATACATAGATAGGTGGTGATGATATGAAGGGGAGGATATTCAAGAGGATTTAGATGATACAGATGTAGATATGGTTTTCATGGGGGTAAAAGTACATAACTATGTCACACTTTTAGCCAACTTATCAACACAAGTGAATTTGAATATTTCTAACTTAAAATCAATTTTGGTCAAATATAAGGTATAGCTAGATTCATTCTAGCTAAGTTAAGATATGGTCTAAAAAAATTCAACTAAAAGTATCCACTATATACATATCTTGCACCACTTTGGGGCCAATTTAGCAACAACAAAAACTATTCAAAAACTTAATGTTTCAACAACTCTAACTGTTATAAATAACATTTAAAAATAAAAATACCCATTTGTAGATCTATAAGTGTAGTTTTCAAATATCTATTTTTTAATAGTTTAATATTTTTTATGTTTTATTTTTTATTTTTACTAAAAGTAGGTCATCAACACTAAATAAGGTTGATTATCTTGTTAAGAAAAATACTAAAATTTATTTTATTCTTTTTAAATATGATGCATTAAAGAAGAGATTCTATGTCAAGATGATACATATATATATGTAAGATAGAAAATTGTTGTCACTTAGGGTTTAGGAAATAGGACAACAAACTTTCTATGCATCACATTTAAGGATGTCCTAGAGATCTCAATCAAATGATGATAATGGGAGAAATATATCTGCTAAGGGACTATCCTAGGGTATGTTTAGAGATTAATGGGGGGTTCACCACCAGGTTAGGGCTTGGAAAGACTAATGAAATGAAAGATCTAATGCTAAAACCTAGTGATGCATGAAACTTGAATGAATGACCTAGAAATGCATACAAAGCATAATAGAAAGGCAAGAAATCAGAATGGTACACCTAGGAATTTGTGAAGACATGGAAACAACTCTAAATTGCTGAAAAACCTGATTTAGAGCACACTGGGACTCATACGCCACTTTTGGCATATCAATCCCAAATCAAGGTTTTGGTCTGGAACTGGTTTTTTGGCACTGTAGATTCCAAATCTGCAAAAATATTGAAAAATTCCTGTAGTGGGACTCATATGCCACTTCTAGTGTATCAATTTTTTTCTTCTTTTTTGAAGAATAATGGTTTAGAACTGCTCTTCAATCTCTTCTCTTTCTCCTTGACCAAATTTTTGGATCTGAAATTGTTGATTTCATACCTGTAGGTGACTTTTTCGTGAAGATGAAAACCTTGCAAATGAGGGGACAAAGTTCCAAGAACATTCTCCAAGCTTGTAACCTAATCTTCAAGGGATCTTTGAGCTCCAAGACACCTAGATCTACAATCACACATCAAAGAGAAGGACTTGTTGATTGTTAGAGGATAGGCAAACCCCTTTTAGGTAATCAAACCAAATCATGAGATAATAAAACAAGGATATGAAACATGAAACATGAACAATGAAGCCTTGAATAATGCCTTGTAAATCTGCAATCTAGCATGAAATTGCCATCAAGGATGTAGATCTAGATCTTTAAATTTTGATATGAAACAATTCTTGTAAATGGATCTTTAATGCCACATCACAACACTAGCTCAATAACATTCTTGATGCTTGATATCCTTGACATGATGATGGGTCTTGAATTTTTGCAATAATTGATGAAGAATTCTTCCCTTGAATGCCTTAGAAATGATCTTGAATTCTCTCTTGATGATCTTGTGAAGTCTTGGAATGCTTAAATCTTGATTGCTTGACTTAGTATCATGAATGCTTAATGAAATAATGATTTGATACCTCATTTATATAGGAAATCCATTTAATATCTCGTTAATTAGATCCCATGGGCCGACATACATGAAATTTGAACTTAAAACCCAAATTTCCCACTTAAAACCTTAAAAATAGGCCAAATGGGACTCATACGCCATCTATGGAATATGGGTCCCACCTAGGTGGGACTCATATGCCCAAGGTGGTGTATGGGTCCCACAAGGGCTTTTTGGAGAAAGTTTCGGGGTGTTAAGAAATTAAGTTTATTTAATGATATTGCCAAGATTTTGGTTGAAATATGCCTCGGGATGCACAATATAGGGTCTTAGGGGCCTATTAATGATGATATAAAAGTCATAAATATAAGGAGGGATCAAAAATCAATGTGAAAGTGTAAATAAATATACTTTACAGCATTAAATTAAGGCCACAATTAGGTTTATTTAGCTTAATAGGTCCTTAAATCTAGTGTGAATGTAGAAAATACATTACAACACTAGATTAAGGCATCATTAGGTCCATTCTAAGGTTAATCATTCCAAAGTTAAGTGTGAAAATGTAAGTGATGACATTTTTCTATACTACATTTAGCCCCCACTTTAGTGAGGATGAACTTGCTTCAACCTCACACTAGAGTAGAAAAACTCACTTCAAGAGGGGTCCAAGTGTACCAATTCCAATAATATGGGATGAAAATGATCAAGAGGGGTGATCAAGCCCCCAGGATCAAGATCCTATGGAAAACCAACATAGGCACAAAAGGACACACATAAAAATCATAAAGAGCATCATAAAGGCACAAGCATACACTACCAAAGACAAAGAGAAAAGAAAAATAAAAGGGTTGGATCAACTTGAACTTGCTTCAAACTCACACTAAAGTAGACATTCAAGAGGGTGCCAATTGTACTATGGAAATGAAAATTGTACTCCCTTCTTGGAGATAGTACAATTCCTTGCCTAATTTGGACCTATTTTGGTACCCTTGCATATTTACCCTTTAATCCATCATCAATAGGCCCCTAAGACCCATTATTTTGTATTTTGAGGCTTATTTCAACTAAAAACTTGACAAAATCATTTAAAACATCAAAAATCCAAAAAACCCACCTCAAAAATCTAACGTGGGATTCATTTGCCACCTTGGGCAAATGAGTCCCCCTAGGTGGGACCCATTCGCCACCTTGGGAAAATGAGCCCTATTTGGGGCCTTTTTAAGTTTTGAGCGGGAAAATTACCTTTTTAATTCAAATTTTTGGTTGGCATCGGCCTTTGAGATCTAAATAACGATAAATTAGGTGTTAATGGCCTATATAATCAAGTTTCTAAATCATTATTTCATCTAATAAGTCTAAGAAAGCATTTTTCAAGAGCAATTTCAAGAGACAAGCATTAAGAATCTGCAAGCATTCTTCCACAAGAGCATTCAAGTTTCAAAAGAAAGCAAAGTTGAAGTCTTGGAGTAGCATTAAGGTGTTTTTGCAAGTCTTCAAGCTCACTTTCATCCAAGATCTAGCATTTTCAAGGGTTGATCATGGTTGTCTATGGTGAATCATGATGGATTCTAGGTTGGGGAGATGCAACTAGCCATCAAGCCAAGCCTAAGGACTTGTTTCCTAAGTGATTCCATCCTCCATTATCACTCTACATTCAGCCTAAGGAAGGTATACGCATCATTAGGGCTCATTTGGGTGATTAGAGATCTCTCAAAGTAAGTCATTCATCTTCATGTTTCCATTCATGCATCATATTCTTACATATTAGAATATGGTTGCATTGTGTTTCAGAATTCCTAGCCTTAGACACACTTGTGGCTAGGGTTTGTGTTCCCATTTGTATTCAAGTTTCATTGTTTCTATCAAGGTTTAATTACCAAACTAGGGGTTTGACCGAGGAAAACCCCCCATAAGCAAATCAAGTCTATATTCTATTTTGCAGGTATTTTTACAAATTCGGATTCGAAAATCAATTTGGAAGGGAAGGACAGAGATTGGAGCATAGATCTGAACTTTAAATTCCCAAAAATGTGGAATGAGATTGATTTTCTAGAAGTGGCAAATGAGTCCCACTATAAGTTTTTTTCAAGATTTTGTAGCTTCAGATACCATTTTTCTTGAAACTTGTTCCTCTACAGAAACCCTGATCTAGGACTGATTCGCCCAGATTGGTGAATGAGTCCCAGTAGGTCAAAAATTTAGATTTTTCAGTGTTCCAAAATCCATTCAAGTTTGCTTCAAATTTCTAGGTGCACACAATTCCTCCTACAACTTATTATTCTATTTTTCATACATTTCTAGGTCATTTTGTAGGTCATTGCATCATATTAGGGTTTAATATTACATATTGCATTGTGTTTGTCTTTCCAGGTCCTTACTTGGTGGTGAACTCCTCATTAGCTTATAATCAGCCCCTAGGATAGCGCTATTACAAGATCTATTTCTCTTTTGCATTGAAGCCTCTAGGGTTATCCTTGAGTGGAATAGCTAAAAGTGGGTGTGCTCTATGTCCTAAGCCATACAATAGCATGCATCCCCTATTTCCATCGGTTCCATTTTGGTGAACCTACATTTAGAACATCATAATTCTGATTTGGAGTGCATCATCATCTTATATCTTGCTTACATTAACATTGCATTAGGATTTGCATTAGTTAATTTGCATTCTAGGGTTTTCAAATTTTACATTAGTGAAAGTTCATATAGCTTGAAATTTTGCATCTCATTTCATTGCAATTCATACAAAATCTACATTTTCACTTAGAATACAAAACATACAACATAAAAAGCATAAAAATCAATTCAAAATTTTTGAAAATTTTGGAAAAATCCCCATTGGGACTCATTCGCCACCTTGGGCGAATCAGTCCCAATGCAGATTTTGAACTGAATTTTATAGGGTTAAACTCCCTATTTTTAAGCTTTTGTTTGTTGTTCAAACTTTTATGTTTTTGTTTTCATACTTTCTTTTACATCAAATCATTAATAGTAGTATAATTTATATTCATTGCAATTGTGGATAGAATTAGATTCTCGCACTTTTCATTTTCAACATTAGTTCATAGTTCAATTAGATCAGATTACATTTGGTATACAATAGAAAATAAAACCAAAAACAAGATCAAACACCTAAACCACTTGGAGAAAGTATAGTTATTTAACTATGTCAAATCTCTCTTTCCAAGTTAACCTAGCCCTCAAGCCTTTTAGTAGTGATGACTTTAACATGTTAGATGAAGCCCTTGAGGATTTCATCTCAAAAATTTCATCCACTAAGGTTGTTATGAAAAACCAAAAACAAGAGACGTTAATGTGATTCAACCTCAATTTATCTTTTACCCGCCTTCACACAAACCTCAAACTCAAAACAAACTTGTTTACATTCTTGAACCACCTAAGAACAATGTTTTGCAGCAATCAAGTAATAACACCATTTCTCATACATACATAACACTAAAAACAACCAACTTTGACAACCTTACCTTTTTCTAATCCCATCTTGCCTAGTGCTCCTCATTTTCCTTCTCATATTGGGAAGGAGTGTGATCTTGTTGAACAACTTAAGAATAATCCTCCAAAGATATCCCTATGGGACCTGATTCAAAATTCACTTAATTATCACACTATGCTTCAAATAGCCTTACAACAAGTTGTGATCCCTCCTATTAATTTACAAATGAAAATGATGTGCCAGCTCTAATATAAGGAATGAATGCAGTTAATGTAGACTTTACCTTTCACCAACATGATCTCCCTCCCTTGGAGATGAGAAAGAGACATGATGCCTTCATGATAATAGCCAAATTCAATAGAATAAGAATAAAAATAACCCTTGTTGATAATGGCTCAGCCCTTAATGTGTGCAGTGTGAAGCTTTTAGATAGATTGAGCGTGGACAAATTGAAAATTGAACCTGACTCCTTATCAATTCGAGGATTTGATAATGTAGGAAAGCAACCGCTCAGTGTGATTACTTTACCTATTACAGTCAGAAAGGCCACCTTACAAACTCATATCCATGTTATGCCTCATGATCTTTCATACAATCTTCTTTTAGGAAGACCTTGGATTCATGAGATGCATGCGGTGCCTTCGACTCTTCATTGTATCATGAAATATGTCTATAACAACAAGGTATACCAAGTTGAAATAGACCATGAGCCTGAAAGCTGCTTACAAGTTGAAAAAGGAATGACAAGTCCTCTAAGTACATTAATTCCAACATCAAACATAGAACTTGTAGACACCTAAATTTGACCACTCCCATATGGTCAAATTTTCCCTAGTATCCTTCTATTTTGCATCCCTAAGCCATATTAATTAAATAGTTCATTATTTGATTAATATTTTATCCTGGTCTTAATATCTCTTAAGGTGTTTGATTAATTAATTAAATACCTTACCTTATTCTTCTCTAAATTAAATAAATATTCCAATTTATTTAATTTAGTCACTTTTCCCAAATGAATCAAAATCAAATTTTAAATTCTTTCTTTCTCTCTCCTTGTCCTATCCTCCATAATCCTCTCCTAATCCATAGTATTTTGATTAATTATCTGTGATTATGATGTGCACATCCCTAATCACAATTAAGGTCACATCCTCCATAATTTTCCACTTCCTTCTAATCCCCCATTAACCTACCTAATCCTTCATTTGCACAACATAAATCACTAGAGTTAAGCCTAACCTAATCCCCATGCCATTTATGGAATGTACCTTAGTCAACTTACATTAATAACTTTCTCCATTTGGAGAAGTTATCTCCACCACCCCAAGGAAGATAAAATTTATTTTTATTTCCCCCATGCATCCTATGTGGAATTTTAAATTCCACTTTATTTCTCCAACATCTTTGGAGGAATAAAGGACCAATTTAAAATTCCTCCCAAATCCCAAAGTCAAATCTCCAAGACCAAGGTAGATTTTAGAAGAATTTTTAATTCTTCTATTGTCCCATTATCCCATAATGTGGGTAGATGAGAAAGACTCGTGCCTTTTCCACCTCATCTCCACATCACTCTCCCATGTCCATGTCATCCACCACATGTCCTCATGCGATGGCTTGTGAGTTTTCAACTCGCCCTAACCATTGATCTTCCATCCTTGAATTAGTCTTATCCATTCATTCCTTTGGAGACCCTTTCCCTAAATATAGTGATTTTGGTCTCATTTTCATCTGTCACTAAAAAATAAATCAATCTATCTCACACTTAGCAAAACGTATGCACTCATACTCCAACCCTAGAGACCTCCATTGTTGCAACATTTTGAGCACTCATCTTGCATCCAATCCACCATCAAGCTACACCATTACACTCCTCATCTCATAACCTTCATTTTGAGCTAGGTTGCATGTCATTTTTCCAACGAAGGAGCACACAAATCATCTTCAAAGGGCCAACCAAAAGGAACAATTCACACAAATAAATTGATATTTTCTTATGTGTTTGTTTGAATTAAACTAGATTAATCTTGAGTGTTTTTTTGTGTTTCTTTCCTTGCATTTTGTTTAATTTTCTTGCATTCTTTAGGTTAGAACACTTGCACACATTTATGGCACGCCTGATGGAACCCACGTCACAGGTCTTCTTTCACTTTTTCTTGTTGTTTTGAATTTTGCAAGTTCAAATTTCAAGCACAGAGGTGAATCTACCCCGATGGGTGAACCCACCTGGCACAAGGGTGATCCTGCATTAGTATAGGTGAACGCGCAAATGCCACTTCTTCAAAAAGGTGAATCTACATCCGGTGACCGAGATCAACCATTTTAGAGGTGAATTCGCTTCAAGTAGTAAGGAAGGGAAAGTTTGTTGATTGAAAAGGAAATCTTGCTAAAATAACAAAGGCGATTTCACATATGCCTTTCCACCACAAAGGTGATCTCGTGCCTGTCTCTTCTCCAGAAAGGCGATCCTAACCTTCTTAAAAGGGAAAATTCACCTAGCACAGGGGAAAACATGAGCTGATCCAAAATATTATTTTTTCTAGTTTGCGCTTTCATTTGGTTCTGGTTTTAGCTACTAATCCACTAACTTGTTTGTTTGTGCTTGTGATATTTCACTAACATTCATGCAACTTATCATTCATCCAAGATCGGAGGTTAAACTACTAATTTATTTGTTGCAGGACGATCAGTCAAAGACCCTTAAAGATTAGTTTGCTTGTGTGCAATTTTCATACTAATCTAGGAACATTTGGATTTCTTAAAGGGTCAATTTACACTTATTTTATGTGTTTGGGAGTGGGTTGTTGACATATTCTCTCCCCTTGCACCATACGATGAGCCTAGGGATTAGAAATTGTAATTCGTTCTAGTCCAACTAAGTCCACCTAGGAGTGCTAGTTTACACGTATGCTCTCCCCTTGTGCTACATGCAAGCTTGGGGATCAGAAATGCCGAGAATTTCCTACCCTTTAGTGAGACATTCTTGGGGATTTCATCACCCTAAGGGACAATCTCAACCACGTGTATAGGTGGGGTATAAAGGGGGGAGAGTCAAATTTTTACCCCAATCGAAACGCGTCATGTCTGGTAGAGCACTGATACTAGGGTGATTCCTAGTTAAGGTGTGAAGGTTTTATCTGAGTTTCCAATACCTCATTGGGGCTCTTGATCCACACTTGTGATGGGCTGGTGTTCACGGTTGTGCCTCATGCACCCTCCTAGTGTATCGAGGACTCCCTAGAGATTTTTTATAGCCTAGATAAGACTCATGTTTAGCCACGACTTGGTGTAGTGTAGGGATTGTGGATGACACCCGAAAGTTACTCACCACATACTCCCTTGGGTAGAGATAGAAATCCTCATGGTGAAATACAATAGTTCTTGATTGAGAGAGTGAAGGCAAGTCTATGGCATCTGTTGATGACCCTATGTCACTAAATCTCTAGCTATTTTCCTTCACGAGAAATGGTGATACAAAGAACCACCCTGGTATCACAAAGTATTAACCTTGGGGTACCCCCTCAAGGTGGTGGACCTGCATTAAGTTTGTAAACATTTTATCACTAATGTTAGACTTTTTTATCTGGTGTGTCTTCTTTTGATATACTAGTGCTTGTCGTCAGTTTGAGTCGGTCCTAGCCCACTGCTTATTGTTTGTTGTTTATGTCCTTTGCTATAGTATGTTCCTGCCTTCAGTGGAAAATTTTATTCTTACAGAGGTTAATTTTCCTTGTGGATAGGTGAACCTTCCCTGCAATAGGTGAATCCACGTCAAGGTATAGTCCAATCATCCCAATAAGTGAACTCGCTTCTGACAGGGGAAAATTCGCTAGTGGGTCTCCTTGATAGGCAACCTCACATCCGCCTGTTCCCTAGATAGGTGATCTTGTTCCCTTCATAGGTGATTACATGTCTAAGTCTCTTCATCCTATGTCTATACATCCACTGAATATGAAAACTTTCCCTCCAAAAGGATGATCCCACGTCGAGTCCATACCATCCCCCATCCATACTTCCAAAAAAATAGGTGATCTTGCTTCCTTGATAGGAGTTTTTGTATCTTGTCCATACATACAAAGTAAAGGAAGATCCGGAGACCTAGATAGGTAAACCTATTTTCTCAAATGGTGATCTTGCATAAACCTATCCATACAGCCCAAGATTTAGGTGAACCTGCTACTTATTTTGGTGATCCTATGAAACCCTAACCATATAGTCAAAGATATAAGTGAACTCGTGAACTTTAGAGGGGCGAACCTGCTACACATAGGGCGATCGCGCATAGTCTTGGATAGGTGAACACATGACCTGAACAGGAAAATACGATACCCAGAAAGGTGAATCTACCTCCCATACAAGAACTAGAGAGTGAACCCTCTCGACCACTGAAAGCCTATTGTTTCCTGAGTCCATTCCTATGACCAAATAATTTTTATCACCATCCATCTATCCATAATCACCATTTTCATGCATCTTCATTTTTCAAAATTCATCAAATCCTCAATCATGTCTTATAGGTTCATCTTAAGACATCCCTAGACTACATATCCTAATTGATCCATCAATCTAAGTCCCTTAAACATCCATTTAGGTTTTTTTGTTCAAATTGGGTTAGAAAACTAACCCTAATTACTATCATCCACACGCACTTAGGATTATCATTTGTCTAGAGCTAGTAATCATTTTCAATCTCATCAATTTGCTTCCATATCGAGGTAGATTTTTTTCGTAATCATCTTTTTTATCACCTAATCCAATCATTAGCATCCTACATCATCCAGTTGAACTTCTGAATCTAGTTCCAAGTTAATCCTATCAATTCAATCAATCAATCCAACTTGATCCTATCTAATTATCAGTCCATCGTTATCTTATCAACCAATCGATCAATCAATCCATCATCCTAGTAATCTTTTTAAGTCATCATCACTTAAGTGCATCTTAGGGCTTAGAGTCATCCTAGTCAGCTAGTCACTTGTATTTTCATTCATGTTACCACCCGATTACAGGTGAAGAAACTCATGGAACTACATTAGTCCCAAGATGGTCAACCTCAACACATTATGAATCCATCCACTAATGGTGGATCTACGCAATCCAATACTGAAGTTCATCCTCGCCCTTCCATTGAGGAAGGCATGGTCAATCAACCTGAGTTGACTATTGATGAATATCTTAGTTATCCTACTAATGTGCAAATGATTGATCATCTTCTCGCTAAGCGGGGTGACAAAATTATTTCTCAATTGCTCATAAGGGATACCAAGCCCCCACCAGGGTTTGATATGTCGTAATATGTCAATATTACACCCCCTCCTCTAATACAGTATCCACAAATTTCTCAAGTGAATCTGGAATCATCAATCCCTCAAGTCCCCCAAGTTGCACCGTAGGACACATGGTACCAACCTAGATTCAACAGTTATGTATGTTATCAAGTTCCACCCTCTATGTTCTGAATTTCAGTTATGGGTGGGGCACTTGATCCCCAAAATCCTCAAGGTTCTAATCCTACCAATCCTCAAGGTTAACCAATCCACAGGGTCATACCAATCAACAAGGTCTTATCCATCCTTAGGGTCTTGGTCCTAGTAATTCACAAGGTAGTAATCTTAAAGTTCTGACCCCTACACCATCTGCACCACCTCTTCCACCCAATCAATTGAGTCAATCATCAGGGAACATTGGGGGAAATACATATAACCCTTTTTCTTTTGTGCCTCCTTGCATCCCTCTCATCTACACACAACCATTACCACATCAAAATATGTTGCCCAAGCCAGGTCACTCTATCCCATAGCAACCACCTTACCAACCACCCCCACATCAACCTTAGGGAAACCCATCATAGCCAGCTCATCAGCCATAAATCACTCCACAAAAACAACCATCTTATCAACAACCCTCACACCAACCTCAAGGTAATCCATCACAACCTCCTCATCAATCTCAATTCAATCCAAAATCATAACAAATACCCTCCTAATCCCAAATCAACCTTGCAGCCCAATATCAATATTATTCACAACCCCCACCTCACCATTTCTCACCACATTACCATCAATTTCCTCTGAACAACACTTATGACCAACCACCTCCTCCACCATGTACTGCATCCAACACCAACACTAATCCTAACTATTCCTACCACAATCAATAGTCATTATCCTAGCAACAACCACCTTATATCAACCCCAAGTAGTCATCACAAAACAACTAATATCAGTAGCCTAATTCGCAACAGCCTCTATATGTATCCCAATAACCCACATATGATTACCACACTAATCTTAATTATTCATATTACAATTAGTAGCCCTCATCCTAGCAGTAGGGTGCCTCCTCATCTTATTATCAACCACCGCCATCATACCAACATCAAGTATACACCAATCCATAGTCCACCTATGCTAACCAATACCAAAAAATCCCTCCATATCCTCCACCATCCTATAATCAATCCATTCCACCTCCACCACCATTGTATTAGCAATGTGCTCCTTATGAACAGTCCAATCCAATAGACCCTCCCCCATCAGTGCCAATCAATAAAGAATGGGAGGACATGAGATCTACTTTAAAGGACTTGCAAGCGGTTTCATCAAAGAAATCCTTCAAGTTTGGGAGCATTTTCCCTTACCCATTGGATCCATCCATCTCTTTAATCCCCTTCCTAAAAAATTATGAAATCCTAAAATATGATAAGTACAAGGGGAGGGGTGATCCACGAAATCACTTGCAAGAGTTTTATATGCATTGTCAGGAGGTCTTGCACAATGATAACTACCTCCTACAGTTGTTCCTTAGAATCCTAATAGGGCAAGCTTTAGATTGGTTCATGGGTCTTCCACGAGGGTCAATTTCTACCTTTATTGACTTGTTAGAGAAGTTTTTCTTCCATTTCTCTTTCAATCTAGAGAAAGAAATAGATGCCTTAGATCTCCTAAAGGATCAACAACATGAGGGAGAAACATTTGTGAGCTACGTGCAAAGGTGGCGAGCCCTTGCCAGTCGACTCAAATCTAGTCTTCTTGAGAAGGAGTTAGTAAGCATTTTTGTTGCAAACTCCCATCCTAAGTTGTATCACAACTTGCATTTCCATTGTGTCACCACCTTCATAGAGGTAATTGAGAAGGGTACCATGATTGAGAAATCCCTCATTCCAAAACGTCTCATCAAAATCTTCAAAGAGGATAAAGACAAACAATCTGGGGACAAATCACGCTATTGGCATAGAAACAAAAACGTTGTTAATGATGATGTCACCAACACTAAGCACATCCAAGTAGCTAACACCTCTAAAAGATTGCAATATGTCCCTCATCCACAACCAGTTTCCAATGTCATATCCATACCACAAGGTGCACCTCGTCCTCCTCCATAGTCTAATCAAACCAATCAAGGGAATAATAAACACGCATTCACTCCTTTGGGAGAGTCCCTAGATGTTGTTTTCAAGAGGTTACTCCAAGAAAATTATGTAGTCACTTATCTTGTGATGAAGCCTTTTGATCAATCAAATCCAAAACCCACCTAATATAGAGAAAAAGAGTATTGTGATTACCACGGGATTAAAGGTCACTCCACCAACAAAATTCAAGGGCTTAAAGGTTACATTCAGGACCTCATTGATCGAGGAGACATTTTAGTGGATGCAAACCAAGCTAATTCATCCAATTCTCAACTGCAAAGATATCAGAATGCCTTTCCCAAATATAACTAAGGTTCTAGCACCTCAAATACAAACATTGGGCCCAACAACAATAGCCAAAATAATAGCATAAATAATATTAGTTATAAAAATTTACCCTACAAGTATGAGAATATTATTATGTGCATTACTCATAGGGAGCCATGTGTATCCATGATCCGTTTCAAAGGAAAATATTGAATGCATTGTTACCACTCGCTGCACCTGCATATCAGTTCATGGGCCATCCAGTTCATCTCAACCAGCTCTTTTGAGCTCGCAGTACAATATCCTTGATCACCTTGGTAAGACCCCCACACAAATATCCATCTTAGAATTTCTAAAGTCTTCCCCAATCCATCAAGAGATCCTTACAAAATCTCTACAGGATACGCACGTGCCAAATGACATTGATCCTACCCAATTCCAGGCTCTAGTAGGACACTTGTCATCTACCTATCAGTTGGGTTTTAGCCAAAATGATATGCCACCAATTGACCCATCTCACAACCATGCCTTACACATTAAATTCCTTTTCACTTGGCATAAGGTAAAAAGGGTCTTGGTAGATAATGGCTCTACCCTCAATCTATGCACCCTAAAGTTCATAAAATAGGTAGGGTATACTCATGTTGACCTGGATAATCATACCATCACAATCAAGGCATATGACAATGCAAAGAGAGACTCTGAGGGTATTATTTGTCTTCCTATCTAGGTTGGTCTTGTACAATACACTACTTGTTGTGTCCTTGATCCGGACTTACCATATAAAATTATCCTTGGCCTCCCATGGATTCATACCATGCAAGATGTTCCTTCCACCTACCATCAGTATCTAAAGTTCTCGTATAATGGGGTTGAAGTTACCATCCATGCTGACCCCCAGCCTTTCAAGTATTGGCATGCTCTTGAGGCCTCCTTTCCACACTCATGAAATTTTTTGGGAATAGAAGTGGGGACTCCTAAGACAACATCCTTCATTCCATCATCCATTCCATCTTCCATCCATCATCCAATACACCCTCCACTCCATCCACTACATCTGATTCTACCATCACCCAAGTCAAGATCATTGACAAGGGATGTGGAGAATATGAGATTCATATATCTCTTAATGTGGCAATAATTCCCCCATATCCCCACACTTATGGCCAGTCATCTCAGTGTGTACTAAAGGAAGAATCAAAGACCAAAACCATCAGTTCCAAGAATATGGGTTCTACAACATTCTAGTCTCTGGGAACACTACAAGATCAGATGGATGAAGATATCAGTCAATGGTTTTATAGAGAGGAATCTGAACCTTCACTTCCCCTCATTGATTACTTCCAAGAATTCTATCCTCATGCTTCTAAGCTAGCAGAAAAATATAACTATCAAGGGGCAGGGCTTAGTGTTGAAGAACATGGAAGATGACAATCCATTGAAACACCAGTGTGGCCTAAACATTTGGGCCTAGGCTACGATAAGAAACAAAAGGGTTTTGCATTATCCACTAGAACTTTGAATAATGTTAACTCGGAAGATTATTTTCTTGAGGACATACCTAAAGAAGAGGCTATCATACTTTCATACAATAACATGGATCCTCCTTCCCTTTTCAATTCCACCTCAATATTTTTTTAGCCTTTCACTTTGTCACCCTGACCTAATTGATTGGGACTTAGGAGGGAGTGCACCTGTTGACATATTTCCTTTTGAGGAAGTATACGTACACCTTATGGTATTGGGGGAAGATGAACACCCTAACCACAAAAATAGAAAGAAACAAAACAAAAAAGAGTCATCTAGTGAAAACCTCCTTGAGCCACTTCTTGATTCATCAAAAATAAAAATAAATGGTGTATCCACTAGTGAAAACCTTGACGAGGCACTAGAGGATGGGGATGTTCATCTTCCCCTTATTGGAGTTCACTTATTTGAATGATTTTTTATCCTGATTGGGGAGCTCAATGTATGCATGGGGTTGTATTCTGCTAGCCCACCTTTACTATGATCTCGAGTGGTTTTTGTATAGAGATTTAGACAATAACATATTACATTGTACACTCCTGCAAGTGTGGGTCTTCAATCATATCTCATGTACTAGGCCTATAGGTTATCCCATAGTAGCGGTCATGGGGTACCCATGAGCTTTCAGCTATACTCTGAGATGGGTCTAGGAGGTCAGATATTTGCTATACTAGCGAATTCAGTTTGATTATCTAGAGGAGGAAGACGTATTATAGATACCCTACCTTACTATACCCTAGTGGCTATATCACATGCAGCAACTTGTTAGGATGCAATAGGATAGGCTCCTACTAGGACAACATGACTATATAGCTATGTCGTTTTACTATGATTAGGTTATTGTTGTGCAGTTTTTGCACACACGCCGCACTGAAAGTGGGGACCCTCTTTTTTCGCTTTTTGGTGTCTTGGCCCTTCTTTCTTGGGGCTTTTGCTTGCTTGAAGCTCATGCTTTTATGTTCATCTTGGTATTTGAGGTGGCACATTTGTGAATTCTATTGCAAATCTTGAAGAACTAAGTGCATTCCAAAGTTTTCACTGTTTTCGGGAAAATCCACCCTGGCCGGATTTTCTCGGTTTTCTTTTGGAGTCTGGAAGTGATTGCCTTTCGACCCGGATCCGTGGAAATCTGTCGTGTCTGAATTTCTCTGAAGTTCATGGCCCCGTCGAATCTTTAATTTTTTTTCTTTGGTTGTCTTATCAGCCGCATTAATGGCGATTGCACGACCCTTTCGGGGCATTGATATATTGTATCTTGGGGAGTAATTGGCCATTTGAGTTTGTTTATTTGCTTGTCATTTGAGTTTGAGTCTTGGAGCCTGTGGTGTATTGTTGGATCATGGATTTCAAAGCTTTTTTGACTACTACATTTGGATTTCGTATGCGTGGCTCGTATCCTGCTTGCATTTGAGAGTTGTTTGTCGACATCACCAGTTCCAGTCCTTTTTCTCTCATGGTATGTAGATATGCCCTCTTCCTCTGTTGGTTCTTTCGGATTAATTTTATTTGTTTTCCTTTGTGTCATTCATTGCTTCGTTATTTCCTTGGGTATGCGCATCATGTTCGGGTATTTTGGGGTTGCCGTTGTTTTGCTAGTTTGTTGGATTGAATCATTGAATATAAATACATTTTGGGCTAATGTCTCTATGCTTTTTGATGCTTTCTTGCCTTTGTCTTCCCCATATTTGTTTATGAGAAATTTTTGCCTGGTTCTCTGTCCTTTCATGGCGTATATTTTAGGGTTCTTGACCTAGGGCATAGCCAATCCCTCTTGAATTGTTGTCAGGAGAGTTTTAAATTCATATTTGGTCCTTTGGAGGTCTAGGTTAAGTTGTTTTTAAGGTGCAGGCCTTAGGTCCGTGGTCGTTTGAATCATTTTGGTAAAGGTGAGAGAAACATGGACAGGTTCAAGTTTTCGATGTCCTCGCGGAATTCCGCTTCCTCCGAATTTTCTCGGCTTTTCCATTCTTTCTCTTTTGCCTCTTAAACTGAACTTTTGATTGCCTCGCGCAAATCCGCTTCCTCCGGATTTCCCCAGTTGGATCATTTTTCCAAATTCTTGCGTTGATGATAATTTATCTAATTCTCGCTAAAATCAACTTCTGCTAGATTTTCCCGGATGTTTCGTGTCTCCTCCATTTCCAGGTTAGTTATAACTATTGTTGTTTTCTCTAAAATCCGCTCTGGTCAGATTCTTCCGGGTTTTTTGGGAAAATGTTGAATATGATGATTATGAGGAATTTGCTTATGGATGATGTATTAAATTAATCAAATGAACTTATGCTAAGTATTTCTAAGGTTATTCCTTTATCGAATTGATGGATTGAAATGATATTATGGGGGTTTGTATGTTTGTTTCACTAGATTCCGCCTGGTCCAGATTTCCCCGAAATTCCTCTCTAGACTAGAATCTGTGAGGGGGCTAAAACCCGAACTTTGAGATATTGACTTCTTGCACTTGTTGTTTCTCTTGGACCTCATTTTGGTTATTTTTATTTGTTTGCAGGCAGGATCAAGACAAGATGTTGTTGGTCAAGGAAAAGGGAAGGAAACAAATCCGGGTGCAGAGAGCTTTGCTATCTCTGATGCAAAGAAGGTGAAGTTCGACATAAAAAGTAAGATTCCTGAGAGCAAGCTGACTTCCATTTGGGCAGGAATCACTGATACCAATGTCAGTATATGGGACTATGAAGATTTTAAAGTTGAATTGGCAGCACCAAGCCCTCCTTTGTTGTCCAGGAGAATTGTGGACTCTGAATTAGCTCATGTAGCAGGTTTCCCCTCCACGGTGTTGTGTTATGAACTGGTGCTTGAATGTGCCAAGAACTATGATAGAGGGACGCAAAGGATAATTGGTTCCAAGGGAAGGATTCTGGTGGGCTTTAGCCCTGTATCCATTGCTACGACTTTTGATATGCCTGATAGGTCCCATGTGGTGGCCTTTGATATGGATGGTGCCAAGAAATACTATGAAGAAAATGTAGTTAAGTCCCAACAGGTGATCAATTCTTGGTTGGAGAAGCCTAAGTCCCATTTCTCCAAATTGTCAAAGCAGTTATTTAGGCTCAAGTTCAAGAGGGAATACTACAATGTCATCACTCTTCTCAACAGACTAGTAGGGTTGAAGAGTGCAAGGGTGTTTGAGACTTGGATATTTAATTTTATTGCTCGGATGGAGCAGGGAATTGATTATCACTGGGCAAGTGCCATAAGTGAAGTCATCCATGAACAATTATGCAATTTCTTGCAAACCAAAACTTTCACCATGACCTCCTACTTAGTGTATGCCTTGGCAAGACTTCACCCATACAAGGGGTTGAGCACTAGGGGTATCTTTGGACAAGATGCAATATATGAGGTATATCCATAGCTATACCTAACTGGAGGAAGTTACAAAAGAGAAAATGATGCTTTCACAATGTATATCACCAGATTGCTCTAGGGTGCAGAGCATGTGAGGATTTCTGACAAAGCTAAAGAATTGATAAGGAGGTATGGGCATGGTTTATCCAGTTCCCCACTTTCTCTTACATTCGAATTGATGTTTGTCAGAGGGCTCCTTACAGACTCCCGAGGTACCCTACTGATCATATTATTTTATTGGAGGTCACTAGGTAGATTTGTGACTTCGACGTAGTTGTGAAGGGAGATAAGCATAGAACCGGTTTTGGGAATGACTTTCCCTTGAAATAGGAATGGGTGAGGTTTGTCCTTCTATATAGTCTACTCATGCTTCTGAGGAGGAGATGAGTACTTTTGGTCTCTCTTTCCATTCCAAGAGAGCAAGGTTTGACATCACTGGTGAAGCACAAAAGAAGGCCAATAGGGAGTACAATCATAGGGTCAACATTGAGGATTACTGGGTTAACCTTGCAAATGAATTTGAGGTAAGGAAGAAGAAGTTCTTCATGTTTCCAGTGGACTTGGTAAGGTTATCCCTGACCAAGTGGAAGAGGATGGAAATTTAATCCAAGGTAATGTCTATGAGGCGATGAAAGATAAGCCAGTTGGATATGTCGATTGGTTAGAAGAAGAGAAAACAGAGTTGGATCAAATCATGACCCCAGTGATCAAGTACACCAAAATGTGGTTGAAACACAAGATGCTGGAGTTGGAGAGTGAGGGTGTCCAATGTTCTTATGATCTGATGGGAGACTTGAAATCTCATTCTACTTCTAAGGAATCACACGAGCAGGATCCTAAGGGTAAGACAAAAGTGGATTCCCCTTTCAAAATTCAGGTAAGGGATGTTCAAGCTGAGAAAGTGATAGAAGTGGGTAAACAGAGTAAACCTGTTGCCAAGAAGAGGAGACATGTCTCCAGGAGAGAAGCTGAAAAGGACAAAGGAGAGGAAGAGGAGGTAGAGGTTACTCCTCCATTGATAAAAAGAAGAAAGTTTGTGTGAAGTTATCACAAAAGTTGGAGGAGGCTCTTAAAATTGATGAGGAGGTTGAACCACCAGTTGTAGAGGTGGAGAGCTCAAGGGAAAGAACACAAGTATACATGAGGAGGTCAAGGACTCCTTCCCCAAGGGATGCTACTATGAAGGAGGATGTTCCTATGACTGTTCCCATTGTTGAACAAGAAAGTGTCTCCATTTCAAAGGATGTTGGTGGTGTACAAGAGGAGCCAAGGAAGGATGAAGATCCTAAGGACTTGGGCGAGGAGGAATTTTAGGAAGGAGACCTTTATAATGTGGAGGAAAAAATTGATAAGGTGATCCAGTCCCCTTTGGTAGCATATGCATATTCACCTATGAGAGAGCAATTGAAAAATTCTCCTCAACAGGAGGATATACCAATTAAGATCCCTTCACCGATGCAAGTTGTTATAGAGGAGCAGTTGCAAGACAAGGAGAATCCAATCATGGATATCCCTAATGTGCCAAGTGTTGAGAAGGATGCCTAGAATGACCAGCAGGAGCAAGAGAAGCAAGATACAATGCCAACTGAGTCTATTGTTCCAAGTTGGCTTAATAAAGAATTGAAAAGTAAACTGGTAATAGTAGAAGATTCTCCTCCTAATTGGGATGACTTAATGGCCAATGTTGAAAAGGTAAGATTAAGAAGAAGGCTAGGGTTGTGTCCCAGATTGAGAGGGATGGGTCAGGAAATAGAGTGGCTCACATTGCTACCCCTGCTCTGGATAAAGATAGAGATAATGTAACTGCCAAGGATTATCATGTGCAGACTATTGATTTAGGGCATGCATCTATGGAACAGGACATTGAGGAGTATGAAGGCTCTAGTGCTGTAATTGTGTGCAGATCTAAGAAGGTTGTTCAAACCAGGCATGAGTTGGAGAAAGAGAATGAGAAATTGAAGAAGTACTTGCAGGAGTTGATGAAACCCTTGCAGTCTATTAGCTCTTCCTCCTCTGTTGCATGTTTCTTGCCTCAGGAAAGAATCTTCGAGCTTGAAAAGATGAAAGGCACCACACATGCCATAGTTGCCTAGTTGCAGGGTGTCCAAACCAAGGGAGATGCTGCCATTAAAGATATCTTGTCAACTGGAGGGGATGCTAGGAGATCGGTGGACTAGTTGAAAATTGTGCTGGCTCAGGACAAGGAGGATACTGATCTTCTACTACAGAAAACCAGAACAATCATGGAGTTTACTGAAGATAAGCTGGTAAAGAGTGGGATTCTTCCTTTCCCAAGGGTTTATGAACCTTGGGAATGGTTTGAAATCTTGCAAATGAGGCAGAATGCCTTAAAAAAAATCACAAACAAGGAAAGAAGATTGAGGACACTTTGACTGATGTTCATGATAAGTGTATTTCATTCTTTGAAATTATGACAGGAAGGAAGAAGTTTGCTCTGAAACATCTTAATCTAGAGCAACTTAGGAAATGGTGGAGAGATGTTTATTCTCTAGTTAGTGAGGGACCAATTACCGAGCATCAGCTAGATGATGTTTCAAACTATATTGCAGTTATTGACAGACACTTAACTAATAGAGCTGATTGGGATGGTACAGTGAGGTAGGCAAGGGATGATATTAAGTCTCTTGAAAGAAGAGTTAGGGTTTTTCCTATGCCACCTGTTGCTGAGTTGGATAGAGTATTGTTGGTCGTGCATGGTGAAGAAGATCGAGCTAAGGACAAGGATGGGAAGTAGTTATATAGGGTTACCTTGAGATTTGTGCTTCCCATTACTCACGTGCATTGGTCCGACCCTTTGATACTTAGGCCAACTTGGATGAAATTGGTGCTAATTGCACATTTCATGTTGTGTTCGAATATCTTTGAGGCCGACCTCTTGTAGGTCATGTTTTATTATAAATTCTTATTTTTGGGCCCACCTATCTTAGGGATTCTCTATAAAATAGGCATGTTGCCTCATTTGAGATATAGATAGGTGATGCATGATATGCATAGAGAAGTAGAATAGAGATTTCACATTTGAGTGAATTAGGGTTTGTGTTCAAGAAAGTGTTGTAACAGAAAACTGGAATTGTTGCTATTTTGGATGACTTAATATAAGAAAGGATATTGTGATTTGGTATCTATCTTGTGGAGTTTCATCTGGCATAGTTCTTGTTGTTCTATCTTTACAATTGCTTATAATTTTGTTAAATAGTTTGGTGATGCTCAGGGTTTCATGTTTAGAATGTTTGCAGTGATCTCTAGTCCATACTTTTTGCAGTTAGCTAATTATTAGTTGTTTTGCAAATTTAGTCTGGACTTAAAATTGTGCTTAGTTCAATTATAAGGATTTGTTTAGGATTGCTTGAATGAATTTTGGTGATTTGAAAATCTTTAAATACCTCATAAGATTGCACTATTTCTTGAAATTGCATACTTATCTGGATTAAAACAGAAAGTAGTTTATGGGAGATCGGTCCATTTTGAGCATTTTATCTTTTGGCATTATCAGTCTTAGGGTTAGAATTAGTCTTAGAATTATCCCTGAAACCTTCATCTTTTGCTATTTCTTTATTATCTGGGTTAATTAAAATATTCAAGTATCAATCCATTCTTTAGATCTGATAAATTTAAATTCTAATATTTGCTTGTAGTAAGGTCCCTTTGTGATTACCAGCATTTTCACATTTATCACCGAGTTGTTTTATTTCATTGTCAAGACTTGACATTAGAGACCTTAGGGTTATCTCTTTGTTCATAGGGATTTAAATTTCAAGAGAGATAGGATATCATATTCTGTCTGAGTTGTTGTTGTGCAGAAAACACCATCAACAGTTATGAGACAGTTTGGACAGATCCAGGTACCACCTAGGTCGCGACCCATGTACCTGAGATCAGCATGGAGTGGCTCAAGACCTAGATACATTTGGCATCCCATGGTGAATGACATGTACTTCATCGACTCAGATGATGAGGGCCATGATGTGCCCCCAGCATCAGGCCTAGATGACATAGGCACCACTATAACCTACGAGCATTATTGGGTGAGGGCTTGACCAACACACGTCTTCCCTTACAATCATCCCGCAAGGACCATTGGACCTCTTCCAATTCTGGGAGATGAGAGAGAGGAGGTGGTCGATGGAGATGTGGAGGAGGATAGAGAAGATAACCTAGTGGATGAAGATGAAGAGGATCTAGAGCTGGTGAGTGATGATTCAGATGAGTTGGATGAGGCCATAGATGCCCCCAAGGAGAGACATGTTTCTCATTCATGACTCACCCGGGCACCATCAGCTGCAATAGACCTCAATATCCATGAGTGTGGGGAGGCCATGGTAGTGCACCTTCCACACTTTTTGCACATGAGGAGCCTATCATCCCATAGCAAGACCCCGAGTGGCGGTTTGGATATCCCAGTAATGATATGCAATTTTTTTAAGGTTGTTCATATATATATATATATATATATATATATATATATATATCATAGCATGTTCTAATGTTCTTTATTATTTTCTTCTTGCAATGTGTATGTGAGAGTTCCAAGACCTCTTCCATCGAGTCACTATAGATATGGCCCCTTCCTTGCCCCCAGATCTGGACATATAGGCGAAGCATATGCCACCACCTAGCGTGAGGTGACATGTTAACCTTTTTGAGCCCTTAGCAAGATGGAGGATTGTGTATGAAGTGGCCACAAGGTGTGCTGATCTATCTGCCACTAGGGAGGAGCAAGAGAGAGACAAGCTTGTATAGCTATAGACTGCATACAAGGACCTTTGAGCTTTTTTGGTTTTGATTGACAATGAGGCACAGGCCTTCATGTGGTTGAAACTCATTAGGTTCCAGGGGGATCACTAGACTACATGCTGAGAGAGATCGCATCAATCAGGAGTGCATGGCGGCCACGGTACAAGGGGAGATTGCATTAGGTGAAGCATGCGGCCTATGGGAGTAGATGATCTATATTAGTAGATCATGGTCCACCATCTCGCAACGAGAACTACCACTAGGCCTTAAGGATTCTGGGAGCCATAGGTCTCACTAGCATTATTGTATTTGAGATTGCATGTATATAAGCTTTTCATGATATATATATGATAATTTTATGTTTGTTTTGATTTATATTGCAATGTGATCTATCAAATAATATTTTGCAAGAATATTTAACAAATGTCTCCATGATCTAAGTTTAATGTGATCTAACCTAAATTGTTGGGATATGGTGTTGTACACCATTGCATAAATCTATTTATCATAATATTATAATTAAATAATTATTTAGTTGTGATGCACTTTGGTGGTGTGGAAAATCACACTAGGTAATTATTTGGGGACCAGTTGATGTTGTATTGTAATATTGTTTTATTATTTAATGTGTGGGAGACGTGATAATAATTTAATATTGGGGAAGTATTATATAATGTGATGTCTTTGTACCCAATATTAAATATAGGTTAGTGGTTTTTTATTCACATGGTTTTTTAGTACATGGTTTCACCTTACCACTAGTTGTATTTTGTGTGAGTTTGTGTCTATAAAATAAAACACATATGTAGTGGTTTAGGTTGGCTGAGTGGGTTGGTTGTCATTACTGAGTCTTTCTGAGGAGTGAATTTTTGAAGCATGGCATGGGATGTGTGGATTAATTCCTGGACATATGGGAATGCATTGGAGGGATTGATGCTTCAGAGTTATTCATTGTAACTCTTGTATTTCTTTATTGTTGAATAATATGATGGAGTATGGATGCATTTGGAGGCTGGTATTTTCCCTCTTGAGGGTTTTCCCAAGGTATATCTTGTGTTATCTTGTGGCTTGTATATTTGATCTATGCATTTTGGAAACTTTTATGCATGTTAATCTCTCATGGGTTATGTAGGAAATGATTTAAGATTGTGGGTTTGAATGCAATATTTCCTAACAAGTGGTATCAAAGCTTTCATGGTTGCAAAATTTTTGTTATAACCCTAGTTTGAGAGTTTTTGCAAATTTGAAACCATGGACATGCATGTATGGTTTGAGGCATTACAAGATATGGATCACATGTTGCAAGTGTTTGTATTTAGATTTGGGTTTTTGGGTTGTCAAGATTTGTTGGGTTTATTGTAGATCTGAAATTTTCCAAATTTGGGTGAAAAAGGGTTTCTTGGTTTGAGTTTGAATATGAGGGTTTTGTAGGGGAAATTTCATAGATGACCTCTTGAGACAAAATGGACCTCATGGTTGGATTGAAGTTGGCTAAGAGACTAATTTTGACATAAAATTCAACCTATATTGGAAAATTAAAAAAAATGCAAAAAAAATTAGTAAAAGGCCCAATCTACCCTCTGTAGAAAAAAATATTAAAAAAATTCATAATTTTCCTTTGAAAAAATTTGTAGAAAATTTGTTGGTAGGATTTCTTGAAAATATTTGAAAACCCTACAAAATAAAAAAAAAATGAAGCTAGAAAATTATATTAAAAGAAAAATCAAAAAAAAAAAAAAAATTATGGGGGGCGAGGGGTCTACAGAACAACCCCTCCCATGACCCACTTAGCATAGTCTCTATCGCACTGACAATATTGACAGGGTACTTCCAATCCCCAGGCCCTACTGGCACTACCACTCGGCAGGTCCCCGGTCGGTGAGGTTTTCTAGCCCTTGGCTTCGGCTCCCGTCCAGAAGGGGTGGCCGAAGTGGCTACAATCGCAAAAAAAACCTTCTATAAAATTTGGAAATTTGTTTAAGTTGGCCGAATCAATATTTAAACTCCCACCCCATACCTCAAAATAATATGAGGTGTATTTGATATTTGATCGAGTCTAAAAGAGGGGGGAGAATAAAAAATTTATTTTCAAAATTAAACCATATTGAATGAGACGTCGGGTCTACAGTAAGGCAGGTGGAGAAAACATTTTAAGGAAAATTTGAACTATTTTTAATAGTCATTTCAAATTTTCCTCCACCAGAGCACTGCCTGGGCACCACCGTTGTCGGTGGAACCACCGAGCCACCACCCAGCAACCACCAAGAGTCAATTTTATAGCAGTTTTTTCAAATTTGTATAACTTTTGCCTAGTATGTCAGATTTTTTAATTCTTTTAGTCATTAGGAAGATGGTTCTGGTCACTATTCAATGGTATAGATTTTGTTCCTTTATTATTCCATTTTTACATGTTTGTGTGGCTTGTAAGTTAGATGTTCTTGTTTGCATAGTTTTGGTCATAGCTTTTGCATACGGAATCAAATTTTTGATTTCAAAGAGGCGTGGGAGAGAATTTGAAGTGTAATACATAGTGGTTCATTTTTTTATTAATTTGAGAATTTGGTTGAGCTTGGTACTTTTTATCACTTGTAGGTGCTTGAGATTTGGGGTGTGATTATGTGAGCATCCAAATGGATCAAGAGGAAAAACCTTGAGGAAGTACATGTTTTTACATGATATTTATGATGCTACAACTTATTATCAGATTGGTGCTTCTTGGTATAGGTTTATAGGTGTTTTTCATATTTGGTACTTTGATGGTGACAGGTACACAGGTTGTCTTCAGTTTTGAGGACATGGTTGGACATGGTTTGAGACTTGAAGTCTTGTATGGGTGATAGTTGAGTGTAGGTACGGCAATGGCAATAATAATGGTGTCATGGATATACAGGTACATTTGATGATTTGTCATGAAATGATCATAGATGTGGTGTTTGGTGGTGATATTGTTTGATGTTAGGAGATTGGTGTTATCTTCTTGATGCTTATTTGGTTTCTTGACTATGATTACTCATTTGTAGACATGTTTGGCAAATCAAATCTAAAGTTGATTTGGTGTTTGAGTCATTTGTTCTACATGATTATCTTCTTTGATGTCTCATTTTATAGGTTACTAATGTGAAGATAAGTGCATGTTTCAGTGATTAGATCTATGAGTTATGCAGGTTGTGGATTAGCTACCCATTCCCTTGTAGTGGGATGACTTAGATGTGGACTATCTATATCCACCAGGTTTGATTCATTGTTGTTGCACATTTCAATAGTTGGCCTTGTTTATGGTCATTTGTGCATTGGTATGTTGTTTCGAGACTGAGAGGATGGATGGTTAGAGTACTTGATTAGTCAGATAATGGGACTTGTACCATGTAGTTTGATCATGATGTCATGATAGCTTGTTACATTCATTTTTTATACACTTTCAGTGGGAGCTCTTGATAGTGATGACTTGGCGGTGTAGGATTGGTTTGTGATGTTTTGATGGCAGTTGTATGTATCTTCTTGGCTTGGAGATCTTGGTTTACTTGTGTGTTACTAACATTGCAGTTGAGTGTTTGTAGACTTGGATGATCTTCATGGAGAGGATGGTAGTCATGATGCCATATGTAGCTCATATCATGGTTCAATGGGAGTTGTTCACAGTGATTGAACTATAGGTAAAAAAAATGGAAAAAAGGGAATCACAATACAAGGAAGGAATCCCTAATCCCTATTTTTCCCTTTTTATTGTTGGATGATGGTTCATTCAAGGAAACTTAGGATCCCAAATTGGATTGACTATCAACACAAAGGTGATTCAATTCTCAACAAGGGAGACCTAGGAATATTCCTTAGGCTTTGAATGGTTCACCACCAAGCAAAATCTTGGAAAATACAACTTGATATTCAACTCAAAATCTAGTAATGCAATCGAAATAATGAGTGTAAATGACAAAATTAAGTAACAGCAAGTTAGGATGTATGTACTTGGGCAGTTTCAAAATGTGGTAAGGATTCTGGAAAGGCAAAAATGTTGCCACAATATGCTAGGGAGGACTAAGATGCCCTTACTGTATTCTTAGTCCCGCTGCTATTTTTTGAGGCAAACACAAAATCTTCAGATGTCGGAACAGAATTCGAAAGAATCTCTACGAAATACCTCTAGGAGGACTAAGACACCTTTACTATCTTCTTAGTCTCGATCTAAATTTTTGCAATTTTGGAATTTGATCCTGAGCTTCAAGGTCTACACTTCCTTCTTCTCATATCTCAAGTCCTAAAACTTTTAGATATGGCCTGTAGGTGACTTTCCATGAAGATGACAACTTTGCAACACAACTTTGCAACTTTACAACTTTGCACTTCAAATGATCTTCAAGTCTTAAACCTAAACCTGCAAACACAAACTCACAAGAGAAAAAAAACTTGTTGAATTGTTAGTAAATAGAGGTTTTCCTTGGTCAAACCCCTTGTTTGGTGATTAAACCTTGATGAAAACGCATAAATTTGAAAATGGAAATGTGTGTGAGCCCTAATCTTAAGTGTGTAAGATTATGCAAGCTAGAACATGGAGAAACCCTATTCAAATGTTTTAGAATAGAATCCCTAATATGAAAAACAAAATAACCTACAAAGGAGATCTCAAATCACCCTAATAAACCATAAGCATGAAATGTACCTTCCTTAGGTAGAAAGTAGAACAACAATGGAATATGGAATCGATCAAGAAACAAGTTCTTAGGCTTGGAAGTATGGATAGTTACATCTCCCAACCTAGAATCTCTCATGATCCTCCATAGGCATCCATCATTAGTCTTTGGCAATGCTAGATCTTGACTTGAAAATAGACTTGAAAAACCTACAAAAACACTAGAAGGCTGCTCCAAGACTTCAATTCCTTTCTTCTTGAAACTCTCCTTCTTGCTCTTATGAAAAATTATTAACCTTCTTAGCTTTCTCTAGATCTTCTCTTAAAACTTAGGTGAAAATGGGTGTGAATCTTACTTTTATATGCATTCCTATCTAATAACCCGATTATTAGATCCCAAAGGCTGACAAAATGCTAAATTAAATCAAATATTTTCATTTCTCACTCTTAATTCCCAAAAATAAAACCCTTGGGACTAAGATGCCTTAGGTGGCTTCTTGGTCCCACTAAGGAGGAATAAGATGCCACCAAGGGCATCTTGGTCCCACAAGGCTTATTTCACCATTTTAAAAGGTGGGTTTCCAAGATTAAAGGTTGTTTAGGGATTTGGTCGGGTTTATAGTTGAAATATACCTCAGGATGCACAAAAAAGGGATCTTAGGGGCCCATAATAAGTGACCTGAAGGGAATTTAATGCAAGGGATGCTAAAATAGGTCCAAATTAAGTGTGAAAATGGGTATGCATTTTTCTACACTACATTTAGCCCTCATGAATTTAATGCCCATATGACACTATGTGCACATGCAAGCTAAAGTACTTCAAAAAGTAACTTTATAAAATGATATTCATATGGATTCGTTAGGGAGAATGAATCCCCCACTGTAGTTACTTAAAAACACCACAATGTTAGGAATTGCATCTTGTATCACAGATTCATTAGTAGCTCAAAAATAATCCTCTTATCTAACTTGCCTAGTTGAATTTGAGGGTGGATGTATGCCCCCCCTTGATTTCGCTTGCTTTACACAGGTGGAATCAAGGTAGAAATCCAACCACATCAAACTACACAAGTCCATCATAGGGCATTTCCAAGCACCATGTCAACTGATGATAGACATTGTGGAACCACGATTCCAACGCAATAGATGGCATCGAAAATGCAGTTGGCTAGCTCCTAATATGTTTGTTTAAATAAAAAGCACTTCTTTTCTTTTTAACAAAAAGTGACTTAAAAATGTGTGTATATAAAGATAAAGGGAAGGTAATTTATATTCATTTTACCTTTTACCTTTTTTGCAGAGTGAGCTCGAAGTAGAGTGAGCCATCATGCAAAGAAAATTCCTATCCGCAGATCGAGCTACTAGAGGAGGCAGTTGCACGGGACGAGCTACAACCTATAATGAGTGGATTTTGTTGTCTTTGTACTTTGATTTAGCCAATTTTTTATGTTCTTATAAAAAAATTAAATGAATTTAGATTATAGGGAGGAATTTTCTTTCATTTTTCTAGATTGTTGCAAAGTGTCCCAATTAAGGAATAAAGTGTCTAGAACCCTTAGTTAAGGTATCCTAGAGCAACTTTAGCACACTTTTTGACCATTAAAGCACAAATTTTGGTTTTGAAGACCTTTTTCTTCTTTTCTATGCTAGGCCACACCCTGATTGTGCCAACACTTGGGTAGTCGAGTCTTTAGTCATTTACAAGATCTAGACGATCAGTTATCTAAAGGGGCGTGTAGATCCTCTAGAACATAGGCCTCTACTAGGCCTATTTCTCCACAACAATTCAATATCATGATGCCATGTTGATGGCACTAGCAGAGAGATGGGACATGCATACTTGCACGTTTCACTTGCCAAAAGGAGAGATGACCATTACACTGTAGGATGTGCACTAGATACTACGGGTGTCATCTGAGGTGAGGGTTTTTCTATTACAAGTCAAGAGCTATGAGGACATGCAGTCCGATGTCAAGTACTTCCTAGGAGGAGTTGCTCGTCGCAGACTCATAGGACCGCGTATCAAGCTCACATGGATTCTACATGTGCAATCAGCACTCATCAGATGCATCATGATCCACACAGTAGCACTGGTACTAGTTCCTGATGGTCATGGGGCACATTTAGATGGAGGACTAGTGCACATGATCTGAGACATGGATCACTACAGCGTCATATTTGTATGGGGTCAAAGCATACTCGTGCACCTATATTATGACTTGGGTTGGTTTACCTACGGAGAGATGAACCGCATGCTTCACTACACATTACTATAGACCTAGTGCTTGGAGCACATTACCTGTACCAAACCAAGAGGACTTTTGATTGCCACCACGATGGGATACCCATGGGCCTTTAGTTATCCACTTAGACATGCATGGCAGCATGGTGATGTACTATTTTGGAGAGTCCTATTTGATAGGCTAAGGGAGGAGGATATCGTATGGATACCTTATCTGATGGAGCTCTTCTAGGTAGACACTAAGATAGTTGAGGCAGATGCATAGGGATAGACTTTTTTTGGGATGATGGGATCGCGTAGTGAGACCCTTCTACTACGATCACATCATGAGATAATTCGGGCAGGTACAAAGACGACCACAACTATGGCCTTCATACAGACGGCCAATACAAAGTGCCCACAGACCTGGGGACCTTAGACGTCTAATATCAGATGATGTTGTTTGAATCGATGGAGAGGAAGAGGATACAGACTTTCCCCCACTCTCTAACGTTGACTATGTCAATACCACAGAGGAGGACATTGACTATGAGGGAGAGGACAATGGCAAGGAGATAGAAGATGAGCAGATTCAGTCTATGAGTGAGGACAGTGATAGATGTGAAGCTAGTGCTCCTAGACCCGAGTGGAGATACAATTCCCACATGGGTTACAAGTTCACAGTCAACACGTGCTAGTGTCTGATAGCATGGGGAGAGTAGCGGGGGTTCTGAGATTCCTATGGATCATGCTACAGACCCAGGTGATGATATGCATTGTTATTTTTTTAAGTTTTTATGTATATCATTCTCATGTATATGTATATTATGATGAGTTATACTGATTATTCTTATGATTTATATCTCTTAGGGTCTATGGTAGATCCTAAGGACCTCTTCTAATGCATGTTTGTCGAGATAGTGCCACCCCTTCCTATAGATGAGGCTATTTTCATAGAGTACATTCCCCCACGGTTTGTGGTGCAATGCATAGACCTGTTTGAGCCTTATGTGAGGCTCAGGGGAGCATTCGATAGCACATCCAAGTGTGTTGATCGAGTTGAGGTTTGGGTATCAACACTAGAGGTGAAGTTGGATGAGTCTTGAGCAGCTCGAAGATCTGAGAGAGAGAATATCTTATAGTCATAGGTCGAGCGGCTACATAGAGAGAATGTTAGACTCCAAGTAGATAGAGACCATGTAGAGCAATAGTGTGTGGATGCATTGGTACGCGAGGGTGAAGCATGCGAGGCACTACAGACTATGTGAGAGATGGCTACCATGAGTAGATCTCAATCACACACCACCGTCTCTTGACAAGTGTGCACACCATATCCTAAGGGATCTAGCATTCATAGGCCATAGTGACATCATACTATTGATGAGATGTATTTAAAACTTTTTGATATATATATATATATGAGAATTTTTCGATTTTATATTTTATATGTTAGATGGCAATGTGATTTATTAAATAATCTTTGTTAGATTATTCAATAAATATCTCCATGATCTAACATGTCTTTTCTTAATCTTTCTTAGATTTATGAGGTAGTATGTTATGGTAAATTAAATGCACTTATGATCTAATTTTAGAATATTAAATGCAAATGAGTATTTAATCTAAGATAACATGCATTTAAGGTTTGAATAGCATGATACCTAAAGTAAGAACCCAAAACTAAATTGGACCCACTACTCTATTATTCAAGACACAGAGAACTAGGTGTCAAGAACGAAGCAAGTGTGAGAGACAATGGCATACTACTTATTAACTCTAACAACACTGCTTTAAAACTCATCCTATTTAGAAAGGCTTAGGTATAATACCAACATAAATGTGTGGCATTGATAGGTTCCTGAAGAGGTCTATCATCCATTTCGAACATGAGGTATGCTCCAAACCCATAGCTTTCTTCAACTACATAAGGTCCTAACCAATTAGGGTTAAACTTTCCTTTCTCTTTCAAGTTAGCATTAATGTTTTGTTCATTCTTGTATAGCACCAAATCACCCTTGTTGAATGAATGAGGGATGACATGATTATTATAACTTTGTTGAATTTTCTTATGGTAAGCTTGAAGATGTTTGAGGGGGTTGATACGCCTTTCATCGATCATTTCAAGTTGGTGTAATCATTGTTCCCTATAATTGTTGTCATCAATTAGCCCTTGAAGAGTGATTCTTAAGGAGGGAATCTCTAACACCAGAGGCATAATTTCCTCGGCACCATAAACAAGGTTGTAAGGTGTGTTTCTTGTTGAAGTTTTGATACTAGTACGATAAGCCCATAACGCATATGTTAATTGTGTATGCCAATCTTTATTATGTTTGGTCACTATTTTTCTTAGAACTTATTCAAGAGTTTTGTTGATTCAACTTGTTTATTAGATTGTGGGTAATAAGGCATTGAAAATCGATGTTGTATATTAAATGTTTCTAAGAAATTCTTCACATCATTATTCTTAAATGGTGTCCCATTGTCTGAAACTAATGCGGAAGGAAGTCCAAAGCGAGCAATAAATTGCTCCAATACGAAACTACATATTATATCGGTGGTTGTTGAGCGCAAGGGAATGGCTTCTACCCATTTCATGAAATAATCTATTATCATGATTATAAGTATGTCCAGCGGATGAAGGTGGAGATATTTTTCCAATAATATCCAAAACCCATTCCAAGAATGGCCAAATGGGAGCTTGTACACGAAGCTCAAAGGCAGGAGCATGAATTAAGTTTTGATGCTCTTGACATTTATGACATTTCTTAACGTATTCAAAGAAATATTGTTCCATATTTTTCCAATAATATCCTATGTGGATTAGCTTTTGCACTAATGACCTCCGAAATTCCCCCCACAAGAACCCACATGAGCATCTTCAAATGCTATAGGGATTTCGGATTGTTTAAGATACCTAAGAAAAAGGCCATCAAAGGACCTTTTATATAAGATGTTTGTCAGGATGATATATCTAGATGCAAATTTTTGGATACGAGAGCGATTTTTTTTATTTGTTGGCTCGGGAAAAGTATCATCTTTCAAATAATTGAATATTGGTGCATACCATTTGATAGATTCTTGCATAGTAGTTAACATAAATTCTTTAACCTTTTCATTTATTGCTAGTTCTTTAATTATATGGACAATGAATGTGAAATCAGTTGAGGTGTCATCAAGAGATATAAGAGAAGTTGTACTTGCCATTGCATTTGTATGTCAATTATCTTTTCATGGGATGTTATCAATGGTATACGACTCAAAATTCTCTAAAAGAGTCATCGTGATATCCTTTTATTTTGATAACTTATCATGCTTGGTTACCCACCTACACTTTGGAATTAAGCAAGTAATGTCTCAGCTTACTAGTGGTTAACACGAGCTAAGCATTGTTTCTCTAAAGGAGTGTATCGGGTTTTGTAATCAATCAATGTTTGACTAATGTAGTAAATAGGATGCTCTTTATCATTATCATCTTTCTAAGTCGGCATTGCTGCTAGAGCAAGGGTTGATACTAATGTATAAATAATAAAAGGTTTACCTTGAATTGTTGGCTGTAATATCGGAGGATTAGAGAGGTATTCCATTAATTCTTGGAACGATTTTTAACATTCTTCAGTCCACTTAAAGTCCTCTTCCTTTTTAAGAAGTTGAGTGAAAGGTAGGGTCTGATCTTCCAACGATGCAACAAAGCAATGAATAGCTTGAATCTTTCCTTGCAAGCTACATAACTATGATATATTTCTAGGATGATGCATGTTTATGATAGCATCAATTTTATTTGTTTCAACCTCAATTCCTCTATGTGAGACGATAATTCCTAGGAGTTTTCCACTCTCAACTCCGAAGACACATTATTTTGGATTTAATCTCTTATTGTACTTGAGAATGCATTCAAATATTTGTTGAAGGATTTTATCATTATCTTCATGAGTCATAGATTTCGCTACGATGTCATCAACATAGTCTTCCAAGATTTTTTGAATGTAATCATGAAATATCAAAGTCATAGCTCATTGATATGTTGCACATGCATTCTTTAATCCAAATGGCATTACAACCCAACAAAATTTTCCCAAAGGTATTGTAAAGGTTGTCTTATATTGATCTTGAGGATTAATGAAAATATGATGATAGCCTGAAAAACCATCCATGAATGACAAGAGAGTGTGGCCCACAGTGGAATCAACTATCATATTGATATTAAGAAGGGGAAAGTAATCTTTTAAAGATGCTTTGTTCAAGTCTCTAAAGTTCGTACACATCCTAATACAATTATCAGGTTTAGCCACCACTACAATGTTTGATATCCATGGTGAATAATCAATAGGTCATATAAAGCCAGCTTCAAGGAGTTTTTCAATCTCCACTTTAACCAACAAATTTATCTTAGGGTTCATCTTTCTTATTTTTTGTCTTACCGGTTTGGCATTTTCTTCAAGAACTATGTTATGTGTCACAATCTTAGGATCTATGTCAAGAATATCCAAATAAGTCCAAGCAAAGATTTCATGAAATTATTGTAACAACGTTGCATGATTCTCTTGTTCTTCCCAATCAAGGCATTTCCCTATTTGAATTACTTTATCATCTTTAAATGTATCCATTGGTGATTGTGTCTCCAACAAGAAATTCACTTTGATCATCTGATGGTTGTTCTCATTCTTTTTCTCCATTGTTACTTATCTCTTTATCAACAATGTCACAATCTTGTTGTGCATTATTATCACTGAAGGCTCCTAAAAAATTCTCTATACTTTTATCGCTTAGAAAATGTTTAAAATTCAACTCATTGCTTGTTGTATCTACAAGTTCAAGATGTTTCAATGTAAGAGTTTTTTAGGAATATGCTTCAAGATATGATTGATGCTAAGTGGAAGCTTTTATGATGCTTTTGAAGGACAATATCCAAGACCTCTTGTGCAATCTTGTTGGTAGGGTTCTATAGGAACACCAATGCTTTTTTCATTTGTGCCAAATCCTTTTCCACTATAGCCCACTTGTTTCATAAGCTCATTTTTTTGTAGAGCTTCTTCATCTCTCTCGGATTCGATGGTAGCTCATAATTGTTTGTATCAAAATTAGTTGTGTAATTTTTTATGTTGGGAAATTATGCCTCAACGTTCTGGCTTGTTTCCCTTCAGACTTGGCGTTTTCCTTCTTGTTCTGGCCTTTACCGCGGCAGTTTGGCTTGGTCTTGGCAGTTACCGCATTACTGCGCATGGTGAGTTCACTCACCGCAGTGGTGCAGTAAGGCCGCCTGCAACCTACGCTAGCGGTTACCACCTTACCATGCATGATGATTTCTCTCACTACAGTGGCGCGGTAAGGCAGCCAGCAACCTAGTTCGGTGGTTACCGCCTTACCACTAGTGGTGGTCCCTCTCAACGTGATGTCCATAGTGAGATCGCTAGCGGTGGTCTCGGAGGTTATCACCATACCATAGGCGGTGGTTCCTCTCACCGCAATGTCTGTGATGAGACTGCCAGCGATGGCCTGGGCGGTTACCACCATACCGTGAGTGATGGGTCCTCTCACCATGGTGGTCGCAGTGAGACTGCTAGCGGTCAGCTTGGCAGTTACCGCCACACCAAAAGGGGTTTTGAAAGGTCAGCAGTAGCATGGTGGAGATGGTGGTTAGTGCAGGAAGTTACCACCTTACCACGGGGTGGCCAAATGAGCTCAACAGTAGCATGGTGTTGTCAGAGTTTGGGCTCGGTGAAGACTTGGGTGAGCTTGGCTCTGCCATACCACAAGGTGACTCGGACAGGGGAGCGGTAGTGCGGTGGAGTTAGGGTGAGAGCCTGAATGGCTTACCGCCATACCATGAGGCGAGTCTAATAGAGCAGCGGTAGCGAGGTAGAAGGTTGGGTGAGCTCAGGTGAGCTCACCATTGTACCACGGGTGGGTCATGTGCGCTCAGCGGTAACGCGGTAGGAGCTCGGGTGAACTCGAAACTCAGTTGACCGAGTTGGACCAGTTTGACTAATTGTCAGAAATAGCAAACGAATTGAATGGCAACACGTGGCAAGATCTTTATGATCTGATTGGCTGAAGCTTTATTTCTTGATTGTGATTGGGTTGCATTATTGAATGGAGGTTGACAGACATGTTTTCAACAACCTTTTTAATGTTAAGCGGCTCGATGCATGTTGCTTGAGTGATGCACATTATCAGTGAAGTGTGGGTGCTTGCAGGTAGGATAATTTATTATCCTAATGACCGTTGAAGGCTTTGACTAGCAGAACAAGTTGGCACATGGTAAGAGATTATATGTAATCTTATGTGCAATTAGTTAAGATGATGAGCAAATAGAGAGAGACAGACAGACAGAGTGAGTGTTCGAGCGGTCTTGACTGTGAACACTTTGTCTCCTAGTTCTGCAAGGATGTGAACCTGTGGAGGCCAAGAGGCTGGGCAGGCCATGAGGTTGGCTATGACAGTCATTTGTGAGGAGCTTAAGGGAATCTACATAGTATGTCGTGAGGACATTGTAACCGTGTGAGGATTCTATTTTGTGTTGCCTGTCATTTCTCCAGATAGACAAGATGTATTCTCCTGAAGAGCATAGCTATAGTTTTGTATTGTAACTATTTTAGTTACTAAATAATACATGTGAGCTGAGTGTTTTAGAGGGTGGGATTTTTTACCCAAAAGGGTTTTCCCCATGTAAATTTGTGTGTCCATATCTTTTGTCTTTCATGTTGTTCGATTCTACAAACTGGATTTGTGCTTGTGTTGAATCTGTTATTTGTCTAGCATTTACTTTTCTCAGAGGATCAATGGGGGATCAACTGTGCCTGCTTCCTCTTTATGGCATAGTTGTTTATGTCTTTGTTGTGATTTGAATGAAAATCACTAAGGAACTATTGTCTTATTCATGTTCTATGATGATAGAACTGATCTCGTATCCCTAACAAGTGGTATCAAAGTTGGTTGAAGGAGGTCGAGGCTTGGTGATACCAACAAGTGGTGTCAAAGCCTTCTCCTGGTTACTGATATTCTAGGTATTTCTCCTATGGTGATTTCTTAGCCTGGAAAGCTTGAGGAAATTTGGAGAAATCGGTTGGTGATTGATCCTTCAATGAGTGAAAGTTGCTTCTTTGATTCAACACACAGTTCTGAAAGACATTGGAGTTTCCTAGAGTTCATCATATTGTTGAAATATGGTTTGATGCTCCTAGCTCGCAGCAAATGTTCCTAATACAAAAGGTGTGAGATGTGCTTGTGGTTGTGTTGTAGTGAAGCGTGGTTTCATACTAGGTGTCTGTGTGAAAGGATCCCTTGCGGTATGGATTTTCTTGTGTTGTTATTCAGCCATAGAGTATTGTGCTTATGCTAGGTGTTCTGACTTAGCACTGAAGGCGGTTTTCTCTGCTGCTCTGATTGCATGGAGGCTATGAAGTTGATCCTAGTGGTCTGCAACTTCTGAATAGCTTGGCTCTCTCGTATGCTTGTGCATGACTATGGTTTTTTTTTGGAATTGGTATGAAATGGACCTGTTGTTCCATTCTTACCTGTGTCTTGCACTCGCATGGTTCAGATTCATGTCTTTGGCTCTAGAGGTTTTCTGTAGATTTTCCTAAAAAGTATATCATGTTTTTTCATGTCTTTCATTGTTCTGGTTATGTGTAGACTCTTGAGTCATCCAGATGAGCAGTGAATATGGAGATGCATGGGTGATTTGGAAACACTGTGGTTTTGCAGGTTTTACACGGTCAAGGAAAACTTGTTGTTTGTGGAGCTGCTGCTTAGCTATTTTCTAGATCCTGGCTTCTGGGGTGTGACTAGATGAGACAGTTGCAGTTCAACATGGTTTGAGGAGGTGTGATGTCTTCTCTGCATGGGAGTGTTGGTATGATTTTCTCTTTCAGCATTCTTCTGGTCTGTTTGCTGGTTTCCTAGACTATGTTGCTTGACTTGTGGATGTTATTGGCGAATCGAATTTATTGTTGATCCAGTGTTTGATTCATGTTGTCTACATGGGTTGTTCTCTTTGATTATCTCAGTTTTGTAGTTTCTAGTGTGATGATAGATTTGCAGGGTTTTCATTGAAGTGGATCTACTAGTTGTGCATTTTTGTGGGTTGTCTTTACCTACATGTTTGTTGTGAGATAACTCGGAAGTGGACTATCATTATCCATGAGATTGCTTCTGTATTGGTGTAGATCTGTTAGCTGGCCTTGTCTATGGTCACTTGTGCATTGGTGTGGTTGTTTTGAGATGAGAGGAGGAATGGCGTTTGAGTACCTAAATAGTCAGTGGTGGGGACCTAAAGCATGATAGTCACAATGTCATAGAGAGTTGGATACACTGGCTTGTGTAAGCTTTTGACGGTGATGGTGTGGTCTTCTTGTTCTGGTAATCTTGATGTGGTTCGGCATTGTTGTCTGATGGACATGTTGTTGTTTGTAGCTAGAGGTTTTCGGATCAACAGATGTTTGTTCATGATGCTTGGAAAGCTCGGTGTCACGGTTCAGTGGGAGCTTTAGTAGTGATGAATGATCTTCTTTGGTGTTGCAGATGCTTCTTGGGGACTCTTAGATCCTGTTGTTGTAGAAGAGCTCTTTCGCATCTGCATGGTCACTATTTGAAGATGTGCAGCATCTTGGAGCCATGGAGGACATTGGTTTTTTTTGGTTGAGATGTTGGTAGTGCTTGACAAGTGATGTTGGTTTAAAGTTTGTTTGCTTTATGTCATGGTATACTCTTGCTTGTGCATTAGAGTTTTGGCATGTTGCTTTGCTCTTGAGACCATGGCTAGTTCACTTCAAGCATGGTATCTCCTAATGGAGATTTGTAGATCATGATGTCATGATAAGTTCTTGTCCTAGGTTTTGGAGCTTTGACAGTGGTTTGGTATTTCTCTTTGCTTTGAGTACCTTGGTCATATGCTGGAGGACTTCATGTTTATTGCAGTGATGCAGTTTGGAGTTAGCATGAGATGACAGGTTGCTGGTGCTCATGGATGCATGGAGAATAAGGTGAGGCTAGAATTCTTTAGAGAATTTTGTTACAGCTGAAAGTCCGAGTAGCTTGCACCTTGGTTGAACACGAGTTTGACAGAGACCAGTGAGGAAATTGCTCTTGGGTAAATCACGATGACTTGTATATCTTGGAGGAGCATTTTTTTCTCTTCTTCTGGTCTTCTCGACGGTGGTTATTTGGAAGGTATTCACCCATTATATCTTTCAAATGTATGTTATGCTTGCTTTCATGATATGAATCTTGAGTTGTTTTGAGATTCTGGAGGATTCATAGTTAAAGGTGGACAGCATAAGTGGATCTCCTTGTGCTTTTGAGGACTGATAGGAGATGGTTATGTCGGTGAGTCTGATCTTCCTTGAGGTGCTTACATCCATGGTTTTGTTGGATGTTGTTAATGCTTTGCTCTTTGGGATGTGAAGAAGATCATTCTTGACACAGTTGGCTTTTACAAATGTATGTAGGAGGATGCTACATGTTTTTGATTTGTTGTTCCTCTCTAATCTAGTTCTCTTCTTGATTGTTCTCGACTTTAGTTTTGAGATCCCTTTGTGGAGCTGGGTGGGTCACTATTTTATTTTTTGTGATCTTGTGTTGCCACTTGGGTGATGACACGTAGGTTCTTGTGGTCTCTTCTTCAGTCAGATATGGAAACTTGGAAGAACTGTGAAAGATTGATGAGAGAAATGTTCCTTGCAGTAGGAGGTTGCAAGTTGTGCATATCTGTGTTGGTGTTCCTCATAACTACATGGTTACTCATTTCTATGTGCATGGATTGGTGGACTTAGTATGTCTGAATCATGTGTGATGGTGCTTTTTTTGCACTCATCTAGATAATACCTTTGTAGTGGGAGTACCTAGATGTGTTTGATCTTTTGATTGGTTGGCACATGGTTCTTATTTATCTATTTGATGGGTTGGTTGTGTGATGGCATGATTTCACTAATTTTCATACCTTTGAGGTATGGGTGATTGGATGGAATAGCATGAGTTGTGGGTGTTGGTTTTTCAATCGCGTGGGTTTGATCAGTTGGATAAGGGCAGCCAGTTTTTTGGTTGTTGTTCTAGCTGATGGTTTCTTGTTCTGGAGAATGTTTCTCCTTCTGGTGTTCACATTGTGCTTTGTTGCTACTATGTTGCCTTGGCCACCTGAAGGATCTGATGTTTGTGTCTCGGAGACTAGTTCATATATGCCTTGGCTTATTCCTTTTCCTCTGATGGATTTCTGGAGTTGTAGCCTGAGATGGTGGACATTTTTTGAATTTCATTGCAGGGGTCTTGGTTGGAGCATGGAAGCATGGTTTTGGTCCTTATTTGGATGTTTGGAAGAAGCCTTAAATTCTTCGGCAAGTGGGAGATTGTTGGAAAATTATGCCTCAATGTTTTGGCTTGTTTCCCTTCGGACTTGGAATTTTCCTTCTTGTTATAGCCTTTATCGCAGCGATCTGGCTTGGTCTTGGCGGTGTCTGTCTGGCGATTACCGCCTTACCGTGTGCAGTGAGTTCACTCATCGCGGTGGCATGGTAAGGCTGCCTACAGCCTGCGTTGGTGGTTACCACCTTACCGCGCATAGTGAGTTCTCTCACTGTGGTGGCGCGGTAAGGCCGCCAACATCCTAGCTCGACGGTTATCGCCTTACCGCTGGTGGTGGTCCGTCTCACCATGGTCTCCGCGATGAGACCCCCAATGGTGGTCTCAACGGTTACCGCCATACCGTTGGCAGTGGTTCCTCTCACCGCGGTGAGACCACCAACGGTGGGCTCGGCGATTACTGCCATACCGCGGGTGGTGGGTCTTCTCACCGCGGTGGCCATGGTGAGACCGCCAGCAGTCGGCCTAGCGGTTACCGCCACACTGCAGGGGGGTTTTGGAAGGTTAGCGGTAGCACAATGGAGATGGCGATCAGCACAGGCAATTACCGCCTTACTGCGGGGTGGCCAAATGAGCTCGATGGTACCGCGGTGTAGTTAGAGTCTGGGCTCGGTGAAGAGTTGGGTGAGCTCAGCTTCACCATACCACGAGGTGACTCGGACAGGGGCACGGTAGTGCAGTGGAGTCAGGGTGCAAGCCCAGATGGCTTACCGCCATACCGTGAGGCGAGTCCGATAGGGCAGCAGTAGTGAGGTAGAAGGTTGGGTGAGCTCGGGCGAGCTCATCACTGTACCGCAGCTGGGTCATGTGGGCTCGGCGGTAACGTGGTAGGAGCTCAGGTGAGCTCGGAACTCAGTTGGCCGAGTTGGGCCGGTTTGATCGACTGTCAGAAGAAGCGAACGAATTGAATGGTGACATGTGGCAAGATCTTTATGATCTGATTGGCCAAAGCTTTATTTCCTAATTGTGATTGGGTTGCATTATTGAATGGAGGTTTACGGACATGTTTTCAACAACCTATTTAATTCTACCCGGCTCAATGCATGTTGCTTGAGTGATGCACGTTATCAGTGAAGTATGGGTGCTTGCAGGTAGGATAATTTATTATCCTGATGACCTTTGAAGGCTTTGACTGGCAGAACAGGTTGGCACACGATAAGAGATTATATGTAATCTTGTGTGCAGTTAGTTAAGATGATGAGCAAATAGAGAGAGAGATAGATGGAGTGTTCGAGCAGTCTTGACTATGAACACTTTGTCTCCCAGTTCTGCAAGGATGTGAACCTATGGAGGCCAAGAGGCTGGGCGGGCCGTGAGGCTAGCTATAACAGTCATTTGTGAGGAGCTTAAGGGAATCTACATAGTATGTCATGAGGACATTGTAACTCTGTGAGGATTCTATTTTGTGTTGCCTGTCGTTTCCCCAGATGGACAAGATGTATTCTCCTGAAGAGCATAGCTCTGATTTTGTTTTGTAACCATTTTAGTTACTGAATAATACATGTGAGCTGAGTGTTTTCGAGGGTGGTGTTTTTTACCTGAAAGGGTTTTCCCCACATAAATCTATGTGTCCATATCTTTTGTCTTTCATGTTGTTTGATTCTGCAAACTGAATTTGTGCTTGTGTTGAATCTGTTATTTTTCTATCATTTGCTTTTCTCAGATGATCAATGGGGGATCAACTGTTCCTTCTCCCGCTTTATGGCATAGTTGTTTGTGTCTTTTTTTTGATTTGAATGAAAATCACTAAGGCATTGTTGTCTTAGACGTTTTCTATGATGACAGAACTGATCTCATATCCCCAATAGTTTCGTGTTGAAGATTCGCCTTTTGTAAGCTCTTGTTGTGTTGAAATTATTGTTTTCCCTTTTTGTTCTTCAATGTTGTTGTTGATTTTGTATTCTTCCAAGAACGAAGGTGTGAAATCCAATGAACCCCAATCATCTTCCAACAATTTTGATGTTGTTTCAATTGCTTGTTGTGTAGTTGTTAGGGGTTCTATCTTCGAGGTTGGAATTAATGTTTTCAAAGGACTTGGTGTTCCTTTTTCTACTTGTAAGAAAATTTCAGGCTCGAGATAAATTTCCACTTTGTACACCTTATTACTGTAAACATACTTCATTATAAGGTGAATATTTGAAGGCACAGCATGCATCTCATGAATCCATGGTCTTCCTAAAATAAGGTTATACGAAAGCTCATGATGCATAACATGTATAGGAGTTTGTAAGGTAGCCTTTCCAGCTGTAACAAGTAAAGTGATCGCTCCAAGTAGTTGCTTTCCTATGTTGTCAATCCCTTGAATTGATAAGGAACCGAGTTGAATTTGTGACTTTTCTATGAAGTTTATCAAAAGAGTTACACTACAAACATTAAGAGTTGATCCATTATCAAAAAAGGTACGCTTAATCCCTACCGTCTTGTGGATAGCTATTATCATGAATGCTTCATGTTTCTCTCTCACTTCCAAGGGAGGTAACTCATTTTAGTGAAAGGTAATATCGATGTTAACCACATTCATTCCCTAAATGAGAGCTGCTATATCAGTTGGATTTTCACTAGGGGGACCACAACGTTGTAAATTTATTTGAAGCATGGTGTGGTAACTAGGTGAGGTTTGAATAAGATCCCATAAGGAAATCTTAGCAGGAGTATTTTTAAGCTTTTCAACAAGATCATAATCCTTGCCACTATATGATGGTAAATGAGGAGCACTGGGAAATATAGGATTAGGAAATGGTAACAAAACAGGATTAGGTTGAGTTTATTTATTATTCCTTTTTTTATATGCATGACCAACAGTATTATAACTCGATTGTTGCAGCAAATTTTTCTTAGGTGGTTCAAGGATAAGGACAGGTTTGTTTGTAGGTTGACGTTTGTTTGAAGGTGGATAAAGGATAAGTTGAGCTTGAATGGAATTTACTTCTTTTTGCTTAGGTTTGTTTGAACAAGCCTTAGTGGACAATCCTTGTGAGATAAAGTCCTCAAGAGCTTCATCTAACATATCAAGGTCATAACTACTAAAAGGCTTGAGGGTTACATTAACTTGGAAAAAGGGTTTTGACATACTAACCATAAATGTATGTTTGTTTATATTTAATGTTTTTGGTTTTTCTGTTTTGATTTTCTAATGAATGTAAAATTAATTCTACTTCTAACAAAATGAAAGTGCAATAATCTATCTTTACCAATCAATTGTAAACATGAACTATGAAACTCCATGAAATAGTAAATTGACAGGCTGAAACAACAAAGTAACTACAGCAAATAGAAGCACAAAAATTCACTGTTTAACCCTAAAAACTGCAACCTCAAACTCCACAGGGACTAAGACGCCAACAAGGGAATCTTGGTCCTACTGATGAAATTTGAAGGTTCCATAAACTAGAACAGAAAGCAAGCAACCCAGACATGATTCTGAGGCAAAAATTTCACAAAGGGACTAAGACGCCAGTAAGGACGTTTTAGTCCTAATAGAGGTTTTTTTCAAAAGAATAGCAAAATATGGATTGTTTACAATGTTTCTAGGTTTCCTATACCCAAGGACCTGATGTGTAGAAACAGAAGTGTGTAAATGAATGCAAGAAAAAGTAACGAATGACAAGCAATAGAATGCAAGGTTGGATGCAAAAAAAAATATTTTTAAATGTAATAACAATGCTCCTAAATGCAATTAGGATAATTGACAATGCACTTTTCAGTTTTTCAATGAGATAAGATGATGCAAGAAAGAAAAAATTCAACCTATATGCATTTTCACTAATGTGAATGTGATAAACCCTAGATATACTTTCACCAATGCAAGATGCAATGCAAGAATGAATGAAACCTAGATCTAGGACCCTTAAAGTGAACTCCAAATCAAAAAATGAATGCCCAAAATGTTGGGTTCACCAAAATGAACCGTATGAAAAAAAATGTGGGGAAAAGGGACTCACAATACAAGGAAGGAATCCCTAACCCCTAATTTTCCCTTTTTATTGTTGGATGATGGTTCATTCAAGGAAACCTAGGATCCCAAATTAGATTTAATATCAACACAAAGGTGAGTGAATTCTCAACAAGGGAGACCTAGGAAGATTCCTTAAGCTTTGAAGGGTTCACTACCAAGCAAAAGCTTGGAAAAGACAACTTGATATTCAACTCACAAAATCTAGTAATGCAAGCCAAATAATGAGTGTAAATGACAAAATTAAGTAATAGCAAGTTAGGAAGAATGTACCTGGGAAGTCTGGAAATGTGGTAAGGATTCTGGAAATAAAAAAATGATGCCACAATATGCTAGGGAGGACTAAGATGCCCTTACTGTATTCTTAGTCTTGTTGTTGTTTTTTGAGGAAAATACAGAATCTTCGGATGTCGGAACAGAATCTGAAAGAATCTCTGTGAAATACCCCCAAGAGGACTAAGATGCATTTATTGTCTTCTTAGTCCCAAACTAATTTTTTGCAATTTCAGAATGTGATCCTAAGGTCCAAGGTCTGCACTTCCTTCTCATATCTCAGCTCCTAAAACTTCCAGATCTGGCCTATAGGTGACTTTCCATGAAGATGAAAACTTTGCAACTTTACAAATTTGCACTTCAAGTGATCTTCAAGTCTTCAACCTAAATATGCAAACACAAACACACAAGAGAAGAAAAACTTGTTGATTTTTTAGTAAATGGGGGTTTGTCTTGGTCAAACCCCTTGTTTGGTCATTAAACCTTGATGAAAATGCATAAGTCCGAAAAAGGAAATGTGTGTGAGCCCTAATCTTAAGTGTGTCTAAGATTATGAAAGCTAGAACATGGAAAAACTCTATTCAAATATGTTAGAATAGAATCCCTAATATGAAAATAAAAATGACCTACAAAGGAGATCTCAAATCACCCTAATAAGCCATAAGCATGAAATGTACCTTCCTTAGGTAGAAAGTAGAACAACAATGGAAGATAGAATCACTCAAGAAACAATTCCTTAGGCTTGGAAGTATGGCTAGTTGCATCTCCCAACCTAGAATCTCTCATGATCCTCCATAGGCATCCATCATTAGTCTTTGGCAATGCTAGATCTTGACTTGAAAATTGATTTGAAAAACCTACAAAAACACTAGAAGGCTGCTCCAAGACTTCAATTCCTTGCTTCTTGAAACTCTCCTTGCTCTTATGAAAACTTATTAACCTTCTTAGCTTTCTCTAGATCTTCTCTTAAAACTTAGGTGAAAATGGGTGTGAATCTTACTTTTATAGGAATTCCTATCTAATAACCCAATTATTAGATCCCAAAGGCCAACAAAATACCAAATTAAATCAAATATTTTCATTTCTCGATCTTAATTTCTGAAAATAAATCCCTTGGGACTAAGATTCCCTAGGTGGCATCTTGGTCCCACTAAGGGAGACTAAGATGCCACCAAGGGAATCTTGGTCCCACAAGGCTTATTTTGCCACTTTAAAAGGTGGGTTGCCAAGATTAAAGGTTGTTTGTGGATTTGGTCAAGTTTACAGTTGAAATATACCTCCAGGTGCACAAAAAAAGGGTCTTAGGGTCCCATAATAAGTGACCTAAAGGGAATTTAATGCAAAGGATGCTAAAATAGGTCCAAATTAAGTTTGAAAATGCAAAGGTGTGCATTTCTCTACACTACAATGACGTCGATGCATCATTGGGTATGATTATCTTCATGTGATTGGAGATATGTGTTCTTGGTTTAGAGTTTTCTATTATGCCATGGTTTACTCTTGATATGTGTTTAAATTTTGGCATGGTATTTGTTCTCTTGAGACCAGGACCTATATGTGTATGTTATGGTGCATGTGATCTCCTAGGAGGAGATGGTTAGATCATGTTTTCATGATAGGTTCCTGATTCTACAATTGGAGCTTTGGCATTGATCTTAGTAGTTCTTTTTGTATTGAGTGCATTGATCATTTTCTTGATTACTTCATGATGATTCTATGTTGCATTAGGAGTTTGGCATGGATTGATTGGTTATAGGTTCTCGTGGATACTTAGAGATATAGGTGACGGTTGAATTTCTCTTGTTCTTAGAGACATTTGCTTGAGACGGTTACTCTTTGGAGGTTTCAGCAGGAAGATCGAGGATATTTCACTTGGATATGGACATGAGTTCATGTTGGACCGATAGAGGAGGTTGTTCTTGGAGTGAGTCATGATGGCTTGGTTATCATGGAGGAGCATTCTCATTCCCCACTCTTGATCTACTCGAAAGTTGATTATTTGAGAGGTATTTGCCCATTATATCTTTGAGATGTTTTATGTTTCATGCTTTGATTTCTCATGGGATTGAGTAGATTCATGGTGATTTATTTGGATACTCATTTGAGGATGGTTCAGCATGAGTTTATATGCTTTATCTTTCATAGATATGAATATTGAGATATGGATAGTTAGTTCTGGAGGATTCATTTGATGGACATTATGGCATGGTTATCTCCTTGTTCTTTTTAGTTTATGATACCATTCTTTGATGAGGATTGTTAGGATATGGTTTATGGGTTGATTTCTAGTATTGGGGATGGTTACTTTGAGTTTGATCTTCTTGATTGGAGAGGCTTACATCCATGTTGGCATTATTATATTGATTCATATGTTGTACTTGATCTATGAGATTGAGTGTTATGGATGTTGTTGAGGATTTTCATTTGGGGTTGTTAGGAGATCATACTTGACATAGCAATACACTTTTGAGGTGTTGATAGAAGGACATTATGGTTTACAGGTTTCTCTCTTCATGGTTCCTTCCTGGATGTTCATGTTTTTGGGGAGGATGGTGGCAACATGTTGTGAGAGATTATGCAGCTCTTTAGGTTGTGTGTGTGGATCATTGTTATTGTTCTTGGTAATTCATGCTTTGATTTACTTATCACACCTTGATGTATAGTGTTGATTGGTAGACTTGATATGCTTTGACATTACCTATGTAGTGGGAGTTCCTGGATATGTATGTTCTTCATTGACAGGTTTGATATAGGGAGCTTCATTATAGTTTATAGGTTGCATATGTTCTTGGAATGAGTTTACTGATGTATTGATACCTTGGAGGTATGGATGGTTGAATGTATTAGTATGTGTTGTGGATGTTATTTTTGATTGTGTGGGTTTTTCAGTTGACAACAGCTTGGTTATAGCCTTTGTTAGCACTTGGATTTGATGCTTGTGCTCATGGATTGGTGCATCCTCACTGTGGCATGTTCCTTTTCTTCCATAGGTGGAATTTTGGAGGATGAGAGGAGTTTTTGCTTGAGATGGTGGTCACTTTTTTCTTATTGCAGGTATCTTGATGGAGCACGAGAGCATGTTACAGAAGAATGTGGTTTCATGGATGGCTATGATGATGTATTTCATTCATTGATCCCATATGCAATGTATACAACAAGTGGGAGAATGTTGGGATATGGTGTTGTACACCATTGCATAAATTGATTTATCATAATATTGTAATCTAATAATTATTAGGTGTGATGCACTTTGGTGGTGTGGATAATCACACTAGGTAGTTATTTTGGGACCACTTGATGTTGTATTGTAACATTGTATTATTATTTAATGTTTGGGAGACATGTGATAATAAGTTAATATTAGGAAAATATTAAATAATGTGATGTCTTAGTACCCAATATTAAATAAGGGGTTAGTGATTTTGTGGTACATGGTTTCACCTTACCACTAGTTGTATTTTGTATGAGCTTGTGTCTATAAAAGCAAACACATGTGTAGTGGTTTAGGTTGGCTAAGTGGGTTGGTTGTCATTATTGAGTCTTTCTGAGGAGTGCATTTGTGAAGCATGGCATGGGATGTGTGGATTCATGCTTGAACACATTGGAATGCATTGGAGGGCTTGATGCTTTAGAGGTATTCATTGTAACTCTTGTATTGTTTTATTGCCAAATAATATGATGGAGTATGGATGCTTTTGTAGGTTGGGTTTTTCCCTCTTGAAAGTTTTCTCAGGGTATATCTTGTATTATCCTGTGGATTGTCTATTTGATCTATGCATTTTGGAAACTTGTATGCATGTTTATCTCTCATGGGTTATGTAGGAAATGATTTAAGATTTTGGATTTGAATGCAATATTTCCGAACATAAACATCTAAGTTTATATTAGATACTCCATTTGATTAAGTGCTATGTGTTAAACTAAAATGCACTTAAGATCAAATCAAAAAATTAAATACATGTAATGAACTAATTTAACACAACACACATGATATTTGAATAGTATGCAATAATAAAGCAATAATTCAACATAATGAACAATTACTCTACATAATTCAAGACACACAAAGATGTTTGTCAAAAATGAAGCAATGCGTGATAAAATAGAAAACTATCTACTAAATCTACCAACATGCTTTAATACACATACTATTCAAAGAAAATGCTAAATGTAATATCTGCACAAATGCACAGCATTGATAGGTTCTATAAGAGGTGTTTCATCTATTTTTGTTAATGTATATGCACCAGGCCCATAGCTTTCATCAACCTAACCAATTCGGACTAAATTTTCCTTTTTCACCTGGGGTGGCATTAACATTACGTTGATTCTCATATAACACCAAATCACCTTTGTTAAATGACTGAGGGATCACTTTATTATTGTAACTATGTTGCATTCTTTTGGAATGGTCTTGTAGATTCTCAAGCGTGTTGATGTGTTGTTCATCAAGCATTTCAAATTGTTGTAATTGTTTTTCTTTATACATAGTGTCATCGATAAGCCCTCTAAGAGAAATCCTTATTAAAGGGATTTGTAACTCTAAAGGCATTATTGCATTGTCACCATAAACAAGATTATAAGGTGTGTTTCCTATAGGTGTTCGAATACTAGTGTGATAAGCCCACAACGCATAAGATAACTGAGTGTTCCAATCTTTATTGTGTTTTCTTATTGTTTTTCTCAATATTTATTTGAGAGTTTTATTAGTTGATTTGGCTTGACATTAGATTGTGAGTAGTAAGGTGTTGAGAAATGGTGTTGAATGTGGAATGTTTCCAAAAACTTCTTCACATCATTGTTCTTAAATGTGGTTTGATTTTCTAAAACGACAAATTGCATCAATTGTTGTGAAGCGGAGAGGGATGGCTTCTACCCATTTCGTGAAATAATTTGTTGTAATTATGAACATGTGCCCCGTAGAAGAGGGAGGAGATATCTTCCCAATGAGATCCAAACCCCAAACCAAAAATGGCCAAATAATAACTTGGCCATGAAGTTTGGAAGCAGTAGAATGGATCAAATTGTTATGTTCTTAACATTTGTGACATTTCTTAGCATACTCGAAACAATCTTGTTCCATATGTCTCCAATAATATCCTGCATGCGGATTAATTTTTGAACTAACGATCTTCCTCCAAAATGTCCCCCACAAGCACTAGCATGAGCTTCCTTGAGGGCTATAGGGATCTCCGATTGTTTAAGACATCTAATAAAAAGACCATCAAACGATCGTCTATATAAAACATCTGCTAGGATGACATATTGAGTAGCAAGTTTTTGAATACAATCTCTAGTGTTCTTAGTGGTTGGTTTAGAAAAGGTACCTTCTTTTAATTAGTTGAATATTTGTGTGTACCATTTAGGAGAGTCTTCAATAGTTGTCACTAATGCTTCTTTTAGTTTTTCATCTATTGATGGTTTTAGAATTGTGTGGATGATAAATGTAAAATCCATAGAAGGATCATCAAGAGCTACAAGGGAAGTGGAACTTTCCATTGCATCTACATGTTGATTATCCTTTTGAGGAATATTGTCAAATTTATATGATTCAAAGTGTTCCAACAATGTCATCGTGATATATTTATATTGAACTATTTGTCGTATTTTTCTTGATATGACCCATTTATTTTTTTAATGACCAATTGAGAAACACAAAATATGGAAATGTGTTGAGCACCTAAGGATAACGCTACACATATTCCAGCAATTAAGGCTTCATACTCTACAGTGTTATTTGTACATAGGAAGTTTAGACGGTAAGATAAAGGGATAGGATTCCTAAAGGCAGAATTATTATAACCCCTACTCCATATCCAGTTCGACACTTAGAACCATCACGGTACAATTCCAATGTTTCCTTTTTGATACTCAACACACTTTCATTAAGGAATGAGCCCATATTAGGTAGTGTTAAGGGATAATGAGCGTCAACTAAATGTTTGGTTAAGGCTTGTCCTTTGATTTCCTTTTGAGAGATAAATTTAAGATCAAACTCAGTTAACAACATACCCCATTTATTTAAATGTCCTCATAATTCTATTTTAGAAAAGAGATGTTTTAGAGGATCAAACTTTGTAACCACGTGAATTTTTACATTTAGTAAATAATGTCTCAATTTGCTAGTAGCAAACACAAGAGTCAAACATTGTTTTTATATCGTTGTGTATCAAGTTTCATAATCAATTAGGGTTCAGCTAATGTAATAAACAGGATGTACTTTAAAATTATCACCATGTTGAGCCAACAATACTACTAAAGCATTGGCTGATGCTGATATATAAAGAATAAATGGTTTTTCTTGCATGGCATGTTGTAAAAAAGGAGGGGTAGTGAGATACTCTTTCAAAATTTTGAAGGCTTGTTTACAATCCTCATTCCATTTAAATTATGGCTCATTCTTAAGAATTTGTGTAAAGGGTAATGTCTGATCCGCCAAGGATGCCAAAAATGACAGATAGCTTGAATCTTTCCTTGTAAAGTACATGATTGAGAAATGGTCTTCGAAGGTCGCATGTTAATGATAGCATCAATTTTCTTCTTTTCCACCTCAATGCCTCTGTGGGATACTATAAAACCTAAGATTTTTCCACTATCCATACCAAAGACACACTTTTTCAGATTCAATATACTTGTGCATTCTTTCAAAGATCTTTCGAAGGATTTTAACATTGTCTTGGTGAGTTAAGGATTTGGCTAGAATATCATCAACATAATCTTCAAGAATCTTATGTATGTAATATTGAAATATCAATGTCATAGCTCTTTGATATGTTGTGCCCACATTCTTTAATCCAAAAGCCATGACAACCCAACATAATGTTCCCCAAGGTGTAGTAAATGTTGTCTTGTATTAATCTTCAAGGTTGATAAAGATTTGATTGTATCCTTAAAAACCATCCATGAATGAAAAAAAGGCATGGCATGTAGTCGAATCCACTATCATGTGAATATTAGGAAGGGGAAAATCATCTTTCAAAGATGCTTTATTAAGATCACGAAATTCTATACACATCCTAATATGATTATCAAGTTTTGCGACTATGACAATGTTTGAGATCCACAGGGAATAATCAATAGGATGAATACAGTCAGCTTCTAGGAGTTTTTCAATTTCAACCTTAACCAATAAATCTATCTTAGGATTCATCAAGTACGTATCTTTTTTCTTACTAGTTTAGCATCTTATGCCAGGACAATGTTGTGTGTAACTATCTTAGCATCAATACCCGACATATTCGAATAAGTCCAAACAAAAAGTTCATGAAATTCATGTAATAATGTTGCATGGTCTTCTTGTTCTTCCTCATCAAGGAACTTTCCTATTTGAATTACTCTCTCTTCCTTAGTTTCCATCAATATGTTAATTGTATCCCCCCATAGGTAGTGCACTTTGACTTGGAATTTTAGGAATGTGTTCTTTGTCTTGTTCAACATCACTTGTTTTATTTTCTTCATCAACATATTATGTACTAACTACCGCACAAGTGAATCCTTGTTTGTGAAGGGGAGTTGGTGATTTATCATTAACTCCTAACATTTTCGTCAAGGCTTCATCATGTTCAAAATATTCTAATGATCCATTTCTTGTATCAATTAATTCAAAATGCTTTAGAGTGAGAGTTATCTTAGAAGAACCACACATAATAGTGTTGGTGTTAAGTGAAGGCCTTTTTGTTGCTTTTTTATCTTAGAAGGGAAATATCCAAGACCGTTTTTTGTTTCTTGTATGTTAGGCTCTATAGGAACATGGATTCCTTATTCTTTCACACCACATCCTTTTCCACTATAACCAAGTTTTTTCAAGAGATTATAACCTCTTCCATTTCTTTTGGATTTGGTGGTTGTTCATAATCAACTTCATCAAAGCTTGTTGTGTAACTTGTGTCTTATAAAGTGGTTGAAGTATATTCTTCTGAAGGTTCCTCCAAATGTTTTGTTGATGGTATTGTTGTTTCTTTTCCGTTTTCATGTTCTTTTGTTATTATTTTATATTCTCCCATGAAGGTAGGTGTAAAATCCAATGAACCCCAATCATCTTCCAATAACTTTGTGACTTCTTCAATATTCTTTCCATTTTGTTCCTTTCGCATGGGCTCTACTTTTGAAGTTGGTATCAATGTTTTCAAAGGAGTTTCCTTGTCTTTCTCAGTGTGCAAACAACTTTTCGGGTGAGGATCAACCTTGATTGTGTAGACCTTGTTGTAATAGACATACTTCATTAAATGATGAAGATTTGAAGGTACCCCATTCATATCATGGATCCATGGCCTACCCAAAAGAAAATTATATGAGAGATATTGAGGCATCACATGGATAGGAGTTTGTAATGTGACATTTCCAACTCTAATAGGCAATGTTATCACACCAAGAGGTTGTTTCCCACATTATCAAAACCACAAATAGCTAAAGAATCAGGTTCAATCATAGCCTTGTCCACCCCAATCTTATATAAGAGGTTCACACTACACACATTAAGAGCCAAACCATTATCAATGAGAGTCCTTTTTATTCCACATTTGTTAATGACGGCCATTACCATGAAGGCTTCATTTTGTTATTGTATCTCCATTGGAAGTAACTCATCTTGGTGAAAGATAATGTCAATGTAAATTGAATTCATACCTTGAATTAGGGTTGCTATATCGTTTGGTTGTGCACTAGGAGGGATAACTACTTGTTGCAAAGCATTTTGAAGCATGCTATGGTAATTAGGTGAAGCTTCAATAAGGTGCCATATATAAATCTTAGCAGGAGTGTTTTTAAGTTGTTCCACAAGATCATACTCCTTTCCAATGTGCAAAGGCAATCAAGGAGCACTAGGCAAATTGGTTGAGGCAATGGTAATGAAGCAGGTATTGTTTTTGGTTTCCTATTGTTCCTTGTGTTATATGTATGAGCAATGGTGTTGTAACTTGGTTCTTGTGAGACATTATTTTTTATTTAAGGTAAGCAGAGTTTTGAAAGGGCCCAAAACCTTGTACAAAGCGAAGAAAAAGGACACTGCCAACACAAAAGTATCAAACTTTGCCAATGAAATGAAACAATAGAAATAGGTTTTGAAAGGCACCTGAAACCCTCACAAAAAGCAGAGAAACAACAAAGACACTGCAGTACAACAGATACTGTCAACCAACATGTGGCCACCAAGGAGGGGTCACACCCAAAGAAGAGCCGCACCAATTAAGGAGGTTTGAAATTATGTCCAAACAAAGAGCTCATGAGTGGAGCTTGATCTAAATGGGTCAATCCAAAAATCTTGGATGAATCAATCTCATTCATACTAACAAGAAAAAATTCATCCTTGAGGGGGCTTCCCCTCAAGAAATCAGCATGATCTTCCACAATTAACTCCCTAGCCAAGGGGTTCACCAAGTCAAACTTTTTAGTGGGAAAACTAGCAGAGGAGCTCAAAGTCTTCTCAACAGAACAAGTCTTCACAGGATTGAAGTCCTGGCAAGAGAGAGAAAAATGACCAACTCTAAGGCAATGAGAGCACACCAAAGAGGAATGATACATTATTACTAGTAAGTTGTCTTGCATAATTCAAAAAGTTTCCTTGAGGTAATGGTTTGTTTTTAGGTGGTCCTATGATAAGCACATATTTGGTTTGAACTTGTGTTTGTTTATGTGAGGGTGGGTAAAATGGTAAGTTGAGGTGTAATGGCATTAACTTCTCCTTATTTTGGTTTGTCATGACAAGCCTTAGTGGATGATCCTTGTGAGATTAAATCCTCAGGGGCTTCATCTAACATATCAAATTATTCACTACTAAAGGGCTTG